>CM061480.1:16235000-16522500 GCA_030770085.1 Oryza coarctata
GTTCATAAACTATAGCCATTGCCCTCGAACAAAGTTCTCTTACAGAAGAACCTCCTCCCCCACCAAAACCATCCAATCTTCCCAAGTCACACCAATCATCAGATGAACCCAGTTCATCAGGAACTGCACCATCCACAGTAAGACCAATGTCTGCATCACACAAGAAGCGATGGTACAGAGCTCTAAAAAAGGCAACAGGATCACGCAGTGGGAAATCCTGTGCTCGGTAATTGCTTCCACTTTCAAGAAGAAGCCGCAGATAGTATTGGCCCACGCAGACTTCTTTGGACAAGCTAGGGTAGCTTACTGAAAACTCAACATAATTCCATGAAATTCGTGGTAAGGTGTCACTATCACTGGCATCCTCAGTGACTGAACTTCCAGGGACAATGTCATCAGTCCGTTCTTTCTCAACATCAAGGCTATGTACTTCAGCTTGCAATGCCTCCCTTAATTCTTGTCTAGTGCGTTCATTCCATATCAAGTCTGCTCTATTGTGATCAAGACTGAATGCTCTCAAAAATCCATACCAGTTGCACAGTAGCCTGCCAGATCCAACAGGCGTGTTTTCCACCACAACTTGTGCAGGGACTGAAAAATCTGAATGTGCGGAGTTAGCAAGGTCACCATTGCCATTGGAGTCCACTAAATAAGAATGTGAATCCAGCTTTGGTGCCCCAGTTTGATGATTATTTTCATAGAAGGCCTCAGGTACAAAACTATGTGGAACTGCCTGAGAAGGATCGATACTTAAACCTGGAGAAGGGGTATGTGCAGTAGGGTACTGATTAGCATGCCTCTGATGGACATCAGTTCCATAGGGACCCACATTGGTGTGCCCGAAAAAATCCCCATCATTGTTATTTGAGGGCATCCCTTGTTCTGGTACAGCCATACTCTTGCCACCATGGGACCTCCTCTGCTTAAGTATCTGTTTCTGCCTTCTGCTTAATGGTACTTCATCATACTGGTTCTGAGAATCTTCATCTGATCGCGTGCGAAGATAAGCAACAAGTCCAGGGGGAAGCATTCTTGACAGCAAATCCAGTGCAGGTTGATAAGAATCAGCCCAGAGAGCAACAAGCTGCCGACTAACATCACGTCGCTCACCAGCAGGGTAGAAGAAAGCATTTAGCAAATGCCTCAGAAGAGCACCATCCTTCAAGGCAGCATCACGCATGGACTCTGCTGCAATTGCATCTTCTTCAGCAATTGTACGCATAATAACAGAAACAGTCTCCCTCACACTTTCAGCAGGATGGGCAAATAGTGCAAACAAACAACGGCGCAAACCAGCGACTTGACGTAGTAGCTCAACAAATGTAGCATGTTGGGTTGTTTCACCATGGGGTTCACAAAGCATAGCTTCAAGCACTTCCACAATGGACAATGATAGTAATGGTGAAACTGATAGTGACCTCAATCTGTTAACAAGGATCGGAACATAGACTGGTTGCGAGAACAGTACAGACTTCGCATGCATGTAAGTAGCATGTGATTCTCCCCTTGTATCCATTAACATGGATGTATCACCAGGACCACCACCAATTAGCATAGCCACAAGTCCAGCAGCCTCAGATGCCACTCCCTCTGAGCCATTTCTAAGCAAACCCATTATTCTCCCAACAGCCACAGGAAATGCCATCACATGTGCCGACACACTTCTTGATGTAAGGAGCCTCCGTAAGCATGTGACAAATCCCATTATTGTCGCTGCTGCTTTTGGTGATGGAGGTGGAAGAGGAGGAGCATCAGCAGGAAGGTTCTGCGGTGTAGCTGGGAGAAGACTAATTAAAGCCATTAGGACCACTTCAGGTACTTCAATATTGACGGGCACTCCAGTATAGGGTATGCATGCATTAAACTCCCTTATTCTACGCCACAACCTGATTTTTGCTCCAGGAACAGTGTCAGATGAAACTACAGCCTCTTTAGCAACCATAGCTAAATGTTTTATGTGCATGTTAGCAGCTTCCATATCAACAGTGTGATGGGGTATGTGAACAAGGGCTACTCCACAGGGTGGATCTATGCGATGACCAGGCATGGTCAACCTTGGTAGCACTGGAATGGCACACTGGCTCTGTGAGTAAGGAGATTAAAAAAGAATGTGAGATGCCAATGTGAGCATAGTGATGGTAGCAAACAAATGCAAGATGAGCATGGCCTAATAAGTAAGAAAGGTGAAGTATTTTGCTATCAAAAAGTCATTATGGTTGCAGTCTTCAGAGCAGCTTTGCTCAAGTGCAATTTTGAGTCAGTATACAATCCACTAAAAGAAACTAAGAAACAGTTATACTATACAATCCCCTAAAAGAAACTAAGAAACAGTTATACAATTACGTTTTACATATAAGAAATAGCAGGATTAAATAAGCACACATTACAATGGGGACATATATGGTGTTTATCTCAATACTCTGTTCAGTAAATTTCTGGTGTTGAGAAATTATATCTGTGTCATGTACAAAGGAATTGTACTCTTCATACAACTTCTGAGGTGTGACTGAAATTGTCAAATAGAAACTATGACTTAAATGCTGACCAGAATATGTGCCTTCATCATCTTTTTTTTTAAAAACGCATCACTAAACCCATGGTGAAGTACAAATAAGACAGTCATGCTCGCCACACACCATAAATTTGAGCATTAAAATACATCAAGATGGACCTCAATCATTTTCTATCTTTGCAATTCCATGTTGAGCTCAAGTGGTACAAACTGACTAAGATCAAAGTGATACCTGGTTTTGTAAAACATCAAGAACTGTTGCAAGTAAACTATCACGGGCTGTACTTGCATATACCTGAGTGAGGAAACAGCCAAGAATTAGGAGGCATTCATGGTATTGTGCACAGAGACTATGCATGTGTACTTACATGAATCGGGCAGCCATCATTGAATTCGAATGCAAATATCTGCGGTTCTTCTGCAAATCGTACAAGGGCACTTACTGTTGAGAGAGGTCGGACAATGATAGCCTGAAAAGATAAGATTCAGAGCAAAGAAGTTAGAACCCTAACATGCTAAAGATAAAGGGAGCGAGGAAGGAGAACCGGTATTGCAAAAGAAAATCCAAGGGAGAAAACCATGTAGAGGGTGTAACAAAAGACTTGCCCATGGACCTCATCACTTGAAACTACAATCACTAATCAATGTTATCTGATCTTTTGATTATCGTCCTGATTGATCCCCTGACTCCGATTAGGTGCAACCAACTCGATCAGCCGATCATAAATTTGATTGTCCAATTAATCGTCAATTAATCACGATTAATCGTTAGATTAGGGAGGGGAATGATTAACTATGATTGAGTTTTGGGCTTTTAGTTGACTGACTGAGGAGTGAGAAGTTGGGACGGCCCATTATCCATAGGGTTTACCCCCTGCCATCACCCTCCGGTCTACTTGATGCCGTCGCCCTATCCCCCAACCACCATCGTATCGCTGCTCTCACTCTCGCCACCATCAGCATCGCTGCTCTCGCCACCACCTTCTTTGTTCTCTCCTCCTCTACTCTTCCCTTCTCTAGATGCTCTTCTGCTGGACAGCTACCGTGTCTGAATGAGAGTTGTACAGCCTGCCTTTGCCAGGATCCTGAGTTCTTAACCCTCAAGCACACTCGGCGCTGGGTAAGAAGATGAGCTCCTCATCCGATGTTTAGTGTACCTCCTCTCTATCTTCTTCCAATGTGTCTTTAATCTGCTTCACATCCTTGTCTTTGCTCCGCTTCCTTGTTTCAAGACCTGACTTTGCTCTTTTTCCTATGTTCTAAGACAATCTTCCTATGTGCTTTTGCTCTGCTTCCCATCCCTGCCTTTACTCTACTTCCTTGTTCTGAGACCTGCCTTTGTTCTTCTTCCTATGTTCTAAGAAATTACAATAATCTAGAACATCTTATATGCAAAAGGATTGATTAGGGTCGATTAATCGGCCTGATCAACAATTAATCGTGATTAATCGGCCTGATTGACAATTAATCATGATTAATCGGCTAATCGATACCATGGAGATTAGGCCTGATCGAGGATCAGATAACATTGTTACTAGTAAGTTGATTTGGCAAGGGGTGTAGAAAGTTGAAGCATGTCCATATGCAATAGAAATTTTATGAATAGTTTGTATGAAAACAGGTGAAAAGAAGCCAATGTCTACCTCATAATTCTCAGGTCGTCTTTCGACAAGTGAAGTGTTTGTAAGAACAAGCTGTCGAGAAATGGAGTCGCCATGATCTCCAAGTCCCCCCCTTGGTCCAATACCCAAGCTCAAGCTCTCAATGCTAGCAGTGCCATGTGCAGCAGGACGCAATCTTGTTACTGACCATTCTCCATGCCGAGTTTCAGCAGCTCCAACTGCCTCATTTGCTGGGAAAGAAGTTACAACAGTTTAAGTTTCCGTTCCCTTTAGCGCAATAGATAAATGGTGGAGCTCATACATGACATATACATTGAATTCATTGACAGTTGAAGGTGGCATTTCATACTGATTCAGTTCATATTGATTTGGAACTATAACCCCAATTAAGGTGTTGTCTAGCATCAAAATCATATGAATGGCAAGGTGCCACACGAAGATGATGCACGGCAGTCACATAAATAGTTGCAGAAAAATGGTAGCACCCATGTAAAGCTTATCATTGCAAGAGATACAAAATGCCTACCTCTCTTTGCTATAAAGTCAGTAGCTGTCATTGACTGTGAATTGTCCACATGTAGTGATAGTCCAACCATCGAGTTGGCTGTTTTTGTCTGTAAGATAACCAGCATTAGGATGCTACATCAATCTGTGTAATCTGCATACCATGTAAAAAGTTATGGAACAATTGGACAATAGGAGGACGAAGGGTGTACCAAATATGATATAATCACAGTGTTTGTACTGCCTGAAGCAGCCATAAATGCTTTTGACTTCCTTCCATAAAGGGGGCATAGCACAAAACCTCTGCCTTCAGCAGTCCTCTTCCCATAGCTATCCCCCAAGAGAATGATAGCAGGAGAATCCATATCTCTAAAGTCCAAACACCAGCGCAGATCACCAGAATGTCCTTCAAGGAGCTCAATGCCCACTGAAGTGACCTTGAGTTTCTAGAGAGAGTAGATCACAACCAGCAACCAAGAATCAAATATCAACAATTAGTGATTAAACAACAATATATTCCTTTGAAACATCATTGAGAGAGTACATTTCATTGGAGGTATGCTGAAATTAGCTATCCCATCTAACTATGCATCAAGTTAATAAATTGTTGGCTGCAGTTCTCAAATATTTCTAGTTTTCTACTAGCTAGTTAAAACGTCATGGCACCTGATTCCAAAAAAAAACCATGGTGCTCACAGACAGATAGATTAACAAACCTGAAAAGGAAGACTATTGTAAAGACACATTGCATTGTTTCTAATAGTAGTCCAATTGGTAGCATTCTAACCAAGTTTGGTGCTATGACAGTATCCAGGGATTTGTAACATAAGGACATAGCATAAGCAGCCCTTTGGGGCATAAGCTTAAGCCTTCAGTTCAGAGCTATGACATCGCTTTGTTTGCAATTCCACTTTGTTTGGCTAATTAGCCAGTTCATTTAGCTAGTCACATGAGGTAGTCTTTAATTAAAATAAATACAAGGATAATGCAGTTACTAGCGCTGCTGTGGATCCAAAAACTAGAAAGGATTGGACTCTCTGAAGCATGAATCATTCGGCACAGACAGGGATGTAGAATTATTTGTAAGGGATTGAACCTTGCATTGAAATAGTAGTGCAAATACACAACACAGATGTGAGAGTGCGAAGAAGAGCAGATTTGGGATGACACGATGGAGGAGAGGGAGAGAGCTTACGAAGGGCGCCCACTCGTGGGTGCGGCGGCGGAGGTGGAGGACGGGGAACTCGACGACGGGGTGTACGGGGCAAAGGCGGTGGAGCTCGGTGAGGATCCCGGCACGGAGCGGCGAGGAGAAGCGCAGGGCCTTGAACTTGCCTCGGGCGTCGGTGCGGACGCTGAGCGTGAACTCGGCGGCGTTGCCCTCGGGCGCGGCGCGGTCGAAGCCGAAGGCGGCGGCGTAGGAGTTGGTGACGGCGAGGGTGGCCGGGTCGAGGGTGACGAGGCCGGAGGAGGCGATGCAGAGGATCCGCCTGTACCTGCCCCTCCATGAGTGCTTGACGACGAAGTACCTGGCGAGGTACTCGGGCTCCTCGGCGGCGGCGGACGACGAGGATGAGGTTGAGGACGCGCGGGGAGAGGATGGGGAGGCCTCGGCCGCCGCCGGCGGGGAGGAGGCGGCGTGGCGACTGGCGAAGTCCATGGTGGAGAAGTCTATGCGGCGGCGAGCATTAGGGCACCACCAGGGGAAAGGGAAGGGGAAGGGGAAGGGGGAGGGTGAGGCTCCGGGCGGCTGCGCCGGGAAGTGGCGCGAGTGATTCGCCCCCAGCGCGGCCGATCTGAGCGAAGAGATCCCCCGCCCGATCCTGGCTGGCGATCGCCGGCGGACGCCCAGTGGCGGTGGGTCGGTGCTCCTCCCTCCGGCGGCGGCGGAGGAGGGATTATCCTCTTCTTGGGTTTGATCGATCGGATTGATTGCGTTTTCCTCTTCTTCTTCGTGCGATCTCGTCTCGTCTCAGTTAAAAATCCTTCTCTCTCGCGCGTATTTAACACATGCTCTGTGTCATGCTTCTCCTTCGCATCGGGGGATTTAAGTCTCGGCCAATCTTACAAAGCGTCATTCTTCCGATACATCCTTCTTATAAATTTATCGTCGAAGAGTTACTTTCAAAATTTTGGACACTAGACTGTCAACATAAATTTTCCTCACCTCCTCTTCGTCTCTCGTAAATTCGCCAACCACCCAAATCACCTCGACCACCACCGTCGTAAGTCACCTCATCATGCTACTACTGCGAACCTCCTCCTCACACCATCACTGCCTCCTTACACAACCATTCAATGTGTCGTCACTGGTCTCCTCCAGTGTTATAGCTATCTCCTCGCACAGCCGTCTGACTCCACCACCTCATTGGCAGTACAGTGATGTCGATATTTAGCATAGAACCCATGACAGCATGACGAGCACTAACGCGAGCATACTGGGAGGAAGAGGAACACTCGGTGACCACGATAACATGAGTGGAACAGCGTGAGGAGGATGTGAGATAGGGGAGGGAGCTCGTTGATGTGGGGGAGGGGTAATTACGGGAGCCATGCATATGGGACGAAGCTCGTCGCAAGCCTGCAAGCGTCTGTGAGAAAGAGGAGCTTGTCAAAGCCACACATGAGAGTGAGCTCGCCATAGGCACGCGTGGAGAGGGAGCTTGCTAGAGCCCCATGTGAGAGAGGGGAGTTCGTCGGAGCCACACACTGGCCAAATGCTTGAACAGCGCACAGCCGTTGGCGCGACTGTGGATGGCGGCATCGACGATGCAGTGGCCATGGCCCTCCAGGCGGTGTGTGATCATGGCAGTCAGAACATATATATACTACGTTGTCACTTGTATATATATATGAATGTATGTCTATATTAATAAAAATAGCAAAATGTTAATAGCAAATCTGATGATTTTGTAAAAATAATTGGAAGTATGACATTTAAAGAGTTGCAAATAGTTAAATTCCCATGTTGTTGGTGTTAGTGTTGAGAAAAAGAGTCCCCTTTTTCGCTGTACCCCTCCTCCTTGTGGAGGAGAACCTTATTCCTGTCCTATTTACTCAAAGTTATGAACAATGTAACAGGAGCACATACTTAATACATATTAAAATAGAGTATTTTGAAGCATAAATATTGGATAGTTTTAGTCACAAGTGCTTAAATTGCAATTGACACCAGTGTAAACCACAATGTTACTCCTCCTATCATAAATACCTTACGCTTATGATAATATTTGATATTTTTTTAAAACTTTTAAAGTTTTGATATCAATGATTTCTTAAACATAGAATGCGTACAAATATGTTGTTTGGGCTATGATTTTATATGGCTAATAAAACGAGACAATATATTAGGACATGATTGATTATTACAAACTTAAAAATAGCTTTATTTATTTTTTAAAAAAATTATATAAAAAGTATTTTTAAAAATAATTGTTTATCAGTTCAGAAAGACGCTCATGATAAACGAAATATTAGCTCAATCAAACTCACTTCTGAATTTAACCTTAGTTTAAAAAAGAAACAGTAGAGCATATTGGCCTTCAAAAATACTCTGTGTAGATAAGCTTATCACTAGTTGATTTCATAAACTTGTCCCTCGATTAGTTGCTTGCACTTTTTTTCAGTAGTAGATAAAAAAAGATTTTTGAAACTTAATTTTAAATTAATCTATATGTTTTTTCATTGTTTTCTATTGTTCTAGCCTAGCATTTTACAATTTAATTGTTAAGCCTACAATGATAGGCCATAAAATAGCTTGAGAAAATAATTTATAAGTAAAACTCTATACGTTGTTAGTGATTTAAAAGTTAACGTTGAAAACTAAATTACTCTAGCCAAATATGTATTTAGGAAGAAAGGCAAGTAGCTTGGAATCGAACCAAGCCCAATGAGTAACAATAGCAACTGTTCTACCATTGCGCCACGCACCGTTCTCGCAAGAAGTACAAGGAAATCTGCATCAAACGAAAAGGAACATGACATTTTAGATAGCCAAATCATATTCATCGTCAAAAGAAAAAAAGCCATACCGTAGAGATAGAAGAAAGGGGCTTGCTTATGATGGAGGGTCCGTGCAGAACTGCAAATATCTGTCCTCTATGATTTGCCCATGTCTTAAATGATGAATTTCAGGATGTGTCAACATTTGTCTCATGCGTGCTGCATCCACTGCACACGTCGTGTCTGTCTGTTTGTTTGTCACGGCCCAAGAGTAAGGATTAAAGGGGCTAACATTCTTGCTAATCAACTCTTTGCTCTGATGAGCTGAACCTGACGGACAACAAGAGCAGCGACCTCTTTTGCGCAAACTATTCAGGGTTTCGGCCTTTCATTATCAGAAACACACATACACTACTTCCTTCTGAACCTGTATCTGAGCTTTTTGCTTTTGCGAGATAAGACGACAAACTGATCTCATCTGATCTGAATAACATGGGCACGACACCTACAGTATACATATCATTATAGAGTCTATCCGTCACTTGTTTACAGGGAACGCGTCTATTCGCCACTTGTTCAAGGCACCTTTTTAAAGTCAAAACATTTTGAAGAAAAATGAAAGCCTTCTTCGATCACCCCTGATTGGAACTTGAGGGTTGAAATTTTGGATGCGGCACTTCACGTCCAAACGAACACGGCCCATTGTTTCAGAATTCGGGCCCATTTTTTCTATTTAAAATACGAATTTTGTGTTTTGTACTATAACTTTTTAGCTTTAAAATATCAAATAAATATATTTTTCAAGTTTAAAATTGAGGTTTGAAATTTTGGATGGGGCACTTCACGTCCAAACGAACACCAGCCCATTGTTTCAAAATTCAGGCCCATTTTTTTATAATTAAAATACGGATTTTATCTCGATTTCTGTTAACATGTTTTTCAAACGGCTAAACGAAATATTTTATATAATTACATGGCAATAACTTTTTTTATTTTACTACATATTTATCGCTAACTCAAGCGGCCCTTGAGGTTTTTCACCAGCGTATTTATGTCAGATATCCATGCCGGGAACAGACGAGTGAATGCGAGTACCTCTGCAGGCAAGGCCAGGCCCCAATGTTATAATTTAATTTGATGAAATTTTCTAGGATCAAACAACACTAATAATACAAACAGCCTTGAACAAAAACAACAATGTACATATATTTGCACTCAACAGCTATTCCTCTCATGAAATTATAGTGATTATTTATATTGTGTGATGAGTAATTGGTATGATGTGTTTAATTGAATTTATAAAATTGACATAGGAACGATCAGACCAGTAAAATCTTAAAAAGAATTGGTTTTATGTTGATTTATTAGTTTATAATGTTTATTTTATGCTTATGTTTTTTAGGTGGTTTATATACGTGAGATATTTTATTGTATGCTAATGTAAGTCATGTTTGTTGAGAATTTATGTTTGAATATGGTTTAATTAGTTGTACATGTGTAGCTGTTGCTTGAGACATTGAAAGTATTATTGGAGATAGATCAAGACTGAATTTGAAAAAGTTGAGGTCTATATAATCAAGAAAATGTGGAATCAAAATAGAATAATATATGTGAAGGTGAAGTTTTCATATGAAATATAATAAAGATTGTGTTCGTATGGAACGTGAAATTAAATTTTAAAAAATAAAATTTAAATTCGTATAGAAATAGTTTGTATACATAGGATCAGAAAACTTTGTGCAGTCACTTATGTTATAAATAGAGAACAGTCTAGACATCAAATTAAAGAGAGAAAAATTAGGATTTGATGAGCGTATATTAATGAAATAAAATTAATATATTTTAAGAGTTTTATCGGCTTAGATATTATTTTACTATGTTATTGTTTTTTTTCTATCAGCAGTCGCTCTGACCGATAATAGGGCTATGATGGGACCGATGGTTGGATCGACGGAATAATTTTGATTACTTTGTAGATGTAATCCTATTATTTGTTTCTCTGGTCCTTTATTCGATCCTATAATTTACAGCGTGGAAAAACGTGGCCTAATTCTTGGTAAATCTCATCTTGATAAAGAAACTACTAACGTAACTGAGATGAAGGAACCTTTGGTCGTAACTCATGTCACGCATATACGCCGCATGCGTGGATATTGTTAATAATCCGGGGAGAACACCGTGCCTCCGCCGCCGCCGGCGCTCGCGAAGGACATGACCGGCGCGAATGGACAGCCACGCGCACAGGGGCAGGTCAGAGCGCAGCTGCAGGCGAGAACAGTGGGATCTCCGGCGGCACGAAGTGTGTTGTTGCCAGAGGCGGCGGTACGTGCTGCCGCGGATCTTTTATAAAGTGACAGAGGAGTGAATATAACAAGAGTGAATATAAAGTAATTTATGGGTGAATATAAACTAATTTATTTCGCTTTTAAAATATATGTAAAAAATTGTTATTAAAAATCTTATCCAAGTTATCACTCGGTAGTTTTTTAAAACCCTATCAGATGTCTATCACAATACAAGCATGTTCAAATAAATAAAAAATAATGTAAAAGACATTGCTCTTTTAAATATTTTAATCTCTCGAATTTTTAATATAGATGTTGACTTCATTTTCATCATTTTAATTTAAATCACAACTCAAAAGAATTAGAGAAAAAACCCATATCACATGTAGGGAAACAATAAATTTAAACGTAAGTACAAACATTTAACTTGTGGAATTTAAATTAAAATGATAAAATTGATTTTAAAATATGTTTAAAAACACTATAAAATTCTCTTAAAAATTATAAAAGAGCTCACCTTCTCATTTTTCTCCCATAACTCTCTCTAATTCCCTTTAAAATTGCTGTAAAGGCTCCTCTTACCTATGTCTCTTCTTTTATAGGTTAAAAATGTCTGAAAAAAAGTTTAAAATATCATCTACCAAATCTTAATCGTCAGTTCTAAAATCCTCGCATTGGATTTTGACATGTCATCGGCCACATAGCTAGTCACACAAACCAACCACCGACTGCAAAAAAGCGCCATTAAACGCCACTTGTCAGGAGTGAATCCCGTGTGGACGCCACGTTGTCGCAAGCACGCTCGTCCTCTAGCTGCCAAGCTAGGACCGCTTGTCGGCCACCATCGTCGTGCAGTCCCGTGCTCGCGCTCGTAGATCAACGCCGGGGCTCCTCGCCTTACTGAGTCGCTCGCCTATGCACCTCCAAGTTGGGCCATCGTGGGCATCTCGTGTGTCCATGCCCCTATCTACGCTGGGCCAACGACGTTGCTAGTACTATGTGCTGTGGCCATTGCTATTGTTGTGAGCCATCGTTGCCACGTGTCGCTAATGAGAGAGAGCAAAAAGGCTGGCTAGGCTGATATCATCGTGGGCCATTTCTTTCTCTCTTTATTTTCTTTTTCTATTTGATTTTCTTTATATATTTCCACACAGCGTCCGTCAGCACCTTATACCCAAGCTTATTAACCGAAATCTTTCGGATCTTTTAAGTTTCGATCCGCTATTAACTAATATTAATATCAAAAGTATTCTGCACATATGTAAACCAATAAACCATAATAAACAGGCGTCATGCATAATCATAATTATTTTTTTTACCCTTACAAATTTTTTTAATCATAAATATATAAACCCACGTATGGTACTGGTTTATAGTACGGATCACGTTGCTGCTGCAGCTGCTTGTGTTGGCGCGGCGGTAGGCGGTGAGCGTCGGCATTGTTTGTCGTCGTCAGCCCGGAGGCAGAGGAGGAGGAGGGCGAGGCCGCGGGCGGCTGCTTGTGGATGAGGCGGGAGCCCCTGTGGACTATAAACGGGGCGGCGTGTTGGTGGTGGCGGGTTGGCGCGCGGTGGGCAGCCGTGGCGAGGTGGGGCTCATTGCCGGTGAGCGGCGTGTGGCTGCAGTGTTGTGTTGTGTTGTGGAGAAGCGGGTAATGGATGGAGGCGCGGAAGCAGAGTGCTATAAACGGAGAGGTGAGCGAATTGCGAGGGTAGTAAATGCAACGTTTTTACTCTGCGGATGGCTACTACACGTTACCTCCAGGAGCTGATCAACGAGCGACAATTTCCTTGACATTGCTGGAGGCGGAAGACCGAGAGTTGGAGGAATCCTTGACGACCCCAAGCCTCCCTCGCCGGAGCTGGTGGACTGGGCGGCCGGCACAGAGGTCGACATCCAGTCGGTGGCGGATACCATGTCGTCCTGTGTGCTAGACCTCAGGAGGGGCCCGAGGAGGGTGGAGGCGGCGGAGATCGTCTCGGCCGCCCGCCGCTTGCAGCTGAAGGACCTCAGGAGCTTGGCACCTAGAGACCACCTCGTCAATCCGGAGAATCACGGCCGTTGCGCCAGGACGGCAATGTCCCTACGCCCGACGACCTGGCCGAGGCAACCAAGTTCGAGGAACCTGTTGCCGTCGGCGTGGTCAAGACGACCGCGTTGAAGGAGATGCCCACGCGGGGCGCGGCTGCCTTCGAGGGGAGGTCCGGCGAGGAGGCGCTCGTGCAGGCGCTGCACAAGCACGCCGCGGCTCGCGGAAGCCCAAGCATTCGCCGCAAACACGAGCCGCTATCGGGCTAAGGCCAACAACCCAGCAGCAAGTCCGGTGCACAGACGGCCGTCGCCGGAGACGGGCGAGGATCCTTCTACTCTACTCTTGCTTGATGTAACTTTCTTGCATTGGTGTTCTTGGCAAGTTCTGATTTGGTTTCCTCGCTATCGATCCATCGATGCGCAGGGGCCCGGATGAGAGCCGCTGGTGAAGCTGCAGCGCCCCAAGTTCGAGTTCGAGCAGGGGGATCTCTCTCTCTCTCTCTCTGCTTCCCTTTCGTTGTGATTGACCGGGTTCGCTGATGCTAGATGATTAGATTGGTCGCTGAATCTGGAAGGAAATGTTGGCTAGGTTAATTCCCTCCCTTCGCTCTGAGAACGAGAGGCAGATTTTGCACCTGTACATCGTCAGGGTTTCTAATCATGTCTATAGTCCGCGAGTGGATAGGTCAATGAATCTGGATGGAAATGTTAACTAAGTTAATTGCTTGCTTTTGGTTTCACAACTTGTAAATTCTCGTGAGAACCATGTAGAAACCTCTAATCTAGTTAAGCAAGTCAACTCATGCTGTAACAACATGATTTCAGACAAGAAACCGAATTCCTTGTTTCTTCAAATGCAAGTGCAGCACATACATTGCTTGTTTATGTTTGCCTGGAACTAATTTGACACACTTTATCTGAACTGAAAAAGGTTTTAAGCTAACATCTCCTTGTTTACTTGATGAAAAACAATACATTGTGAGATTGTGAGTATTCGTGAAGTTTCATAGGAACCAGATAGAGAACCGCACACTAGATTTTGATCAATTCATCCATTTTGACCAGGAAGATGTGGAAGATTCATCAAACCTTAGTTTCAGTCATGCAATTGCAATACAGTATATGACAAAAACAACCCAAAGACGCAAACGTTTTAAACACTAGTAGGTTAAATTTTGTTCATGAACGCTAGGCATGTCAGCAACTCCAGAATTTCAGACAAGTAACTGATTTTTTTCTGCCTGCGAAATGCAAATGCAAGTTACTGATTCAGAGAAAAGTTCTTTCAGTTACTGCTCCTATCTGATTTTCTTTGACCACAAGAAGCAGACATACATGTAAAGTTTCATATAAAGCAATTAAAAGTTTGTACTCTCCCTCTAATTAACATTCCGTTGCATAGTTGTTCTGAAGATACGAGTCAAGAGCTTTATAATCATAGAGAACAGAACATTATATCCCATATTGTGATCCTCACTCATATAGTATTGTGCTATCCATGTCAACATTGTCACTTAGATATGCTTAGTTCCTTGCCTTTGTCCCCCTAATCATTCTGCCCAGTGCCTGTCACTTGACAACACGAAATGTAACACTTTAGACAGCCAGAACTCTGAACTTTCTGTTCGGAAAAACAAAAAGAACTCTGAACTTGACCACTTCATCATGTCATAGCAAACCATTACAAATCAATTAGTAGTACTCCACGAATAAATAAAAAAAAGAGTATGAACCAGCAGGAGGTAGACACCTCATATGTGGTGGGCAGCCTGTACGCTGATACTAGAGAGCCAATGCGTGGAGCAGAGCAGAGAAATGGGGATGCATGCCATTGCCATTTCCATGGCGAGGGCAGAGGAGCTGATGCATCATGGTCCATGCATGTCACCTGTCTCTCGCCCTGTGCCAGCTACAGATCCTCCATTCACTCAACAGCTACTACAAAGTCACCGTCAGGCATGTAGGGCGGCACAGGCAGATGCTCATCTTGTTAACTTCCCCATTAGTGACGTGTCAAGTGCTACTTGCTTGTTAGGACTAAACAGAACACCATCAATTGATGATTGAGTTGAGATGCTGCCTCCCTCAACAGCACACACAAACACTAGCAAATGCTGCATGGTCCATCATGCCATTAAGCATGCTTATGCATGGGGATACACTACACTAGCACCTCCTCCCTTTCTGTTGTCACTGTCAGAAAAAAACCACCAAAACCCAGCTAGATAGACATAGGGATTCCTGATCCAGCTTAGGCGAGCATAAATGGCACACGCAAACACACATGAATGTCAAAGCATCGATCACATAGAGAAACAACACTAGCTAGTATGTGCTACTATATGGTATGCAAGTGAGAAAACACAGGACAAATCTAGTTATCTACTCGTAGGTAGGAGAGTAGAAGAAAGACAGTAGTAGTAGTTCATAGATACTAATTAGACAGGGAGATCCAACCATGGTTGTCCAGTCTGCAAGCAAAGCATGCAAGGAAGAAGGGGCTGGGCGGCCTGTCCCTCCCATTGTATTTATGAGAGGCATCTCCTCACCAACCAAACAGACACAGCACCTCCGTGTATAGTACAGGGGAATAAATAAGCAGCAGCAGATGCTTGCATTGCCTTGCCATAGGAGTAGAGCATTGCCTTGCATTGCAGCTCAAAAATTGGTCCAGGATCCACAGTGGTAGCTTGTCAGAATATTTCAAGCAACGCAAAGGAAGGAGGAGTGTAGTGTAGGAGGGATCCAATGCAATGCAGCAGCAGAAAGGCAGGGCATTCATGGTTGGGCACATATTAGGTTGGCACAAAAAATACAAGCCACCATGGACACATTTACTCCCATTCAACCACCCCCAGCATACATAGCAGAAGAACAGAGCAAGTCAATGCATGCAGCATCAATGCAGCATAGTAGCAAAACGACAGGAAAAAATAAATAGTAGTAATAACATGATAAGATAGGGCAAAGGTTACAGACAAAGAGTGCAGAGAGGTAACAAGTCAATTCCCGAACCAAGACCCTTCTCTACTGTGAAGGGTCACAACTGGTTCGCTCTTGACTCCTCCTCTCCTGCTTTCTCTTCTCTCCTAATAACAATCTGCTTAATGTCTTCTTCTTCAACCTTACACAAAGTCTAGCTTGTACTACAAATCACAGACTGAAGCTACTAAGTCTTCTTCCATCTTATTATTACAAAATTCAAACAAGGAGCTAACCTTCTTCACAGTTCTCACTTTTGATGGGGAAAGGGAGGGAGAACATAGAGGGAGGGATGGAGTAGCAAGAACTGATGCATGACCAAAATGCCTGCAGAGCTGATGTCAACAATTGATGATTGAGCTGGTTGGTGCAAGTGAGAGCTTGACAAGACCCTTTCTTACTTTCTTTCTTTCCCAAAATGATCAAAATGCCCCCATGGCTTTGGTTGTTGGTTGGGGGTATTTTCGTCATTTTGAGAGGCAGGCATATGGCGGGAAGAGAGGAGATTTGAGTAGTTGTTAGAGTTGGCTTCTTGTCAAACCCTCCCTTGCACTAGATCAGCCAGCCTGAGAGCTAACAGAAAAACAAACTGCCATGTTAGCGAAACAAATTGGGAGGCATTTTGGTCTCTGCATCTTCCCATGTGCTCCGATCCCCTCTCCTCCAGGTCTCTTTGCTACTGGTGGTCGGACCCTGCACACGCCGGCTCACCACCAGCACCCCGGCTCACTCCAGCCCCAGCAGCTGAGCCTGCGCCTTTGAGTGCCGCTGTGATCTGGTGAATGGCGTCGCAGACATGGCTGTTGATCGCAGTGACACTCGAGAGGTTGAGCTTGGCCGAAGGTACGGCGCTGGCCAGAACCTGTATGCCGACGGTGAGGAGGCAGCCATTGGCAGCAGCAGGAGGCAGCTCATCTGCATTGTTGTTGCTGTTTCTTGGAGGAGTACTAGTAGTTTCGCCATTGCCAGTGGTGGTGGTAGTGCTTGAGCTGATGGTGGGTGCAGCAGGTGATGATGGGCTTGTGGCTGGGAAGATGGCGAAGCCCAGGGGGAGGAGAGGGATGTAGGAAGGATCCTCGCCGCTCATCGTCACCTGAATGGCGTCGACGTCCACCGTTGCGAACACCACGAGGCTTCCACCATCAGGGTGGGTGCTGCTCTCCTGCAGCAGCAGCTCCACATTCTGTGACGAGTTGCTTGCAGCCTGAAGAGTTTTTATCAGTTCGAAAATGGTCAGCTCTTTTTATTTAGTTTCAATCAGTAGGAAAAAAATGGAAAGTAAAATATGAAATGAGCCAGATATATGCATGGTCCATTCAGATATATTGTAAGAATTACAAGTTGTACGTACCAGCAAATTGCAGCGATGCATGTGCACACAGCCTACCAGCATATCCCACTAAAATCTCATTTAATATGGCATATTGAGTCATGTACAGTTCAAGTAACCGGTGTTAATTTCTTGTCCTTGGCATTGGTAGCAAACAGTGAGTACTTCCAACTATTGAATTGAACAACAATTCTTCACCAGAGAGTGCAGTTACAGCAGTAACTCGGTAGCTAGCATTTGGAGCTATTACAATGTACAATACTTTCCCTCTCTCTCTCTCTCTCTCTCTTTAATTTTTACTGTATAAGACATAAATACACAATGTGTGCATATTGACTCGCATGTTTTCGTGTCTCTTCAGGACTCAAGAGGACAGGGGAGATGTTCAAATGCTCGCCATTAATAATCCATAATTGTACAAACTATGGAGGAAACTAGACAAGCCTAGATAACAAGTACTACATAATATCCTGATCATAACCATTTAAGAGCTAGCTAAGTCGTCGTGATTATGCTCCTTAATCAAAGCTAGTATCATGCACCATTAAGCACTTCAATTATTGTGATTATGCTCTTGAATCAGGAAATTAACTACATGACTGATTTTTTTTTGTAAACCACAAGAAGGGCGAAAAAAAGTGGCGTCATTCAGAAGTGGTAATTGGGTACTCACATTTATGCGAAGAAGAGAGATACAGTTCCTTGGATGCGATCCATTAGCAATGTGTGCCACCTCATGAAGTGAGCCACCGTTTGACAAAATCTCAAGCTGCTAAGGCAGATTAACAAACATTACCACAACGAATAAGCTGAACAACAATTCAGTCTGGTATATAATAATATGGTTGTTCATTACCTGGCAGCGCTGTTGTTCATCTGCGAGAAGCTCAAACACCTGCTGATGGCTAAAGGGAAGCCAGGTTGTGGACACTGCAGTGAGGATGACACCGCTGGGCTGCCCCGGCTCAGTGTTCTTCCGAGTAGTAACTCTAATAGTGTCCTCTGTTGAATCCGAGAGCGCCGTCCAAGATTGGCTTCCAGAAGCACTGGTGTTAGCACAGAAAGTGGTGATCATCCTCTGTGACAGCTTCATCATATTTGTTCTTGCCTCAGGGGTGCGGATCACTGTGAATCGGAGGCAAAGGAAAAATAAATAAATTTTGGTCAAAATGGAATTTGTTGATTGTGAATATTCAGAAGCATACACTCTGCATGAGAAGAACAGCTTGTGTAATAACCATAAGCATCGTAGCGATACACGTCTATCAACAACACATTGTTTTGGAAACCATATAGGAAAGCAGTAGGCATATTGTTGAAATGAAGCAAGAAAAGATGGCCGAGGCAAAAGACCAAACGCAACATCTAGAGTAGAATCATCGAGATGTATACATGGTGAGAGCAAAGAGTTTGGATGAATCATGAATAACTAATTAGTGTGCACCTCCGAGGTCGGAGATGTTGCGGGCGAGCGAGCTGGCGAGGCGCTCGCACTGGCGCTGGAGGAGGGAGAGCCAGCGAGTGGCCCCGAAGGCGGCGCCGCCGGCGACGTAGTCCCTGAACACCGGCTGCAGCGGCTTCTCCTCCCCCACCATCTCCATGTGCTCAACCCACACCACCTGCAGTTTTCACATTGCCACGCGCACCATCCACGATCAAACAAGCTGCCACTCTACGTACGACGGATGCACCCAGGAGATCGCCAGATTACGTACCCAGGAGTATCCATTGGGCATGTCCTGGATGACGCAGCCGGACGGCCGCCGCCGGCACCTCACCACCGAGGCTTGGAGCAGCCCTTCCTGGAACCCTTCCGCCGGGAAATCCACGATCGCCCAGCTGCCCTCGTCGGCGTTGTGCACGCAGTACCGGAAGAACACCACCTCGCGCGCCGGCACCAGCGGCGACAAGAACTGCACCTCTGCTTGCATCTGCGAGCACGCATCGTTTTCAGCCAATCCCCATTGATCGCCAGAGAATTTAATCAATGATTTATTAACCATCTGTAATTAATCACTTGCCAAGAGTAGAGTTCCACTGCCGAGGTGACCAGACACAGCTCCGTGGTTTATGATCTGGATTGTTCTTGCCTTGCAAACAATCGATGGGAACATCTCCATCCATTTGTTCTGCAACCACGCGCACGCACGCCATTAATGAGTTTGGCTTGTTAATTGGGTACAAAATGGTGGACGGTCAAGCCTATTACTGACCGCGTCAAGGAAGGCGTCCACCAAGTTGATGCTGTTCATGATGACGACGGCCTTGTCACGCGTCCCCTCCGCCCTCGCCACGGCGGAGTCGCCTTGCTTCGCGCCATCCACCGGCCAGCTGAACATCCGCGCGTGCTCGTCCACTGCCATGACCTCGGATGCCACGCCACGGCGGCGCACCCAGAGCGGCTCGCCGGCGCGGCACATCCTGGCGAGCTGGTCCGCCGCCGTGGAGGCGAGGTCGAGCACCAGCTGCTTGTCCTGCTCCTGCACGGGCGCCATGATGGCGCCCATGTACGCCGCCGCGCCGTCCGCGGCGGCCGCTGATATCTGCTGCTGCACGACGGGCGCCGGGATGAGGTCGCCGCAGCCCATGACCGGCGCCTGCTCGGCGAAGTGACGCGAGTAGACGTTCATGGCGAGGTCGGGCGGCGGCATGAGGACCGGCGGCGGCGCCGAGATGCAGCTTAGCGACGACGTCGAGAGCACCGGCTGGCGGCCGCCGCCATACCGGGTGGCGATGCACGCCAGGCGGTCAAGCTGCACGAAGAACGAGCAGATTATTTCAATGCAATCGGTGTGTGCCGGTAGGTAGGGTTTTGGGCGTGGGGGATTGAAATGCGACCTCGTCTTTGAGCCTAGCGTTCTCGATGCGGAGCTGCTGCTCCTCGTAGGTCATCTCGCCGAGGACGGCGGCGTGGCCGCAGTTGGGGCAGACGACGTTGCGGATGGCGGCCTGGAGGCGGAAGTTGTCGCTCTTGAGGTTCTCGTTCTCCGCGCGAAGGATCACATTGTCCGCCCTGTCCTGCTGCGCCTGAACACCCATCCATTCCAGCCAAGAAGATGATGGATGCCATTGCATTTGCAATCTATGGCTACGGAAGCAAGCGAGTGACACCAAATCAAACAGATTGCAGCCGCCATACCTTCATCTGGGTGCGGCGATTCTGGAACCAGAACTTGACCTGGCGAGGTTTGAGGCCCAGCTCCTGGCTCAGCTTCAGCCGCTGCTTGTCGTCCGGGTGCGGGCACTCCTTGAACAGCCTGCATGCACGCCATATGGCAACACCTCATCACGATATCACCAAGGTTTAATGGAGACGAATTGAAACGGCTGGCATTGAAGAAGATGATGAAGAAGATTGTAACGTACGCCTCCATCTGCTGGATCTGGTGCGCCGTGTGGCGGTGGTACCGCTTCTTCCTGCCGTTGCCCGCCGCCGCCGCCGCGGCCTGCTGCAGCTTCCCGCCGTCGGCCGCCTGGTCGTGGCCGCTGTGCTGTGGCTTCTGGTCCCGGCCGTCGTCGTCGACGTCGGCGAAGCTGAGTAGGCCGTCGAGGTGGCCGCTGCCGGAGCAGCCGCTGAGCTCCATCCCCATCTCGAGGTCCATCTCCTCGTCCTTGGCGACATGGAGGCCGCCCATCAAGCCCTCTTCCTTCTGCACGCACGTATCACATATTCATGGTCAGTCATGCATCGAAGGAAAAGAAAGGAGATGAAAAATAAAGAGATTACTTACAGGTATCAAGGTGGCGGCGGCGTTGGAGATGTGGTGGAAGGGCATGGCGGCGGAGGAGGGCATGAAACCGAGGAGCGCGGGGTTGGGGATGAGCGGCGAGGTGAAGAGCGCGTCGGCGGAGGAGGAGGTCCCGGCCATGGCGGCCATGGACGACAAGACCTGGCAGTCCCCGAACATCCTGCGCGCGCGTGTGTGTATGTTTGTCCGGCGATGTTCAATAGATAGTGGTTCCTTGTCTGTCTTGTTCCGGTCGTCACTTCCTTCTCCGGCGATCGGCCTGCCTATCAGTAGAAAATCAAAGGGGAAGGAGATGAAGCAAGAAGAGGAGCATGGCACTAATAACTCACTCCTGAGAAGAGCGTGGCAAGAAGAAGAAGAAGAAGAGAGAGAGAATGGAGGGGGGGGGGGAGAGGGTTTATTAGGGGTGGGGGAAAGGGGAACGACGATGGAGTGAGAGTGAGTACGGCGGAGCAGGAGAGGTGGTGGCGAAAGGAGAGAAGCGGAGTAAATGGCCGGAGTAAATACCCTGTCGGCTGTTCCGTGGCTCTCCCCGGGCGGCTTCCCTCTTGATCACTTGTGGATCTTGTTGTGCATGGTTGGAGCAGCGGTGAGAGAAAGAAGACGATCACTCTCCCTTTCCCTCTTCGTCGTTATGGCTGCAACGAAGGATGGAGCTGGGGTGCGCTTGTCTACTACTCTTTGACCGCCCCCTCATTCCGCCGTCCCGGCCCCCACCGTTGAATCCGCCCCACGAGGGCCCACAAGGCAGCGACACTCCCCCGCAGGGTGGGCCCCACGTAAAGCGCGGGGAAAGGGACCCGCTTGCCAGAGGAGAGGGTCAGGCGTGGGGCGTAGTGGTGGGAAGGGAAGGGAGTTAATGCGGTAATTAGGAGAGCGGATTACAGCAGTAAGACTGACAGTGGGCAAGTGGCTGCGAATCCGGGCCCCCCCCACCCACCGGCTCAAATACATACGTGCACGCACTGTGTGAGAGAGACCAGGTCAACAGCGTACGCGTACGCATGCGCTCGATCTCGTCCCTCCCATCCCGCCACGTGGAGAGATCTCGTCCGTCCGTGCCGATGCCGCGTTACCGGCGCGAGGGTCTCTGGGCCAGCATGTCTGTGAGTGGCCATATCACATCCTGCCGCAATTAATCTCTAAGATTTCTGTGTACAGCCACCCCAACCCGGCACCAGGACACACTATCTATAGTAGCTGGGCGTAAACAGTAACTGCTCGATATCCTGCATGCTCAACATCATCGCCCGTATCTCCCTGCTTAATTTCACTTTTGCTATAGCCATCCCGGGCTCACCCCGTATGCATCCCCATGTTGTCTTAATTCATATATGCATGCAAGCTACCTGCACTGCATGCCTTTGCTGCCAAACAGATCACCACATCGTTTTTATATCCATTGTTTTAATTTCTTTGATGCTAATACGACTATACATATATTTGTAAAAAAAATACTACTCGCTCTATTCTAACATATATGGATTTTTTTAGACTTGTGTGCAGTGATTAAGCAAATGTGTCAAATTAAACAAGAGATGGTTATGTTCTACTGATATGAGAAAATATATAAAAAAAATTAAATAAAAGATGGTTGCAAATGATTGAGATAATGGAGAAGGAGGATAAATTGCTACGATATTATGAGACAAATCTTCAACGCTAGAAGTTGCTATTTTTTTAAGGACAGAAGGAGTATTATACATATACATATACATGTCACTACATACATATATTAAGGTACTTATATAGTTTGATCATAACTTCAATTAATGAATAGCATGCCACCGTTCTTTTGTGTGTGAAATATATGTACAGTATATGATATTGTACGTAGCTAGCAAAATACAACTATACAAGACATGCAAGTGCAGAATCACTGAAAACAGAGGTCTGAATCACTGAAAACAAAGAGCACGTTAGAGTGTTAATTTCAATGGGTACAAGAACCGGAGAGACTCTTAATAATTTGAGAGAAAATTAATTTAAAGCGGGCCGTGGTCCTCCGTATGCATTTTGCTATTCGTAGGATTCAGTAACACTAACACAGTTGCTTAAGAAAGCTAATACTATTAGTTTCTTTTTAATTTACTACTTAAATGTGTCGACTAGCTAGCTAGCTCTAGATCATCCATGGCATGTTCTCCAAGGATGGCATGCATGGCCCATCCTCCTCCGTTTTTTATTCATGCTTCCAAGATCCCCTGCATGCTGGATGCATGAATGCTACTAATAGTGTATATGAGGAGCTAGAATAACAGTTTAATTTGAGTTTGGACCGCACTTATTTTATAAAAAAAATCAGTAGTCTGCTATAACTGTGACGACGAATTTGTCTAAACTAGTTTGAAGGGAGCATGAATATCGGGCAGGTCTTTGTAAGGTGAAAAATGGTATGGCAAGATAGCTGTTTTTCCTTTCCTTTTGTGTGAAATCCTAGATTGGAGGCCAAAAACCCGGTCATGTTTTTTTCCTTTCTTTTCCTATTTTTCCTTGGATAATTCCCTGGAATTTGTCCAATATATTACCCGGTCATGTTTTTCCCATTTTATCTTCTCTTTTCTGGTTCACTATGTCCATCTAGCTGTAGTTAGCTAGCTCCATCCAGCTGGCCGGTGGACGTACAATGTGCATATAAGATCGCCATGAACGGACGCCGGCCGGCCATTTTGTCACGCACGTTTTTTAATGGTCGATCGACGGAAGACCGATATGGTGATGCATGCAATGTCTAGCTATACACATATATATCCAGCCAGTTCAGTGCGTTAATTGCAGAGATCGATATGATATGCTGATAGATAATGGAATGGCAAGCTAGCCTACTGTGTATGTGTGAGTTCATTTGGGGGCAACCATATATATATATATATATAGTGTGTGTGGACATATAGATGCAGCTTTGTCTTTGGTCGTTCGATATATGGAGAGAGTGTGTGAAGTGTGAAGCTAATAATGGCTGGTAGCAATACGTAGAGAGCATTTGGGATGCGAGATACTGAGGACGACAAGCGATGCGAGCGCGAGATCGTGTAGGAGCTGCAGGCTAGTAGTACATATATGCATGGTGATCTCCAACTCCAATGAATGAAGCGCGCATTATGGGGCGGGATGGGCTCAAGTCCTACGAGAGTCTTGATAAAATTTTCTGCTATATATTTATAATGCCCTAGCTAAAATGCAAGCCCATGCATCAGAAACCGAATCATCATAGCGATCGATATCTCCATGCATCTAGCTGCAAGTGGCCGGAGTGGAGACATGGACTGTGGCGATCGAGGCGAGGTTGCGGTGGGCAGTGGCGTAGTAGTAGTACGTACTCGTGCTGCTGCGGCGGTCGGCCGGCCCGCCGGGATCGATCTATTTACTCATCCAACACCTACACTACACCATGCTACTGCTTCTTTTTGCAAACACGTATTTACTTCCCCCATGTGATCTTTGGGCCCGTACCACACGCTGCCTCCCCTGTTAACCCTAACCCTAACCCTAAGAAAAAAAGTTTATTTTGACTCCTTTTATCTATTGGCTAAGTATGATTCGTATTCCTTAATTATAACACAAGATATAACACATCTCTTAAATATTTTTTAGCTCACGAACCATCCAATCATAAAAGAAACTAAAAATAGAGTTGGCGCGCTGGAGCAGGCGGCTTCCGACTTCGCCGAGGCTCCGACGAACTGTTAGCTGGATGAGCTGGAATAGATTCAGATGGCCAACATATTGATCTTGCAAAGAGTTGTTAATGCAGCAAGCCAAGCAGAAGTACGCGCACGACTCCCAACTAAAACAAAAACGACGCAGCTAATAATTGATCTGATGCAGAAGAAATTCCTGCCCTTTCCGAAGTGGTCTGAATAATTTCTGCAGATGATTGAGCAGCTAAAATCAGTGTGGGAATAGAAATAAATCTTTGCTGTTTTTACATCTCAAAGTGTACTACTCGCGGTGCAGTAGCTGCTCGTCCCCACGCTGTGAAAAGATCATCCACAAGAATCATAATACAAGATTTAGCTAAGAAAACAAAACTTACAATATACACATGCTTACCACAGTAATTAATTACCAAGAAATGAGCCGGGAGAGAGATGATAAATCAATTAGAGGGAGAACTGGAACGAAACCTCGCCGGAACAAGAAGATGAGAGAAAAATCCCAAATGAAAGCTAGCTAGTGTACTACTCACCTGCTTGTTGTGGCTTACGACAGCTTCTGGGCCACCCCCGCCGCAGACAGCAGCAGCCAGAGATTAGGAGATGGAGCAGGAAGTAGCCGAGCAGAAAGGAGATGGGGCCCATCTCCGCTGTTGCTCCAACTCCGTCGACGGCGCGCTGCTGCACTCGGCGGCCCAGATGAGCGCCAAAGGTCAGCATCGCAGACATACGAGAGAGAGAGAGAGACAGGGGGAGTGGTGGATGAACGGTTAAATCATAATCATAATTAATATTTTATAACGAACCATTAAATTTATAACTAATTTAATTAATAAAAACTTGTTTAAAAATATTTATGGTGTTGTGTGAGCGTGTGTGACTAAACTGAATCAGATTATGATATCTATGCTCATAAATAATTATTTTATCTACTTGTGTGTGGATGACTTGTGGTTGCTCAATAATGATGATCAGAACTAGAGAAGCGAAATAATAACACGGTTAGAAAGCTATGTAATAAAGTTAGAATATAATCAGGAGTCTTTAGAGCCAATATATATTAATGATAGAATGGATTAGAGAAAATTGAGATTCAGTAAAAAATTAAACACAAGGTGTCACATGGTAGACATCTTGTGAGGATTTAGTAACGGCTTCGTGTGTAAGAAATGGAACTGAGAATAAAAAAACAAATTAAATTAGAAAAATATAAAATGTTTGAAAATTGAGAGGTTGGAGTTTTACTGCTATGTTTTATGTATAAATAGATAATGGATTAAGACTCTAGATATATAACTTTTGACCAGAAAGAAAAAATAGATTATAGTTTTAAGAGAGAAGAATACTTTGTATGCTCTATGTAGATAAATCTTAATGTAACAAAGTTAATCTAATTTTAATATTGTCGTTGAGTTGTATTCTTTGTTTACGAAAAGTTAGATTCGACGATTGGAGCGTCGATAACATAGTGACTAAAAACAGCGACAAGTAGTTAATCAGATCGAAGATATATGATAGTGCATGCGATATTTATTTTTATTTAAAAAATTGATAATCCTTTCATTTAACCCGTTTTCTTATCTTACATTTCGATATGGATATAATCACTTACATGTGGTTTAATTTCTTGGATGATGGTCTCCAAATCATGTTTAGAATAATTCATTTTAATATGTAAGAAAGATGATATAACTGATTTTTACGGTGGAGAGCAACCAACAGAAAACGGACATTTTCCTAACCCCAACACCTTGCGGCATGAAAAGAAAAGAAAGAAAGAAAGAAAGAATGAGAAAAGATCACGGCCTTGTCTAAACCTACCTGGGTCTTGATTCGGCCCAGCCCAAATGCCAACAGATGGCCCAAAACAATAATATGCCCATTCCCAAGTCCCGACCTGTTGCCAGACACACGTACGCGCGTCGCGTGCCACCCACCTCTCCTCTCTGGTCCGTCTCGTCTTCTTCGTCGCACGCCCGCTCGCTACACCCCCCAACATTGGCATGGCTCCCCCGCTCTTCGCCGCCGCCTCCCACGCGTCCCTCCTCCTCCCCTCCCCCGCCATCCACACCCCCGGATCTCGCCGCCCCTTCCGCCTCCCCCTCCGCTCCCGCCGCCAGCCCGTCGCAGCAGCAGCGGTTGGGTCGGGCCGCCTCCATGGTCCCGGCGTCCCCGACGAGTGGGGCGACCGCTCACCCTCCGCGCCCGAGCCGCCCTCCCAGCCGGATCCCCCCTTCGACGACGACGAGTGGGGCCGCGACGACCCCTCCTCCGCCTCGGGGACCTCTCGCCCCGCCCCCGTCACTGACGAGTGGGGCGAGCCGGGGGTGCCCGAGCCCCAAACCGCCTCCTCCGCCGATCCTCCTGCCGACGACGACGAGTGGGGAGGGGATCCGGTGCCACCGCCAGCGCCTGCGCCAGAGGAAGACGGCGGCGGCGAGGAGCTCAAGCGCTGCTTGGTGGACACCGTGTACGGCTCCGACCTAGGCTTCCGGGCGTCCACCGAGGTCAGGGGGGAGGTGGCGGAGCTCGTCACCCAGCTCGAGGCCGCCAATCCCACGCCCGAGCCCGTCCAGGCCACAGACCTCCTCGACGGCAATTGGATCCTCATGTCAGCACTACACAATACCCTACTTTCTTTCTTCTTTCTACTACATTACTACTACTACTACTACTCAACTCTAGTTATTAAGCACTACACTGCGCTACTGCCTAATAACTCAAAAATCGGTGAAATATCAAATTTTTATCTCCTCTCACCATGCCGACGTTTGTATATAGTTCCTATTCGTCAGCATTGCAAACTTGGGTTGTCCTTCATCATCTAGATTTTTTTTTTCAACGAAAAAGTTTGCTGTTCCTGAAATGTGTGCTGTGCTGATGCTAGTAGTTTCTTTCTAGATAACGAGACCATCTCAATTGTGTATAGTCATTTACCTGCAGATATACCGAGTATTCTGAGCTTCTACTTATCCTAGCGGTTGGAGCAGCACCATTGTTCAAAGTTGACAAGATATCGCAAGAAATTGACACAAAAAGCATGACCATAGTCAATGCCTCAACTATCTCAAGTCCATTTGCTTCGTTTTCATTCAGTGCTACTGCTTCTTTTGATGTACAGAGCCCATCAAGAGTAGAGGTACAAAATTCCTTACTACAAAATGAATGCTGCGCTTCTTCGTATTCAGTACAACACCTTGTTGGAAAACAGGGCTGTTTATTCAGTATCTAATGCTATAAATGTGGAATTCAGTTAACGGTACGATTATTGAAGTAATTCTTATGTCCTCTGTTTCCAGTGATACAATGATACACTATTCATGCCTGAATTGGCACGCTGCTAATTATGTCTTTAGCGTCAGGGATTTTCATTCTTTTTAAACAAAGTGGTTTTCTAATTTCTTTCTAGTTCATGAATCAAGTTTCTATAGCTACGATTTTTAGGATTGAAAAATATGGTATAACTGGGGAGGAGACTTTCCTGGTTATTAGGCATAGACATGATTCTCCAAATTGCGCTATGGTTCACATCTACACAACTTGCTAACTCAAATCTTGTACGGTCTAGAATGTGTCTGTAGGTCTGAAGACACATGCCATGGAGGATTATAAGCTTGTGTAAATATTTCTGTTTTTGAGACTGCATTTATCAAGGTTTTCAACACAAAAATCTCGGTGCGCTAGAAGCTTGAGATGTGCATAGCAATCATTAAGATTTCTGACCATAGCTATCGTCAACATTCTTGTTATGTGTATTGATCAAACTGACATGTTGATGGTCATTGCAAGAAGGTTCAATTCAAAGAGGGAAGTTTTCAGCCGCCGAAGATATCATCATCGGTAGATCTACCTGCACAGGTTGATATATTTGGGCAGAAGATCAGCTTGGGGCCGGTCCAGCAGGTGCTGAACCTTGTGCAGCAAGCCTTTGCAAGCATTGCAGGATCCATTTCTGGTCAGCCACCCCTCAAGTTACCGATTCCTGTCAACAACAGGGCCCGGTCTTGGCTCCTGACGACCTACCTAGACAAGGACCTCAGGATCTCCAGAGGTGATGGAGGCCTCTTCATTCTTGTCAAAGAGGCTAGCCCTCTACTAGATCAACTGTAGATATATCGTGTAATAGGTTACTATGATAAAGCTACAAATCATTTTTTTTCCCCAGAAAATTGCACTCGAAATGATGCCGCAGCAGCTGCTTGGCAGAGTCACTCAAATTCTCAGCAACACATGGAATTGACTAGTTCTTTTGTAATCAAATGGAAAACTGAAGGCACTTCTTCCGATATACGAGCCCTTGCCAAAAGTTCACATCTTAACAAACTACTTGTGCTTGTCACACTTCGTCTCTAGACAGGCGTACAGTCAGATGACCTTTACCTCCTTCCCTCAACCATCCAATTACATGAACATTCTGTCAAAAAACCCCAATCTGTATCCTCTAAAAGAACATGTCCAAATCACTGAATCCTCTCTTCTGACGGAGTTGTGGATCACTGTACCTTTGATTTCTAGTCTTCTGCTACTGCCAAAACCCAAAAGGGAAACCAAACATCAAAATACATACAGATGACAGACAACATAGCAAGTTAGCAACATAGCAGCATTGCCTCAAAGCTAAGGCAGCAAGCTTCTGCCCAAATCAACAAAACCCCGTTTGAGGAATGTTTCTCTGTAGCTCTGGATTATCTTTCATCATGAATCCTGCATTTTTTTTAATAAAAAGCATAAGATGGGTCAATTAGACATCAAGTAAAGACGCAAATGCATGACTATCAAAATGTGTACTGACATGATAAAAGTGACTATTCATCATGTATTCATGTTAAAGATAACAGTTTTCTTGATAATATGTTAACGCTACACAAAATATCTGTTAGGTAACTTTTTTGCATATTAATTAATTATTAAAAAGGAACAAATACATAGAGTCAACATGTGCATGTTTGTGACAAACTTAATCATATCATTCCGAAAAGGGAAACAATTTGGAAATGGGCTAAACGAACATATCCTCTAACAGTGATGTTTAGCCAGGGTATCAGCCGTAGTAGTTCCCAAATAGAGATTAAATGAAATCACAAGAACAATAACATATGACTCCAAATTCACTGCAAGCATTAGCTTTTACCATTAGACTCCTGTTGATATAGGTATTTAATTTTTCTCATTTGCTAAACATTAATTTGCATGGCATATTACCCTTTGACAGTGTCGAGATAACATTTTATCAGTGACCTCAGCATGACACATCCCTCAGAAAGGTGCCAAGGTGACAACAGGGAGTCAGGGAGGTGGATTCAACAAACCTGAAATACACGGTGGTACTCTAAAATAAAGAAATGAACCAATTTTTTTTAAAAAAAAAAACTTTAACCATAACATGCCTGAGCTTTGTGGTTTACCAGATTTCATGTTAAGACCGTATCCTGCATACTTTTGAACACCTCATGTACAGATGAAGGATCTACATCACATCTAACACCCTCACCTCCATACAGCACAAAGAGATATTCTCTTGATAACATTGGAGGGGGCAAAAGGTCAGACAGCTCCACTAGACCTTTAGGTGGTAAAGGCATATCCCTTTGGTTCAATGAATAATACACATCAGCCAGAAGCAGCCAGACGAGGTCAGAATCAATACAGGCAAATCCCATCAATGCCCTTATAGAAGCTTCTCGCAGGCCGATCAAACCACTATAGGCAATCCCTACCACAAGTCCACAAACCTTCTTTAGTACACTTCCCAGAGCAACAGCACTTCTTTTGTTGGAAGATATTTCAGCGAGCATGTCCAGAACTGCAATCTGAATCTTTTGGCTGGATATCTCAGCCATAGGCTCCTCAGATGTAAGCGAGGTATTCCTATATGGTAAAATAATAGCTTTCTCATCCATCAGTGTCATTCTTTTTCGTTGGAACGGAGACAAGGCTAGCAACCTCCAAACAACAGATCCGTCCTTATGAAACCGGCGTACAAAAAAATCACCTCCAGATATCTGAATGACTTTACTTAATACCTCAGTGCATTTTCTGACAACAGACTGCAAATACCATAATAATGTAAGATAGAATGGATAGCATACAGAAGGAATCAATTAGGCAAAAATAGATCAAAAGGATGCACACAAAGTAACAAGAAAATGCAAGATCCCTATTTTAGCATATTCCTGATACATGTTTTCCAAAAAAATGTATTGGGCCTACTTCATGCACACTGTTTTTAGAGTAGTCAGTCCAAAAGCATTTATTTCATGACAGAAGAAACAAACCAATTAAACCCTCAACAATGGCAACAAGTGCACGAGTGATAATAAGAATCAGTATATGACGAAGTTATAAGGTTGCAACTTCAGGTGGTGTATGGGGCATATTATCCACCTAAATGCTCTATAACATGTATTGCATCCATCTGATTATTGATCAATAAAGATGATCAAGATTCAAGAACTTGGAAAAAGGTCTGGCAGCACTAAGTTCTGTTCTGAAAATGCTGAATACATTTGTAATCTGTTTACTTCGGAATTTCTTATGCAAACTTATATCTCACAGAGATGCAAATATATGGAAGCAATGAATTATGGATCAACTCCCCATGGCAAGTCATCAAACAAGATTTAAAAATACCTAGGTGTCATTTAAGAGGTGAAGTTACTGAATGAGGACAGGCCCCAAAATAACAATTAGCAACATGTCACAGGATAATGGAAGTATGAATTGGTAAAGTATTTGAGTTTGATCAAACAAAAGTATCTGGGTTAACAAACAATTATAGAACCCTTCTAATCCAACAAAGTAAACAGTGAAAAGAAAATTACGAACTTAAAAGAAATTATGGTACATTCAACTCCAACTCCCAATGTCCAATGTCTGATTATGGTCAAAAAATCCATTGCTCAATGATTGAATTGTCATGGTTTCCTTTTGTTAAAAGGAAAAGGCAGGAGTTTTGCTGTTTTCTATATTGATCATGTCATGGTTTCAGATGCTCTTATGGATCAAGAGCCCTCAATATTCATTTTGTGCAAGTGAGACATGAAACACCAACAATAATGAATGATACAGTGGAGATTAAAACAATAAATGTTTTATGTAAGCATCTGTTGAAATAAAACAAAGGGGAAAGAAAGCTAACAATTTTTTTGTTGCAAAGCAATGATTAACAACATGCAAGAAACTGTACCACTGAAATTTTGTTCCCAAGACAGATAACCAAGTATGGCCATAGCTTGTTCACAGCTGGGAGTAGTCTATTCTCATCAACATCGTCTGTAGCATCCATATCATCATGAAGTTCATCCACTGATAATAATTGAATTGTCTCCTCAATAACTGCTTTGCATCGACTTTCACATTTATAGGCTTCCTCAACCTTGGCTATAGATATAATAGCATTCTGGACAAACGAAAAAATATATTTCAATGTGACTTTATCTATCATAGGCTCATAGCCATAGTCGCAAAGTTCCCGGATCGATGGGATCGAGGAACGGGATTAGGAAACGTTGTGCACTACTTGTAAGATGTTTTTACAAGGTGGGAACGAAAATGTCCCCACGTTTCTGGGACAGGGACGACGTTCCTAGGTCGAGGAACGCTGCCATCGACTCCATTTCCTGTGACTATACTCATAGTGAACTTCATGCCAGGATGAATGAAAAGTACTCAAAGCAATTATTCCTTATAATTAGAATTAAAGCGCTAGCACAAATGCAGAATACCTTTCCCTTTTATTTACTACTAAATGACAACAGAAATGGAGATATAAGGGCTATGGGTATGCTTGGTTTGATGCCAAATTTAACCCTAACAAATTTTGGCGATGCCAGATTGTGGCATTGCCAACTTTTGCTAAGTTAGAGGTGTGAGGGTATGTTTGGTTTGATGCCTTACCAAATTTTGGTGTGGTGTTAGGTGGGTAACTTTCTATAATCGGCAAATTTCGGTATGGAAGGTCATTTGAGACATGTTTGGATTGTCACCTTGCCAAAATTTGGTAAGAATGAAAACATTACCAAATAAAAAAAAACATTCCCTATTTCACCAGCATTATAAGAAATTGCTTCCTGGTTGAAATACTGTAGATCTTGACATTTCTTGTGAGACAAATAATGGAAGATAGCTCAAGTTATCATTTTTTTTAAAAAAAAGTATTTGGAACGCCATATGAAAAGATGACAAAAAAACTATTGTTAGACAAAGTTGTACGAGTAACAACACATGGTCCAACAGTGGGAGAATTATATTGACATTACAAGTAAAATATCTTATGAAATGGAACCAAAACCTTGTCTACATTAGCAGGGGGAAAATACCTCTACAATGTCAAGGGCCACAAGACAAGCTGCTTCTTTTGTTGAAGACAGAAGTGGAGTGGAAGCTACTACACAAGAGCCAACAAGAGATCCTACTATTCTCCTGTATCTTCTCATCTCATTTAGCTTGCAAAGTAAAACCTCCCAATATTCTAATCCCAGAATACCAGGCTGAGCATCAACATCCATTCTTTCTGATGCAATCGCAAAGAGAGGTTATGAGATGGGAACTACATTAATAAAATATTGCATAGAGAAGTCATAATAGAAGATGAATGCAATATTACTTCCATAATTATTATATTACTACCTAATGTAGAAGATATTGTAAAGAATATTAAACTTATCAAGCAATACCAGGCATTGCACAGGTATCCATTCTCTTCTCTATCAAATTTTGCATTGCTTCACCTTCTGATCTAACCTTCATGAAGAATGATTCCACCTCATCTGGCAAACTAACAGATTCATGTCGAGATGCCTTCGCAACCTCAGAAACAGCCTAGAGAAACCCAAAAAAAAAAGGAGGGGGGGGGAGACTTGCTCTGTTAAACGTAAAATTTAAGTAAAGTGCAAACAAAATATGACCCCTAAAAAGTTATCCTTGGTGTGAAAGATCAAACTTAGCAATCTAAGAAATGAGAGTTAAAATGATCAGGCCAGTGAGAAATTTAAATCCCCTTAAAGTAGAACAATAGACAGATGCAACATGTTATCAAAACCTGGTATTTTATAGTACCTTCAGAAATGGAACAGTTAAATGTGGGTGATCATGCCTACCAAGAACCTCCAGCTCTGAAGAAACTGCACACATCTGCAAGAATAAAAATGTATTGAAACGAAAATTACAAAAATGGCACTTGCTTCAAGTGCAAAAGGACATCAAAATTTGTTCTGATTAAAGGATAGCATTTGCCCCTTACGACCCCATACATTATTACATCCTCTTAGCCATTTTTTGTAAGTGCTCTGAAAAAAACAGAAGTGTTTCCACTTTCCAGAGCAAATAAGGGGCAATCAATTTGACCGGTTCAGCAATTAGAAACAACAGATGTTGGACACTTCTCTGACAAGAATGATTTTTTTAATAAAAAAAGTAAAGGATTGATTAAATGGATATTTCTGATTCCGAGATTCATAGCCACCCTAATCACCATACCGGTTCTTCCAGGAATGGTAAAATGTCACGAGAAGCACCAATATAACACAGCATAGAAGCAAGAATATCAGGGACATGAGGATTGAGATCCAAATGACGCAACTGTCTGCAAAGAGATTCAACAATGTAGTCTGCATTTGCCACAACAAATTGACCAACCTGTACAGGGAGGAAGAAAAAACATAAATGCAAAGTCCACGAAGATATGGAAAAAATACTTGCAAGAAATAAGGCCATAAATTACCGAACAATAACTTCCAGCAGCAGCGAGTGCTCTTAAGACAGCATCTGAAGCAATTCTTATCTGTACACTTGAGCTTATAAGTTTTTGGAGCAGAAGATAAAGTGAAGAGTGCATAAATCCACTACTTGCAAAATCTTGGCCAAGAACAACACCAAATACTCCAATTCCTTCAATCATTACCTGATAAAAAAGACCAAAAAACTTGACCTTGAGCAAACAAGATATAGTCCAAAACAGAACAAGCAAAAGAACTTTTGAAAGACCAACTGGCAAATTGTAAGTGCATAATTACTTGGTGCAATGCAGCAGTATCACGGAAGAAATGCAAGGGAATATTCAATTCTGTTAGGGATAGCCTGGAGTCCGATTCTGTTGGAAGATCCCAAACTTCTGGAGCCAAATATTCATGCAGAATACTTCTGATGCAATGAATAATGTGGTTTTTTGTGCCTATTTGCTCGCTTATCTTCCAAACATTTCTGTTAGTGCCTCCACTATGTTGGCCAAAAGCAGTTAACTGATCATTTTGAACAGGTGTTCCTATCATCTGTGCTGAGCTCTTGTTGAATATTTGTAAACATATACTGAGGGACCGATCAGATAGACCATATATGAGCTCATTGAGCATGCAAACAGCAGAGCTTGCTTGGCGTAGTGTTTGCCCAGCATAACCTTTCATGTACCATCTCTGCCCACCACTCCGCAGCTCAGTGCTCAACCTCCTGAACTGATCGAGTAGGATATCAACAAAGACAGACAATGATGCACTGGTTTCTTCACCTAGTTTCATCAAAAGCAGCCAAAACACAAGATTCAAGTACCATACATTGCACCACTGGATACAAAATGCAAGGGGATTAACCCTAAATGATGATGTTGGCAGGTATACAATATAGTCGAGAAAGTACCTGAAACTGCCGATAGACCAACAAGCCTAACAATTCCAGCAAGAGCAAAGTAAAGCTTCTGACTATTCACATGAACAAACCATGGAGGTACATGGGGCAACTCGTAGTCAACTGAACTGTGTGTTGTATTTGGCACACCATTATCATGGATAACAGATATTTTGGTGGCTGTTGATGCAGCCATGGCATGCTGAAAACCATATTTTTCATCTTTAGGATAGGCACCACTTTTTAACTCTGCAACTGAAAACAGATATCCAACAGACAGTGGCTTTGATACAATTAGCTTGTCCATGGAACCAGAAAATTGTGAACTTTGACTGATACATAAACCCAAACAGTCAAATAAACGAGCAGCAACAATCTGACAGTGGAACAGAATCAAGTTAAAAGCAAAAAAATCATTGATCCAACAAAAGGAATGTAGATAACTTACAGGAGAGCAGTGAAGATAATTTGCCAAAAACCGAGGGCCTGCATAATAGGTTAGAGCTAGCAGTCTTCTAGCATGCGAAATAGCAGTGGTCTCCTCACTGCCAAGTACCATTTGTGGTAACTTGTCAACAAACCTGTTTTACATGTCAAATGGTTGAGAACTCTACCCCAACTATCACTTGCGTTGTTAACACATAATAAAATAGTACGCACCTGGTAAAAATATCAGAAACATCATCTTCTGTTAGAACTCTTTGACCCTGCATGAAAAGGTAATCAAGAGAATCTTGCGCAGCCTCAGACACAGCTGCTGCATCATCACATGCCAGAATACATAAGCATTCCTGCAATCATCTTTGAGAAGTTAAACATAAACATATAGCATAATTCTAGACACAGCAACTCAACATGTGATAAAATATCATGTGTACTTACCACAAGTAACATCTTGCTTTTCCTTAATGTATAGCTACAGCTAGACAAAAGGCCTCTTATACCATTAACCACTGACCTCCTTACTTTCTCAGATGAATGAATAGAAAGCTGCAAAAAAATTGCTCTAATATTCACTTTTGATGGTCCAAATTAAGCACTGAAACACTAATTAAAAATAACAGAGAAGAAAAATACTGACATACATGTGGAAACGTTGCAGAGAGTAATTTATCAACATTATTAGCTGTTTCCTCAAGCCATTTTTTTGTTCGTTTAACATGCAGTTGTCTTCTATCAGCAGAGGTTTTACTGCCATCGGCGGTCAAATCTTCTGTAGCTTCACCACTGCCTATCTGCTTAGATAAAGTTTTGGCCGGTAATTGGCGAAGCATCTGCAATACATGTTCACTAGAACTATTGCCACCAGAACAACAAATCACATTCTCATTGCTGGAAATATCAAGTCCCCTCAAATTTTCCTTGTCATTTAGGACTACGATCAAGGCCTCAATCAATCCAAGAACAGCTTGCTCGATGCTCAAAGCACTCCCAGCAGCACCACTTATCATATTCTTAGATGTGTAAAGAACCTTTCCAAGACGACTGACAAGTCCAGGAAGGAAAAAGGCAAGTGCATCCGCAGAACCTACCTAAACAAGAAGAGTATGTTTACTGAATTGTCTGTACAATAGGAAAACAAAACAATAACCACGGAAGGAGTCATGCCCCACACAAAATTAAAACCTCTGTAACATGCTTTTATGCAGAGGTATCAAGCCCTCAAGAAAGATAAAGGATATACTAAGCAAAACAGTGAGGCTGATTCTTACTATGAATCAGAGGAAACTGTGTATTTATCATCTCTGAAGGTTGGTGTATCTAACATCAGTTCAATATAGTGATATATTTTATTCTTTTTTTTTAAAAAAAAGAGTAAAACAACTAGCCTTGTCACCCTCTCAAAAAGAAAAAAGCTTGGTCATTATTCCAATGCAACAGCTAAACAGATAGTATTGGTTTTTGAACCTTCATCTTTTCATGACTTAACACTTCTGTGGGAGAAATGATAGCACAGAAAAATGCTAATCGATGTTATGATAAAGCATTTACTGAGCATCACAAATGTCTCGGCTAGTGACACACCAATGTGCTGCTTGCAAAAAACTTCTCACCTTGGCAATAAGAACACGCAGTGTAATCAGTGATTCTTTTCTGACATCTGCACTGCCACGGTGACCCCTGGATGCCTCAAGTTCTGATGACTGAAAGTGAAAGGTGTCATATCAATCCAAAAAGAAAAAGAAAAGAAAAATCGAAGTCAATCAGAAGAGAAAAGTAATGAATGGTGTACCTGGAGAAGTAATGAAAGCCAGTGTCCCACAGCAGCTGAAGCATTTTGGGACTGGAGGAACGCAAGCAAGCACTCTTCTGGTTGTGCTGGGTACTTTGGACTAACCATGGTGCTAACTTCCAAACTTGTAAGAGATAGGGCTGTAGACAATGCAGTTGCTTGCTTGCAAGAACAAGAGCAGTCCAAGCATGGATGTAGCTGCAGAATCATGGCTCTGAAGCATCTTATGATGCCTTGGCGGAATTCCTCTGAAGCCTCCAAGGGTGAAAGCATTGCCCCAAAAGTTAACTTCTTTAGCAATGCAACCATCTAGAAAAGCAAACAAAAGAAACAAAGGTCAAATATGTGAAAGACACTCAGAAAGATTAGAATCCAGAATTTCAGACGTTCAGCCTGCCATGAGCTACGGCACACTGGAAATTTTGGTTTCACACAGCCCTCAGTTGTTCAAAGATCAATTGTCAGATGAAATAATACACAAATCGATTGACAAGTTATTACCAATGCAGCTAATTTCTAGGTTCTAGTTGGAGATCATAGAATAGTAAACTAGAGAATCATCAAGCATACGGTAGAGGAGCAAGATGAACACCTGATTGACAGAGGTGAGGCGGCACTTGGCAAGGAGAACCTCGAGGCACTCAAGATCACCTTCGGCAATGGCATCAGAGATGTCGAGCTCCCCCGGTGCATTGGCTTCCTTCCTGCATTGCACCGCAGCATCCAGGAGCAGGAGCAATGGAAACACGGTGTAGCTAGGCAACCACACAGCACCAAACAAGCCCTACATTAGCACAACCAAACAAACAAAACCAACAAAAAAAAAACACTTGGGCGGACGGAGGAGGGAGGAATGGGTACTCGAAGCAGAGCTGCAAGGCCGGGGCGGGGGCGGAGCGGAGGAAGGAGTCCATGGCACGGAGGGAGGAAGCCGCGGCGGATTTGGAGGCCGGGGTGCGGCTGCGGATGAGGTCGAGGAGGGTGACGGTGTGGGGCTTGAGCTGGGCGAAGATGGCGGCTAGGGTTTCGTCGGAGGCCGCCGCCGCCGCCGCAGCCTCCAGCTCCATCTCGGAGGTGGCGACGGTGAGGAAGATTCACGGCGGGAGGCAGTGGAAGGACGCTGCAGCTGGCTCGAGTTGGAGAGGAGAGGAGTTGAGTTGGTGGCGGGCGGGTGCGAGTCGAGGGAGACGAGAGACCTCGTGTGGTTTCGTTTCTCTGGAGAAGACGAGACGAGACGAGACGCCAAAGGCCAGGAAGCGTACTTTAGGTTTTCGTGTATATCATGGGGAGACGGAATTGCGTTTTTTCGCATTTCGGTTTTCGATGGGCCTTATACGGGCCCATCTACGTGTATTGACTGGAGTGCCCACATACGTGCATGGGTCGGAATTTGGGCCAGTGCAAATTACAGCTATTGTCGAATGACTCAGGACAGATCTGCTTTTCAACATTCAAATCAACTAGTTTTAGCCTAGAAGGCCGTCCCCGTCCGTAATGAATGTGTGGATCCCATGAACGAGGAGGAATCAAACGCGGAATGGTGTTTGAACAATCTCAAGTTTATCTCTACAACTCATCATCCCTTGTACAAAGCATCCTTTCCATCCAAAAGCCTTCTTATTCGTGCAAGCCCAACCAACTTAAAAATGAGGCATTATGGGTTCATTTGGAATTCATGAGTTTTACATTACTTAAAATTCAAATTCTATTAAAACCCTCCAATATTCCTCCATTCCAAAGCATTCCCATACATATTTATATTTTCTTTAAAAAATCATTTGGTCTATATAAGAACTGCATGTAAGTAAAAAATAATAATAATTAAATAATATATATTATTTATTATTTAAAATTTAATAAAAAAAAGGGTGAAAAAACTCTAAAATTTAAATTTCGACCATGGCTTATAAGAAGAAGGTAAAGGATGGGAAGCATGTTGCGGTGGCCTCCAGTGAGCTGAGCAGAGTGCACCACGACCGTGACGGGAGGAGCCATTAATTTGATCCAGACAAAGGTTTTAGTGATCGAGACATTATGTTTTAAGGATTTTTTTGAAGTAAATCTGTACATTGCTGTATAGTAGAGATCCTGTCAACCCCTAAACAATAAGTAAAGAAAACAACGGACAGATGCCATGTGACAACTGACAGGAAGAGGTTGGTACTACTTCAATTGGACTTCATCAAGCCACCAGTACATACATAACTCCACTCCAGCAAAAAAGAGCACCCCTGTGCTGTTCTGCATCTGTAACAAACAATAATGAAAATTTTACAAATCCCCGAATTTCAGGCGTCTGTAACGCAAAACACTACGTTTTAAAATTTGTTGCATGAAAAATGTTTCATAGAACTACAGCTACAAATTTATATCATCTATTTAACTAATATATTTATCTATAATAATTATAAAAAAATGCGTGAGATATTTTTTGAGTACATATGCATGTTAGTTGCTTGTCAACCATTGCTCATTTATGTGTATATTTAACCAATTATTATGTCATTATGATTATGTTAAGTTTTTGTGTGGTGCAAAATTAAGAAAAAAAGATAAAAGTAGAAGAGAGGGATATGTAACTAATGCGAAGTTATAAAAAAAATCATATGTAATAATATTTTATAATTATATAGGGTTGTGTTGGTTGAAACAAATCAGAATAACTAGCATTTTATTTTAGTATGTCTCAATACATGAAATTTTGTGAAATATACTGGACGAAAAAAAAAACCATGAATTTACACTTGGGCGCGTACAGAACGGGGGAGCCGCGCGGGCAAATCCTTCCTTGCTTACACACACCACAGCCAAAAAGGAGTTAAATGTAAAATCTTATCCATTTTTTTTTCTCTGCGAATGCAAAACCCCACCACCACCAGTCCTTGCACATCCTAGTAGCCTTAGGCACACACAACACCAAGGGCAGCAGCCTGCATCTCCGCCCGCCGCCGCCACGCAATGCTGCGCCTCTCCGTCGGATCTTCGCCAGGCGGCAAGCCCCGCCTCCTCGAGGGCGGCGCGGTGGCGGAGGACGAGAAGGCCGGGAAGGCGGCCCGGGCGGCGCCGGACAGGTCCATCCACATCATCCCCGTGCTCACGCTCCTCTGCCTCCTCGTCCTCTTCCTCCTCTCCCACGACCCGGCCTCCTCCTCCCTCGCCACCGGTCGGTAACAACTACTTGTCATCTCAGCCTCCCCCACGCCGCCGCAACCAAGCTCCATGCGATGCGTGCGCCTAATCCTCTGCTTCCGTACAGATTCGCCGGTGCTGGCCGCCGCCGCCGCCGCTCGCACCCTCGAGGCCACAGGTGATTACTGATTGATTACTCTACTCGCATGGATTGATTCGGTTGCGCCTGCCGGGTCCTTGTTTCTCGCCTCATCAAATGGTGCTCTGTTACTGCAGCGGAAACGACGGCGTCCATCGGCCGCAGCGGCGGCGTCCACCGGCGGCTAAAGCAGGAGCCAAGGCTGGCCCGCGGCCGGAGGATGGGGATGGCTCTGCGGCGGCGGCGGCGGTGATGGCGACGGCTGAGGCTGGATGTGACGTCACCGCAGCTAGCCGTTGGATTGGATTGTTGGAAGCTTCCAAAAATTAGCCGAGGAGGTCGATCTGCCGCTCTGCGTCTCGTCATCTTCTCTTCTCCTCCTCTCCTTTGTTTCTTGGGATCCCTCGAACATTACATAGGCCGTTCAAGAGTGGTACTGGTAGTAGTATATGTATATCTTGTGATCTTCTTCTTGGCCATGAGAATTGGATTAGCCAAATGTTCATAGTACTTGTTCGATCCACTTTTGGTTTGGTTTATGCTGCCCTGCTGCTATTGGCTAGTATTGCTAAAATGTATTTCTTGTGCGTTGTGGCTAACTGACACTGCTGATCAGAGCCAGATGGACAGCTCCAGCTGATCACCTCTAGTTTGATGCCGTAATTAATTAGACAGAGTCTCCATTACCCATTGTCCTGCCTTGGCTTGGAAGGAGAGGTTGCATTGCATTAGCATCATGACGTCATCCCTTTGTTTGATGAACTGATGGTGCTATTGGCTGTTGTAGACTTCTCTGTTTTTTTTCTCCCTGGTCTGAGTCATTGGATCATCAATGTCGACTTCTCCACAATCCACTTATCAATATCTATCTCATCAGATTTGCAGCGGAACAAAAGGGTGAACCGATAAAAGACAGGAAGAAAACGTGCCCAGTGTTGTGTGGAGAATGGCGCCTGGTACAACACACTAGAGAAGTAAGGACTCATCACTCTGTTGGTTGGTTCCAGCTGCCTCGCTCATGGCTGGGTGGGCAATATGATATAGCTACAAATCCCATTATCTATGTAATTTGCCCAAGACATTTTCCTGCTCTAACCTGAATAACAACGTGGACTTGTGTTCAACATGGCACACAAAACAGTAGACAGGTTTGGAGTTCTCCTGGACCAGGACACTGGTAGTTCACAAACAAAGGGAACAAAAGCAAAATATCAAAACCTCGCTACGTTAACCTTAATTTCATTGTGAAATGCATTGCTTTGAGGTGGAAAATGAAAATCCGCCTACATTCTTCATTTAGATAAACAGTGCAAGAGTTGTATGGCACTAGGCTTTAAGTCTAGCCGAACATGCTGGTGAAGTGTTTCGATAATATTTTTTTCCTTTTCTATTACATTGAACAATGGCATGAATGGATAAACAAATTTGAGGTCAGTCCTTTCAAAGAGATGCCAGATGGAAATTCTGCACTTTTAAACTGCGGTACAGAAGCTTCCCTGGAAGACACATAGTTGCTAGAAATTCCTCGTCTTCTTGGATGCTTGACCGAGGTCAGCCAATTTTTCCTGCTGCTTGCGTAGGTAACCACCTGAGAAGCATGTGCCAAGCAGGGAGCAAACAGAAATTCTTTAGATCCTGAATCAACTACTAATTCGTAGCGGGAGACAGCGGTAACTGCAATTGAACAAGGGCAAAGTAAGCTGGCGGTCAACGACTAAGCTATATTGTGTTCATAAACCACAACTAGTTCGTCCTTGTTACCAGACATGGAGACGCGGTTGATGCGGGAGCGGGGCGCGGCGAACATCCACCTATCGTCATCGAGCGACCTCACCTCCTTTTGCAGCGCCTCCGAATTAAGCTCTGCGGGGGAAGCAACCATAGCCGATTCAGAATCAAAGAGAAGAGGAGAAGCTAGGGCTTGCGTGAGCCCGAGGAGTTTGCCTGCCATGGCCTCATCCTTGCGGTAGAACGCGTCGATGGAGTCAGCGACGTCGTCGGAGGCCGATATCGCGCCCGCGCTGGCCGCCGACACGGTCGACCTCGCCGGAGAGCTCATCGGAACCACCCGCTGCTTCTTTTCTTTTCTTTTCTTTTTTGGATTTCTGCTTTTCTTTTCCCCTTTTGGTGCAATAGAATTGGAAGTCTCTACTGTTTGAACCGAGAGAAGGGAGACGACCAAGGAACATAGAGAAATCAATGGGCCAGTGTTAGTGGGCCGGCCTGCTACTGCAAGATGGAGAGAGCCCAGAAGCGGAGATGGAGCAGACCAGAAATCCCCAACCCAATCGGAGGAAGAGAAGGGAGGAGAGCTCGGCGGTGGCGGCGACCGGAGAGGGTGCGGAAGGCGAAGGTCGAGTTCGACGAGAGCCCGCCGGATGACTTCGACCCGAAGAACCCGTACGGGGACCCGGTGGCGATGCTGGAGTACAGGGAGCACCTGGTGCGGGAGAAGTGGATCCAGATCGAGACCGCCAAGATCATCCGCGACCGCCTCCGCTGGTGCTACCGCATCGAGGGCGTCAACCACCACCAGAAGTGCCTCCACCTCGTCGACCAGTACCTCGAGGCCACCCGCGGCGTCGGATGGGGCAAGGACGCCCGCCCGCCGGAGCTGCATGGTCAGATGATCCCCCAACTCTACCATTTCGCTTCCTCTAGTCTCGTTTTCCGTACTTGATTGATGGTACCATTGCCTTGTTGGTGTTGCGCAGAGCCCAACAAGCTGGTCGAGGCCGACGAGTAGCTTTGCTGCTGTTGCTGATTCTGTTCCTCCGCTGGAGTGGTGAGGCTACTTCTTGTCTGATGAAGCACACCATGTTATCTATTGCGTGTCAATCCATGTTATCTATCGCGTGCCAATTCTGCAGCTTAAAATCATTTGTTGTTAATCTTAACCTTTATCGTTCCATGATACTTATGCTAACATTTAGAAGATATTTGCAATTCAGCGCGCGCGCTTGAGTTATTTATTAGGGCTGCAATACCCTGTTCTATACTTTTGCCGGCCGTACCTTGTTGTTCTATATAGTTGGGGATTTTGCATGAATATTAGAAGCATTTTCGTTTAGGAAGGTCGAGAATCTTGATGGAGCCAGAAGGCTGCCTATTATTTCCAATGTATGTAGTTGTATGGATTCATTCTAATGAACTGATTCAGCATGCCATAAAAAAGACCATTTATGCTCTCAGGGCATATAGCGTAACAAACAATCGGTAAAGGAAAAAAGGAATACTTGGGAAGGTGTTTCCAATCTTTTTCCTTCGAAGCAATTGTATATTTGCCATTAGTGTTGTCAACTACTTACCCTGAATGGCCTGTACCACTCCACAGTGCATTTGGACAGTTGATAAATCTTGAAAGCATCCTCTAGCACGAAATTGTGCACACGACATGATATCCTGCTATCGCTCTTGATTGAAGATCCCTCTCAATCTCTTGACCTTATCTTTGCTTGATTTGTAAGATCAAATAAAAGAATGCATGTGGAAATATTTTGTGCAAGCATAATCTCCAGTCTCTTAATCTGATGTGATATTTCCATGCCAAGAGGGAAAAATGATATGTAATAGTTAATGATAATATCAGCATTTTGTGATGACTCTGGAATCTCTTTTGTTTTGAATATATAATATTTCTAGTGCCAGTGTGTGATCGTTCACTGTCATGGCACAGTTAAGTTAGCTATTTACCTCACAGCACAAACCCTGCTTTCTTATACATCATGCTTATGCTACTATATGTATTGATAATTGCTTGATATCTTCTGCTACCTCTGAAACGCCATATAACTAGCATTTGATTTCTCATCTGTTGAACAAAATGGAATGGAAAAAGCAGAACTAAATTTATGTCGTATAGTTATAGCTCATGACTCTAATCACTTTATCTTTTGTGCAGATTATCTTTCCGTTGGAATTGGAAGGAGTAAAAATGAACTGCTGCACTTCTTATTTGACCTCTCTAGTTGCTCAATAAATGGTGATGTCGAATTAACATTGTTGTGTGTTGGCTGTATTTTTCCCTGCCCGTTTTACCTGCCTTGTTCTTTATACTCAACGATATGAATGGCGTTTAGTTTTCATTTACCTGCGCCATAGTCTCCCGGGATGCCAAATGCAATGCAGGTTTATTTTGGATTGATTCTCTGTCGAGCAGCAGCTGATTGCTCACTCCGAGCCGTTGTCAAGCTCTGCTTGACACCATGCAATGTATGGTATGTTGCAAACCGAACGAATCCCTCCTACATGATACCACATGTGAACTCATCTAGTTTGCTCCTGAGTATTAGGCACACAAACGTGTGACTTGAAGGGGATAGCTTATTTTGTTGTTGTTTTAGGTAACATGTCCACGTTATGACGCTGCCAGTGATCAGCACGGTGCTCTGACTCCATCCCTTAGGTCGATGATGTTAGTTCTACACGACCCAAAATGCAAAAATGAATTCTCTACTACCGAATTTCTCTTCGTTTGTGGTTTCGCATCTCACAACACACAGAAGGGCAAACACACAAAAAGGGTGATGGGACAGTTATATTTTCCACAATCTTTTTATAACCATTTTTTATCGCATTTGAACTTTTTGTATGCAGAGAAGACATCTTTCGTGGAAAATTGGAGTAGGAGGTGCACGGGGCTTTGAGGAAAGGCAAGTATCTGATACGAGAGAACAAGAAAAACAATGGATGAATAAATATGGAGCAAGAACAAGAAGAATCATGCTGCAAAAAAGCAAGCAAGTTGCAACCATGACCTGGATAAACAGAAAAAGAACCCAACTTTTTCCTTGGGAGATGCTTGCTTTGGATAGACCATCTCGATCGCAAACAACCAATCACATTTCACATACCCAGGAGATGATGATGCTGATGATGATACACATCCATCCACAGTCCACTAATTAATAAGCAGATCTGCACATCCCCAGAGCAAAGGCAAGCAATCGAAAAAAAAATGTACTTATCTACAACCACATACATTCCAACACAAATCTAGCACGAACGAGGGGTTATATACACACAAAACATAAACAGCACCCACCACGAAACATTAGGATTATTGTTTAAACTTCTAACATCAATGCAAACTGTATACCTCGGGTTAAATTACTCTACCAGAGAGAATGGGGGGTGTTAAAACAAAACATCAGCTGTGGAGCAATGAAGAATCCTAGTGTGACCGATGTCATCGATTGTACTAAGCAACTTATGCAAATTATCATATTCAATGCAAGACCTGAAACTTCTTGCATATCCTGCGCACAAGAAATACTCACATCATTGTTCTGTAATAATTCAAGTCAATCTACCGATTTTGATGCAAAGAGAGCTATAAGCATTCTCCTTACCAAAAGCAGGCCTTACAGTTTAAGGTGGAAACTTAAAAGAAGGCTTCAGGTAACAATATGAGAAACTGAAAAGCTGTTAAGGCTAGTGTGTTTACAGAAAGGTGTTAATACTTCCATATTTCTTTGCCCTAACTACTATCTACATATGTGCTGTTTTTCACAAATTTTAACTCCAAAACTATCTATACCATCAAAATTACTCTCTATTTCCTCACAAACGAATAAAAATCAAAAATACTCTCTCAGAAGCAATCATGTGCACAAAACTTGCAAGTATTGGTATAATTATGGAATCAGAGAACAAGATATATAAACTAAGCAGTAGAAAAGAAACACATCAGGCTACAAAGTTGGGACGAAAATAGAGGATGCATGAGAAGAAACACATCAGGCTACTAAGCAGTGGAAAAGAAACACGTCAGTATTGTACCTTTTTAATATCATTTTCAACAGGAGTCCACCAGATGAACTAAAGATTAACATATCATAGTCACAACAACATCAAGAAGTTCAAACAACAATATAAACCAGGTTTATATGCCTTATTTGGAAAAGAAAAATGTTGGGATCCTAAAGTCAAATATTATAATTGCCACCAATTACACTCAGAAGTCAGAAAAAAAACTGTACTCTTAGAAATGTGAGAATTAAATTTTTTTTCACCTTTTAAACTGAAGAGGATAAAGGACCGTTGAGACATATTATTACTGCAGTATATAACTGCTCAGTCTTATCCTACAATTTCCCTTTCAATAAAATGGATAAACTACGCAATGCAACGTACACTACAAACAAAACAGGATACAAATAGCTTGCCCTGGACATAAAAGGGAACTATGCCTAGGCAAATCAAGTGGTCAATGGATGCTGAATATTAGTACAGAAAACAGATAGAACAAATTTGAGATGCGCCAAACTTAAAATATCTCACAGTATGAATGAATAAGAAAGGAGCAGCCTGTCATTATGCAACTTTGACACGGCACAGCTTGTCACTACGCCAGTTTTGGCGCCACAGCAATTCATTGCCCAGCACTTGCTGGGGCAAGGTTCCAACCAATGGAAGCACTTTAAATTAGATAATTAGTGCAGAGACATGCTCAAAAGAAACAAGATGGAAATGACCAGGCTCAAACCAATTTAATAAAAAAAGAATCAATCAAGTAGACATAGCAATATAGCATCCTTTCCAAAGCATATTCAACCTTGTTCACTGATTTAACAATGATGATGATAATAGAACTGGAGACATAAACAGAATAAGAATCTGTTCTGCATGCAAATGACAAAAGGATAGATGGTATGCTATGCATCACCCAAGGGTTTCACATATATCAATTTTTAATTGAGAAATGTTGATCATTGCAATACTGTCAAAGATATCCAGAGTAAAGAAAGGACCCAGTGATTGATCAGGGGATGAGATTAAACCATTTATCCGTATGTTAATACTTGCACTAAGAGAGTTTTTTCTAAATTTTCTAAACTGGATCATCTAATTCAGGCTACTACCAGCATTCTGGTAGGTACATAAGAGAAAAATATGAGCAAATTTTGTGACTCAAGAACAAAAATTCATCCAGTACTCGGGAACAAAAGTTTTGTGCACTGAGCAAATTTTCTTTGAGAACTTCGTTCTTCATTTTCTCCCTTGGCTGCTCTAACTAAACTAGATGAAGCAAATTACGAAGAACAGAAGGATACTTTAAACAACCAGTATGAAAGGAGTTAGGAGAAAGGATTTACACCGCAGGGTCTCTGCATGCCGCCGGTGAAACCCAACATGGTCAGGAATCCGTTAATCCTGATCTCCCCATCCTAATTGCTTGCTCGTTATTCCCCTCATCAAATTTTCTGCAACCAGCATACCTGCCGCCTGGCACAACATCCAGGCGTTGCAAGTTTGCGACCTTGCCACTCGAAATTCATCTGGCTCATTTGACGACGGCATGATTGCTCCCCTTCTCCTCCTCCTCCTTCTGGGGCGTGTCCTCATTGTGAACCATCTCCCAGAAGAAATCGGTGAGCACAGTCTCGTATCCCGGCATCTTTGCATAACCAGGGAAGTAGTTGATGTCAATGACGAGGTACCGATCCCCTGCGCGGACGTCCCGGATCATGTCGAAGTTGAAGAGCTGGAGGCCGAGCGCGCGGCGTAGGCCGGCGGCGATGTCATTGATGAAGGCGGTGGGTGGCATGATGGCGTCCTCGAGGCGCATGTCCTCGTAGTACTCCTGGGCGGTGCGCTCGGTGGGGAGGTTGGAGACCTGGGAGAAGGAGACGGAGCCCTCGGCGGAGGCGTCCTCGAGGATGTCGTTGGAGACGTCGGGGAGGCTGCGGCGCTTGACGCAGGTGACGTGGCCGCCGACGACGTAGACCTTGAATATGACGCCGCCGTGGTTGACGAACTCCTGGAGGACGAGCGGGGGGCGGAGCTTGCGGAGGCCCTCGCGGTGGTAGACGAGGGACATCTTGTGGGACTTGGCGGTGCCGTCGGCGACGAGGGGCTTGGCGATGAGGGGGAAGCGGAGGGCGGCGAGGAGGCCCGAGTCGGAGAGTGCGGCGGCGTCGTAGACGACGACCTGGGAGGGGATGCCGAAGGTGTGGTGGGCGTGGAGAGGGACGTCGAGCTCGGAGACGACCTGGAGCATGGAGATGCGGTTGTGGAGGCGGTCGATGGCGTGGGGCGGGTCGACGACGGGGACGGAGGGGTGGAGCGCGGAGAAGGCGTCGAGCTGGGCGCGCCAGTCGTCGCCGTAGAGCTTGTGGATGAGGAGGTGGAAGGGGCCCTGGTCGGGGAGGGGCCGTTCGGGGTCGACGGGGACGAGGTCGATGCCACGGGCGGCGGCGCGCGAGAGGAGCGAGGGCTGGATGAAGCTCTGCTGCTTCTTGGGCGCGAGGGCGTAGCCGATGAGGTAGCGGCGGTGGCGGTCGCCGGAGGGGGCCCCGTCGGCGGCCATCGACTCGGTTGGGTTGGCTTGGCTTGGCTTCCCTCGAATCGAATCAAGCGGCCCTCCTCGCCCTCGCGATTTGTTTTTCCTTTTTCTTTTTCTTTTTCTTTTCTTTCTTAGAGGCAGACAAAGAAGGTGGGAGAGGGATACATAGCACCCTCCCTCTAGACACTTCACCGTCTCCTTTTAAATCTTTCACATAAGCATACATAGCATCCTCAATTAACTTATTCTTCTCACACATTAGAGTATAAGACACGATAGTCATGAACAATCTATATGCATTAAATCATCATCTTTTATCTCACAATCCATCATCTTTGGCACGCTTACTATCTAAATCTTTCTTATTTATTTTCTCCATAATAGTACCTATTATCTTCTTTTCATTCACTGTGTCTTTTGTTTGTCTTGCTTCTTCTGTATGTTATTGCTCATTTTCCTTCATTTTTTCGAACAAAATCCTTCATAACCTTTGGACCCTCAACATTTTGAATATCCATTGCTACAAAGTTATCCTTATAGTACATCGACACAAGAATATCAAGTAGCCAAGCACGCTCAAATGACATCTTTACATACTGTCTCCAAATAGCAATGCAATCCACTCGTATAATTCTAAAACAATCTTCTATTGTACAATTCACTATGACATAAATGAAGATTACATTGATTTAGGGTCAAGCCTTGCATCAACTAGTTATAAATTGACTTAAAAGTTCTCTCAATCGACCTATCAATACCGTTAGCCGTCGAACTAAACTCAAACAGATCAATACCATCTAAGACCATATCTAACATTCCCTCTATTGTGAAATAACGAAAATATGATATTAATTTGATATTTTTCCTTAAGAAAAAAAGTAGATTAATTAAGTTATATTCATTTTCACTATACTTATTATCATGCATCAATTTCTACTATCCTCCTCTAAGTCTAAGAAACTAAAAACATGTAATATGTAATATGACACAGAGAAATTTTACATAGTACAAATCTACATACGGATGTACTAACAGAACAACTAATTATTATAATGTACAATACTCTAACTAATATAATCTTACACATACCATAACTACAAAGCAAAAATAACTGATATAGCATATGATTGAAGGTTTTTATCTACAGCCGAGTGAGCAAATAGACAAGGCTTCGCTGCTATCCTCCCCCTTCCCCCTTAGCTCTCCCTTCTTTTTTTTCTATATTTTTTATTGATTTTAGGGATGATGGGAAGGAGTTTTATACCCCTTGGCCAAAAAATGTCGTACCTTAGGTTAGCAAGGATGCCGCCTACAAAATGACAATCTCTAGTTGGGTGTGCAATCGTTTTGCAAGTGGCTTCCCGCCCGGCAAAAAACGTCCTTCCGAAGGATGGTAAGAGGGCTACCTGTAAAATACCGGCTCTCTTGGCACGTGTTTTACAGGCAGCCTCTCGATAAAAAAAAACACCCTCTTAAGGAGGCCGTCTATAAAAAAACGATCCCTCTCGGTAAGCAATTTTACAGGCAACCTCCGGTCGAGCCATCCTGGAGAGTGGCAAGGGGGTTAATGGGCAATTTTACAAATGGCTCTCTGGCCGTCCTATGGTAAGAGGGTCGTTTTTTGATGAAAGCTCGTTAACTCCTATCAATGGTTACTCGTCATGTTATTAAAAAAAACTGTCAATGTTTTTTTAATAAAAAAAAACGTTAGGGATCTTAGATACGTTCTTTTTTAAAATATATATATTTTTATGAATATTTTAATTAAAAAATACAGATCTCACTACATCGGCTGATACTCCGATACACCTTTATATGTGGGCTGGAAGGATGAAAGACACCCATGAAAGGATGCACAGCCCATATGCCTGCAAGTATGGGCTGCACGTTGGCAACAAAACCCAAATCATAGCCCAACTTCAATTGTTTCGATGGATCCACATCCACTTGTGATGTCCAAATTGGAGGGAGGATATCAGGAGAGAATGATGGGATGGAATCTGATTATCTGAACACAAGAAGAAAAAAAAAGGCGGCCTGCCTGCAAATTGAAAGAGAAGAACGCCTCTATCCCTTGTCGATCACGCACTCTAAACTAGTGATGGTTCGAGTAGTTTTTAGTACTGTACGTGGGATGGGATTAGCTCGTAACGATTGAGATCGAGAGCTGATGCTGCTGACCTTTTCTTTACAACAAGACAGATACTAGCGATGGTGATGCATCCATGTCCGCACACTTGAACTGAGCTGCTGGATCTGGCCGTGTGCTCTGCTTTGATTTGCATATATATATATATATATATATATATATATATATATATATATATATAATGTATTCCTTGATTGCCCGGGCGCCGAGGGCGCGGCGCCTTGACCTGTCTTCCAATTTGCTCGTCGCGCGCCGTCCGGCTCCGGGCCACGGGAGGGATCCCATTCATCAGCATCCATGAGCTTGTTGCGATGGAGCCACGGGATCCATGCAGAGAACGTAGAGTAGTATGCCGTTAAATTAAGCAAGGAAATTAAGGGATTTTAGCAAGATGTCATCTCACATATGTACACAACCAGCAAAGCCAACGCCTGCCGGATTAGCACGCCGGTACCAGCGGCGGCGAAGAGCCATAGGCGCCCGCGCGTAGCACTCCTCCGCGCCGGCCAGGTCGCCCTCCACCTCGTGCAGGTACCTCCCGTAGTTGCGCAGCAGCAGCGGGTTCTCCGGCTCCACCCTCCCCCATGTGCTGCCCCTGCCCGCCGCCGCTCCTGTCGTTGCCCTTGCCGCGCCCGGCGCCGTCCTCCAGGGTTGCGACAAGTAAGTTGATTAGATGGATGCAAGGTGCACGCATGGACCTGTAATTGCGGCGCACTAATCACCATCCATCGAAATGTCCGATCAGCATCCGCGTGCTGATCTCATGGTCATGGGTCATTTCTCGCGTCGTCTCATAGCTAATTATGTCGTCTTTTTTTCTTACTACTCCGTCGGTGTCATATTATAATAACGTTTTATTTTTTAGTTAAAATTCTTTAACAACAGTTTCAGCCCAAAACAGTATCAAAATATATTCAATATTATACCCTAAGACTAAAACCGGATATATACAGTCTAGTGGTTCAGTGGTCTAACATTTTTGCATTCACAATGAAAGGGGAACGAACGCAGAGACTAGATCGAAAACTGGTAAACAAAAACGTGAAAAGGCTTTTGATCATAATATCGATGAACTGGTACGCTGATGACACATGGAGCACCTGAATCTGTCCTAGTGCGTCCGTTCACTTCTCGCTATGACTATGGAGAGTATTAGATCACTGAAATATTGGATTGTATATATATAGACCTAACCCCCTATAGTTGGGTCTTGGACTTTAGTAGATGAGACACTGGCGTACAACATCGATTTACAACTTCACCATGATTCGAAATTAAAACAGATTTACATTTTCATGAAATAACTGAAGGCAGTCTCCACAATTAAGTCCTCTTGATATGATCCCTCGGAACACTTATTTCGTCCGGCTACATTAACAACATATTTCTCATCCTTCGTATTGTTCACATCCTCAGAAGGTGAAACTCCAGTCGTATCCTTACCAACACTGACTACTGAAACTGAAACAAAAAAGGTCTACTGAACTTTCATTTGTCTTGGAACAGAAGAAGAGGCCAATTCTTTACTAGATGATCTGATGATGAAAAAGAACTGTTTCCATCAGCATGCCACCGACTAATCCTAAGATGCCTCCAGCAGCATTCTGGAAAAGCCATAAAGAAGATGTTCCTCCTATTATATCACGATTCGCAAGGTTTGGAGAAAGTCCTGTTTTATGGTTTGGGAAACACAAAAACTTGTCAACATGCACAACATGAAGCCAAAACCCTCTGTCTTTTCCCACTTAATCCCTCCCCAAGGGGATTGAAGGGGATTTGGAATGGAATAATTCCACACCTATTGAGGTGTGGAATTAATCCTCCTCAATCTCCTCCAATCTCATCCTCCTAGGGATTAACCGAACAAGCCCTAGTGTTTAGCAGAAGCCGCACTAGGATAGATAATGCAGTTTTACTAGCTTGCTTAGTCGTAGTATTTTGCAGGAAACAAATAGTATGCCAAGTCAACAAGATGGAGAGCGAGAGGTAGAGGAGACGGTGGATGCATCATGTAGTGTGTTTGTAGTTGAACAGAGCTCTGAAAGCAACAAATCGTACCAATTATGCCCATGTATGTGTGCGAGTGTTGAACTATGCGTTTTACTCTAAACCTGGTGAGAAGCTAAGCTAGCCAGGGAAGTTGGTAATGGCAACGTGGCATGGCAATCTGATGATCGCAGCACAAAGGAAGAGAGTGTGGTGTGGATAAGAGAGGAGGGAAAGAGAGTTGGTACCAAATCCGATCTGGACCTTGTAGGCGGAGAAGGGCTCGGGGCTGTACTCCCTCCTCTCCTGCATCTCCCTTCGCTTGTCCAGCCTCGCCTTCAGCTCATCGCTCTGCGCGCACGTGCACAGCCGGATCCCTTAGCTTAGCTTCCGACAGTTGGATCAAAAATCTCTTAGCTTTTTGTTTAGATTCTAAAAAGCTATGATTATAAAATCCTAAAAATCCAAAAAATAAAATACAAGACAAGCTGATCTGTTCAGTTTCTTCGTATTCTCACAACGGTTTGTTATAAGGTAAACTCCCAAACAGTCCCTATGACAGCTACCACCAAGCAAGCCACACACACAAATAGCAGCTAAGCTTCTTCTCGTCTCGTCGATGATATACTATGAGGTACTGGTACCTAACTCTCTCAGCCATCACCGCTAGTCTACAGGACAGCCACTGACACCATGCAGCCATGCACCCTTTCATTTCGATTAAGATTGCAGGTGAATTAATGGATGCAGTATCATACATGTGGCTGCATTCGACATACGCGGACGGTTGCTGCGTGCGCTAGCTGGTGGACGGACGACCACAGGTCCACAGGGCAGACAGACAGGCAAACATGCATTTAAAGAGGGGGATTTTCTATCGCTATTACTCTTGCTTTTGGTTTTCCGCCGATCGAATCCAAAACCCAACTTTTATAATTTCCTCGTTTAATTTCATTTGCAGCCTACTCTTCTGTTCAGCTCAAACGAACGGAGCCTCCAGTTGACAAGTAATTAAGGTATTTCGACGCTCCTTCTAATTTGCTTGTTTATTGGATTGGGGAAATAGACAACCATCAAACTAGCAGATTAGCTTTGTTGATGAATTGTGTTAGGGAGAAAAGAAGAATTGCACAGTGACACGCGTGCGATTGTGTTGTGTGTTGCAGCTATCGGAGAAGACGGCATGGGCCGTGGCCATGGACATGGTGGCCATCAACGCCGGCCTGCTCACCGCCGCCCACCCCTACCTCAAGGGGGCACCCGACATGTACGACCACGGCGTCCTCGTCACCGTCGACGTCGACTTCCTAGCCGACGCCCACATTGCCGCCTACGGCCGCTACCTCTTCTTCAACAACGCCGTCTGCCGCCCGGAGGACGCAGCCAAGCTCGCCCAGATGCTCATCTCCTCTTCCGCGCCGCGAACCCCTGCGCACCCGAGGTTCGTCTTCCTCTTCATTCGCGATCAGCATTTGCATCTTTTCATTAATAGGAAGTAGTATCCATTGATTAATATGGAGTATCTTTTTGGTTGTTTCAAAATGCAGCGATGAGCTCAAGGTGATCCCACAGAGGATCCACACAAAGAAGCTCAACAGACTCATGCTGGAGTTCGCCAGCGGCATATACACGGAAATAAATTAAACTAGCGGATATTATCACTATTGCCTTCCTTTATTTTATATCACACCTGCAACTAGACACGTACTCTTTCTTTTATTCTTTCCCCTCTAACGGGAGCGAAATTTGGTTTGGTCAAATGTACATGTTGTACATGGCCAAGTTGCCACATGTATTCCATTCTTACCGAGGGTGAGATCATTTGAATGATTACTTACATACCAACAAAATCCCTAGGTGAAACACTAGGAAAATATATTTGCAGCTGTGTGTAACTCTCTATGCAAAGCCATTTGTGGTGGGCTTGAAGGGACAACAAAGATATTGTTTCACATCAGTTTTAATGCATTCATTATAGTTAACCACAACTTTGGCAATCTTCCTACCCCTCTATGGTAGTAGATGGAAACTGATTTTGTAGGTGTTGGTAATTTCGATCTATATCCAAAGTGGTCAATATCACCAACACCTAAAAAAAACACAAAGAATGGCAAAAACATTGGTGTTTGACATCTGACGGCGACCCTAGTCAGTCAGATACATACAGCATTGTCAACGTCCTTCTTATCTTTCTGCGCTCTCTTGAGCAAGGTTCACTAAAACGTTTGAGGGTGGTTTAAGACCCCACGGCCAGTTACTAACCGTGAAAAACCGTATAAATTTTATCTTTAAAATTTTGAATTCAAAATCCAGCGGTTTTACGGTTTGAAGGCAGTTATCATGGCAGTAACCACAAAAAACCACACGAATTTTATCTTAAAAAATTTGAATTCAAAATCCAATGGTTTATGGTAACCACGCGGTTTGTCGCAGCAGGAAAATATGTTGATGTAAAATAGAAAAAATCGATATCATCTTTTTATTTTTCTGACGTTTAAAATTGATATATAGCAACGATAATTCAACACATAATACTATCTATTTCACCACAGAGAGAACAAGAGTGATATTTTCTCCTCTCTTGGGCTTAAAGGGCCAGATAAATAGTGCATTTTTAGCCCATTTTATTTATTCATTTATTCATTTTTAAAATCAATTTCCGTTTGACCCATGATGTTAACTTCCTGTTTTTCACAAATTATCTTCACCAGATGGCATTTTTCAAAATCTACTTACATGCATTTTTCTGTTTTTTTTTCAACATTTTGAATTCGAATGAAATTTTCTATACCCTACCATCAGTTACCCACAGCTCCACCGCAGTAAGCTCGGTTACCGCGGTAACAGGCGGTTTTATGAACCTGCTCTTGAGTCACAACATAACATCACTCGTCGACAATATGTATTACAGTTCACGATTTTCTCGATACATAGACTAAAAACACAAACACATGGCCAGCAAGGAAATGTTCTAGGTCCATCTTGTGCATGAATGAGGTGAGTCCGGAGAAGAGAAAATGACCACTCACATCTTAGCCCATAGATGACTCAAGACCAAAAGAAACTAGACCGACAATCCATACCAACAATACTGTGCAGGGATAGGGATTCCACTTCCAGCGACACATATATGCAACTATCAACGATTAAGAGGCACACTCAAATCATTCATTTTTTTAATTTCATGCTAACTGACACCTTAGAGTAAGTACAGGTTGGTGTACAAAAACAACAAGACGAACTTTAACTGGGGAGTGCATACAGAAGCCTAGAAAGGTACATACTAGTGCAAGAGGGAAGTGCCCCGTGGATAAAATTTCAACTTACTAGGCACTTAGGGTCACAGAAGCAACACTTGACAGCTTGAATTTCTTAACTTTTTTCGAGTGCAATGGCTGAAAAAGAATCTCTGTGTATTGCTTCACGGATATCTCTTTCCACTCAGAAGATGAAGTTCCTTCAGCACGATAATCTCGCGGTGAATACAATATTTGCACTCTTGACCGACCTGCAATGCAAGAACAAAACCAGGTAAATGTAACAAGTCAATCAAGCTAATTATAGATTTCTCTTTGAACAGAATCAGCTACTGCTACTGAATTCTATAATTTACCCTTTATTTTACAAATATGAATTATTGCAAGACATCAATAAGCAATTTCTGTGCAAATCAGTTGATCTATTCTCATTTCTTATTTCGTTTTGTACTAGCATAGCTTCCAAAAAGTCCATGCAACAAATGCATTTTTCTGACAACTTTAGAGTAGTATACGACCCATGTACTTCCCAGGAGTGCATCGCAAACAGAATAACAAGAAGGTACAGTGCAGAAAACTTACCAAAACCTCCAAAAAGAGTTGATTTCTGGACTATGAATCGGCTAACTTTCGATCTCTTGAGACATTTCAAGGCCTGAATATCATCGTGCCTGCCTTTGAATTCAATGAATTCACCAAGAATCTTTCTGTCCCCTTTGAGTTCCAACCTACACAAGGAAAGATCAACTATAGAAGTTTGACCTGAGCCTCTACATCTTTGTGCAGAACAGCAGAACTAACAAGTAACAAATGTTCTGCGATAGGCTGCAATTTGATTATCGGAATAAATTTTATGTTGCTTCTTGGCTGTTCATTTAAAGTGTTCATGGCTGTGTATTTTACCTGTCCCACATAGGTGACGTGCTGAGAATGAAATGTAGATTTTGGAGTAACGGATCTTGCATTTCACCTTTGCTTCCACTGAATGCACCTTTAATCCATGTTGAAAGTCCACCCTTGGAGTCTGCCTTAAGATCTTTCCATTGATCGTACAAGATAACTTCTGGTTGAAGAGTGATGGCATATGAAAGCCTGGTGGAGCACTTGTTAGATAGTTAAAACTTAAAAATAAAAAAGACAACCAAAAAACGAAAAGAAGGATACTGCAAGTACAATCACAAAGAACATAACTCCACATGAAGAATTAACCTGCAGTTGGGATTTGGCAGTACAACCCTTCCAGTTATATGACCATCAGGCAGTTTTGCACCCCTCTGCACTAAGTATGATTGAAGATTGGCAGCCAGTCTGTTGACTTGCAGTACCTACAGAACAAAATGCAAGAAACAATGGGCAATAATACAACTCAATCCAGTATGATTCCTTCCAAACCAGTAACATATGGACATTCAACAGGAAAAGCAAAACAAAAGAGGCTATCAACTGCGCACACTCAAACGCTCAATCTTGCACATCAGATTCCGACCTGATATGCACATGAGTTTATGATTTGGAAGACAATAATAACAAGGGCCTAGGTAGTATAAAGTTTACTGACAGAAGAATTTTCCTCATAAGACCTAATCTGTACACAGGTTATTGTAAGCCTCACTGACCAATGATGTCGTTAACATCATTATGGCTCAGTTTGTGGTTGTGTTGTGCTGTGCCTGATTTGAAGTTGCTGTGGGTATGCAAATTTATAGTTGTTATAGTTTCTTTTATAGACCAAATTAAGGTTAGACAAAATATTTCATCCACTGTTCTCTCCCAACTATTCCATATTTCTGGAAAGTAATAGTATTATCATCTACAACAAAGATTAAGAGAAAAGCAACTTGCCAAAATGCCAAAATGTATAAAAGCAGTTGCACCAAATGAGGTTATCATAATCTACCACAATGTGAAACGGAGCCTATTGCTTTTTTTCACCCAAGAGTACAGCACTGAATGAAAACAACAGTTGCAGTATACATGGTGCCTTACCGCAACAGGCAATTGGAATGGGCATAACGAGGCGGCGAACGAAATGACATACCGGGTTTGGGATAACATCATGCTTGTGCTTCTTGTCACTGGGACAAGTCCAGTTGCCATCCTTATCGATCTCAACAAAACCAGAAATGTTGTGGATAGCCACTACCATCACCTCCCTGTTGAGCAAACAAGGTTAGAGGTTGGTTGCACAAAGCGATATCCCATATCCCATAGTAATTAAACATGGATGATACAAATGCAGACAACGGCATTGATCCATGAATAGTAGTGTAGTACTATACATATGCAAATTATAGTCAAGGCCCGTGTAGATTGATCGGTTCTAGTGATGTGCAGTAGAGAGTTGCCACAACCGTGTAACAAATCTGTACATACAACTGAAATCTGAACCGGGAATATCAAATAAGCAGGGGGAGTCGTGTACAGTACAGGTAGTAATATGGAAGAAGGGGGAGAAACCGAGAGAGAGGAATCGGTAGGTACCTGTGGGTAAGGAGGACGACGTCGACATGCTGGCGCTCGCCGGCGTCGGGGTCGGGGATGCGGAGGCCGACGAAGCAGCGGCCGGAGTAGAGCTTCTCGAGCCTGGAGGTAGATAGGGGGGGTTTAGGGCATCGGGGGAGGAGGGAAGGGGAGGGGTGGGGCCGGGAGACAAGGGACCTGGAGGCGAGGGCGAAGCAGAGGTCGGAGTGGGCAGAGTCGAGGTCGGCGAGGTGGGCGGGGTCGTCGGAGTCGGGGAAGAAGACGCGGCGGATGATGTTGTAGGCCAAGAGACCGCACAGAATCTCCACCCACATCTCTCCCTGCAGCGGGCGATCCGCCAACGAGACGGCGGCCTGGATCGGAATCGGATTGCCCTGCCTTGGATCGCAGGAGGAATGAAATCCTTGCCCCCTCTTCTTCCTCTTGCCGTTGTTTCTTCTTCTGTTGTGCTCCTGCTTAGCTTAGCCACGAAGGAAAGGACTCACGCCATGACAGGTTGAAATACTACTTGATGGGCTGAACAAATCCATGGGCTGTCCTTGCCTTCTTCCCATCCTGCAGGCCTAATGCCGACGGCCCAGTAATCAAACTCACTAAACACCATATTACGGCTTTCCTTGCGTCATTACACTTGCATCCTGACCAACATCAAAATTCAGATGGATGTGTTTGCTTGCATCTGTTTGGTACCAGTGTCAATGCACAAATGATCTGTTATAGTGAAGAAAGACCGTTTTGTTTTACACTCTTGGTATGGATCCAGAATTATTTTGGGAGAAAAAAATTTGTCACATTGAGTAACCAAGCTCCTTTGGAGCTCAGCTACATAGTGCTTGTGCTCTGAAACAGTTCGTTAATGGTGGTGTCTTTGATAAGCCATTTGGGCCGAGTAGCTGTCTTTCGACAGGCTGAGTAGTCAAAGTCAAATAGACCATTAGTCCCAAGTTGAAAGACAAATATCTTATGCAAGTACATTTATTCATACACCTCACATACAAACACATCAACAACTATATTTTTTATTCCTCAAAATTGATGTAACTTGGACGCCACAAATTTCCATAGTTTTAGAGTTTAGGATTCAGGTTTGTTTGGCATGACATGATTTAAACACAACAAATTACCAACCAAAATAAAACCTTGAAGAGAAAAATTGATAGGAAAAAGAATACTTATTTTTAATCATACGTATCTTGTGCACACACCATGCACACAAACTAACAAATATCAACGAAAATTTTAGAAAAAAATATTCCCATCTTTAAATTCATTACATATAGAGAAAAACAAAGATAAAATTCTGACATATTTGTACTTTTAAAATAGCCAGAATTTTTATTTTTTTGTTACGTCTAATATATAATGAATTTGATGCTAATATTTTACACGGAGTTGATGTATATATATATTTTTAAAAAAACCGGTGATATTTATTGCATGGTGCGTAAGTTGTATGCATGTGAATCTTGTGTGCCATGATCTGTCCCTTTCGTGTATAACATAAGTGGTTAGAAAAACACGCTAGAGAAAACAACATAGTTAATCAGTGAACCGTATCTACTGTCTTACTTTTATTTGATCCTCAACAATCACTATGAGAAAATTTTAAACCCATTAATTAATGGTTCCTTAAGTAAAGTATTTTTACAAGAATACACGAATTTAATTAAGTCATGTAAAGATATTTTAAATTCCTGTGTTCCAAAGTAGTTATAAACAGTATACACATGCTATAATTTAATTAGTGTACGCTCTCAAGGAGCTTCACACACAAGAACAAATGCACGGAAGGACCGACTAATCAATACTACATTGATACATAAATCATCCTTCTACCAAAGCTATAAGTGTGGAATTTTGGTGAAGTGACCTGGAAAAGAAAACAAAGTGCTATTTGGAATCTGATAATTTCTAGACCTTTCAAGAATGGTGTGTCACATGATGCCATGACCATGAGTTAGCGTATGATGCAAGGGCAGCAAGGCACGCCACTATCGCGTAATCGTGTTTAGTGTTGGGCACCAACGAATGGTCAGGCAAAAGCTTAATTTGTTCCCTCCACTGATCGATCATCAACAGCTCAGCATGCATATGCCACTATACCAGCAGATCTGCACAAATTGCATATTTAGGTATACTAGTACTAAGTAGTGGCCTGCATGCCATAATCTAAACAACCAAGGGACGAAACAGCTCCGCACGTCCGTTGTTGCCGTACTGAACCTGGATCATCGATGATACTAGTATTACTGAGGAGTTTTTTTTAAGATAATGGATAATAAACCTAGCATTTATTTCAATTGAAACTACAACTACTTATTATTATAATAGAGTTCTTAACTCGAAATCCAAATACCACAAAATTAAACAAAAAGACGACACTCTAACACGAAACCAAAGCAAATAAGCAACTTATTTAAAGATATAGTCTATTATTAAATCATTATTTAAAGTTGATGAAAACCTGTATGATAATTTATTCTAAATTCCGACATACAGCATGTATGGCATCCGCGTCCTCTTTACATTGGACTTGAACCAAAGTCAATATGTTGCTATGAACGATAGCACATAAGATTAAATAGGAGTATGATCGATCACCTGTCTGCTGGTACCTGGCTTCCGTCTTTCACTTGATTTCATTACAAGCGCTCAAGGTACGTACCTGGCCTGCATTGCAGCATGCATATGGTTAATGGAGGAGGCACCGTTGCTCCATCTCTCAACTAACTGTTCCGGCCGGCCAACAAAATGCAGCAAGCATCCAAGCCCAAGTACGTGATTCCTGCACCTTCCTGCTTGCAATCTCCTGCTACTAGCTTACTACTGCATGCATGCATTCTCGATCAGCCGTGTTGTTTGCCCTGATCAATAGTCAGTCATCAGATATGTGTATATCCAGGGTAGCATAATGTCAGTATGCGATTGCTTCTCTTAACAAGGATGCTGATCAAAGCTAAATCTGCAGGGCTCATCATCATGCTTCCGCATCGGCGGCAGCTAGAGTTGCTAGGCTGCAGGTCAGGCAACCTGCAGCATCAGCAGCAGCAAGCAAGCCATCTGCTGCATCGAACAATGCGCTTGACAAATCTTCCATGGACATACCCAAGCCAGAACGACGATCGTTCAAGGCGGCGGCGCCACCCCGGGCCACAACTCCCGACGTACGTAATTAGCCCAACTTCCATCCAATGCCAAAGCATTCTCGCGGATGAATGGATCAACGAATTCACTTTATTGATTTCTCGAACGGTTGATATGTGGATCGAAGAGAATGCAGAAAGTGCTGCAGGCGCAGATGAACGCGGTGCAGGAGGACCTCAACAACGCGCGGGAACACCTCGCCGCCATCGACAGGGACATGGCCCAGCTCCTCCACGACCTCTCCCTCGCCCGCCGCCTCGCCGACGACGCCTACGCCAAGCGAGACCACTCGCTCGCTGCGCAGAGGGCCGCCGAGGAGGCCCTCGAGCTCGAGCGCTTCAAGTCCATCGAGCGGGAGCAGACCAAGGAACAAGAGTGGAGTGCCAGGTGCGACGCCATCGACAAGCGCCGCGCCGAGCTCGACAGGGTCAAGGACGAGCTGGCACTGGCCGTGCAGGCCACGAGCTCCGCCAAGCAGATCGCCGATGCCAACGCCGACAAGGTGGCGACCCTGACGGCGGAGGTGTCCCGGCTCCAGTCGGAGCTGGAGACGAAAGCAGAGGAGGCCGCGGCGATCGTCACCAAGCTGGAGTCCGACGCCTCCGGGCTACGAGCCGAGCTCCAGATCGCAGAGGCGTCTCGAAAGGAGGAGCTGGGCAGAGCAAAGCAGCTGCTCCATGGCCTCAAGGTTGACATCGCCTACGCCAAGAGGTCAGAGGCCGATGCCAACCTCGCCGCGCAGCTGTGGAAGACCAAGGCAGAGTCGCTTCAAGCTCGCCTCGACGAACTCTCCTCCCTGAACAAATCCAACGCGGACTCACTCCAATCATTGACGAGCAGCTTCGAGGAATGCAGATCTACGCTGCAACACGAGCAGTCTCAGGTTTTCCAGCTCAAAGAGAAGGTATCATTCTTGGAGAAGGAAGCATCCGAGTACAAGGAGGGCTTCTTGGAGACGAACAGGCGCCTCGACATTGCAACCAAGGAGGCGCGTCAACTGCAGGCCACCATTGATAGTCTGAGCTCTGAACACAAGCTGCTCGACGAAGCACATCAGCAGGTTGTCACCAACGAGAAGACGGTGAACACGCAGATTGGCCTCCTGTCTCGAGACAAGATCAAGCTTCAGCTGGAGCTCGATGGTGCCATACATGAGAGGGATAAGGCCAAGAAGGCCGTCGAAGATTTGGCGGCTGCGCTGCGCGAGGTATCATCAGAAGCAAGTGAAGCCAAGGAAAGTGTCCTGGCAAAACAGACCGAGCTAGACAGTGCACAGTTTCAGATATCAGAGCTCAAGGCAGAGATGAAGAATGCACAAGACAGGTACCAGGGAATGCTTGATGGATCCAAGAACGAGGTTGAATGCCTGAAGAAGACAGTTGAGAAGCTGGGTTCAGAGGCCAAGATTTCCAACGACGAGTGGGCATCGAAAGAGGCCGGGTTTGTGGAAATGATCAGGAGATCAGACGAAGCAATGAGCTCTATCAAGTCAGACATGAGCAGTCTGATGGTGTCACTTGGAGCTGCAGAGAGGCAAGTGCAAGAGCTCAAGGCAGAGAAAACCCAGCTGCTTGATAAACTGAAACAATTTGAGCTCAGCACTTCGGAAGCTAGTAGCATCTCTACTAGTGTTCAACAAACAGCTGATGAGTCCGAGAGCTCATATCTAAAGGACCTTGTGTCCAACAAGGAGAAGGGAGTGCTTGCTCTGAATGATGAGGTCACTGACCTGCGGTTCAGAGAGACAGCCGCCTTGGCAAAGGCCAACGAGCTCTCAGAGGTACTTGCAGAGGCGACGGCGAAGAAAGCCGAAGAAGAAGAAGCGGCAAAAGGCACCGAGAAATCAAAGGTACTACCGATGAAGCTGGAAATGGACAAGTTGCTGGGATCACTGAAAGCAGCAGAGCAAGAAGCAAATGCTGCCAAGGATGACAAGGCGCAGCTGCAGGCCAAGCTGAGGCTGCTCGACTCCAGGATCACCGAGGCCAACCTGAGTGCCGAAGAAGGGAAAATCAGCAGCCTACGGCTGAAGGAGGAGGAGCTACTGAGCATTGCTCGAGAGTACGACGGCCTGCGGACGAGAGAAGCCGCTGCACGAGCAAAGATCAATGAGCTCTCTTCACTAGTTGCAGAGGCCTCCACAGCTAGGAAGTTAGCAGGAGAGTACTCAGCTAATGGAGTAGCTGTCAGGAGCACAGAGAAGCAGCACAACATGTTCCTGAAGATGATCTGCTCGCCCATGGATAATGTGCGAGATGATGTGAACAGCAGCAACAGGAGAGTGCAAGAGGATGAGATTAAGCACGTCGAAGTGGAGACAGTGATCATCAAGCAGCAGCAGGTGAAAGTGAAACATGAAAAGGAGGAGGCGTCGGCAATGGAGTTTAACACTCTTGAGAACAGCAAGATCATAGAAGATGACATAAGCAAACATAGGGATGATGCCACTGAGTCCAGCGACGATGGGGAGATCGAGTCGCAGGGAGACGATGCAGCTGTAGACCAGATGAATGGACAGCTGATACATGGGCCGACATCGTCTTTCTACAAGGAGCAGCACAGTCATAAGAAGAAGAAGGCCTTGCTGAAGAAATTCGGGAGCCTGCTCAAGAAGAAAGCTCATTTCACCAAGTTGAACGAACAGTCATGCCTAACTAGTATCTAAGCTCGAACTCCATGTACACCCTATGCTAAAACTTCATTCTTTGCCTAGCTAGTATCTTTACTTGAACTCCATGTACCCAATGCTAAAAATTCATTCTTTTCCTAGCAACTACTCCATGCATGTTAATTGAGTCCCTTTACATCGCTCTCTACTGGCAGTATAATTAATCTTGAGTGGTTTTGTCAGTGAACCATAAACGCAGAGAAGCTACTTGTACCCATGTCAAGCGTGCATACCGAAATCACCCATTTTGCTGTTAAATAGCACAGCTGCTACTATCTAATGCTTGTAGAGTATTGTTCCTGATTGCTATGTCTATGTCAAGTGTATAGGCATGAATAAGGATAGTTAGATGTGCTAGCAGAATTTAAATCTAAAACCGTTGATATTCATCATGTATAACAGAAGAGAAGAGAAGAAAAGAAAAGAAAAGAAAAGAAAAGAAAAGAAAAGAAAAGAAAAGAAAAGAAAAGAAAAGAAAAGAGGTCCAGTTTGTCACCGTTGGATTGGATGCATCAGGCGGCTGAAGACTCCACTAGTCCTCCAGGTCAAAGATTTCTGCGAGCCTGATGAGGGTGTCATAGAAGGGTCAGTGGTCAACTTGTCTTTCTCATCGTCAACGATAGATAGATGCAGATGCATGGGTGGTCTGTCCCCCTCCACTACTGTCCTCCTGCACACAAGATGGATTGATTAATCGTCCTTAGCCCGTAAATGTGCAATCAAATACTGGTGAGTACTAGCATAGCTTTAGCAGTAGCACTGATAGATAGATAGATAAGATAGACAGATAATTGTTGGCTGCCAAACAAACAAACAACATACCAGCTGAGGAGATAGAGGCCGGTTTGTGGACCGGAAGCACATCATAATCATCATCATCTCTTTGTTCCTGCCTCTTGTCATATTCTCCATTCTCTTTTGCAAATTGCAAAGAGCACGCCGATTTCTTTTTCCACAAGAACAAAGTGAGCAAAAAAAAAAAAAGAGGTACACGAGTGATGGTGACAGCGTATAAGAAGAGCATTTTAGCTTTGGCATGCAAGTGGTGCCAGTTTTATCAGCTATAACTTTTTCTAGAATCAAAAACTTTTTAAAATAGTCTGTTTTTTTTAGATTCCGAGAAATCTTTAGTTCTAGAATTTAAAAACAAATTAGAAGCTAGAAGCTGGTTTTCCAGCTACTCTAAATTCTTATAAACTTAGATTTTCATCGATTGATTCTCATAATCTAAAACTACCTTAATCAGGCCCCAAGAGAGTTTGCTCGTCACACGCAGTAAGCTCTAAGCTGTGAGTGAATTCGATCCAGATTTGACTTGACTAGATCAAGCAGCAGCAAGTCTCCAGCAACGAAGCAGCAGCGCCAGATAATACAAGGGATAGCAGCTGGCCCATTTCCAAGTCAACCGTCCACGGCCCCGCAAAAGCATTAAAGTAAACTGGAATTTGCCACGTCATTTAGTTGACCACAGAAATATCTACGTGATTGCCCAAATTTTCGGCTGACCCCGGAAAGCTAAGTATTCTTCACGCGTACACGCCAAGCATTTGCAATCGACCAAAGCCAATACCACATCAGTATATGATGAATGAATATATCCCTTCTACGACGAAACAAACAGATATCAGCTTTTACATTAAAAATTAAAATGCCTGCCAAATTTTTCTTCACGATTACGAAGATCTAAGCTAACCAGCATGGTTGGCATGCCTGCTAACCAACAGAAATCTTCAAAAATATCTACAGGTTGCTAATTACTTATCGCTTCTGTCACGCTGGTATTAAACTTGTTACCCTGAACCTGAAGCAAATATGCTTGGATACAAACCAGAAACAGCACGAAAGTATGGTAGCAATCGTTTTGATATGGGAAATGCAATGCCTTTAATTTATTCCAAGACCGTCGAGAAATATATATTGCCTTAAAACAGGTAAAGAGAAATGGAAAGGTTGAGTACTTATGTTAATCCGGCATGAAATTCCCTGAATGCACATATAAAAGGACCAAAAGCTGTAAGCGCTTGAAAACCATGAACCCACAAAATTCGGACAAAAGGCATAAAAAAGCTATACTGAGATTCAAATTTTCATCCTTGATTAAGTATGAAGAATACCACAATGTAGCAACGGTTTTGCTTTCTGAAGCTGCTCTAGCTTCGACAACTAAGCATAGCATGGTCATCCAACCAGGGTCAGCCTAATCAGACATTTATAGGTACAGCCCAGTCAAACATTCATAGATACACATACAGGAAATACCTTGTTCCCTTTCAGCAAAACTATCATGCCATTACCATGAAATTTGATACTGATTGCAACAATACTCTTTAACTTACAAAGATATGAGGTGCACAAAGAATACTGATTGCTTATATACAGAACAACAAGAAGAACCACCCTTTAGTTATTCCCTACTTTAGCATTACATGGCCACGGATCCAGAATGAGATGTCATATTATTCCTATAACAGAGGAATATCATACTATAACAAGCCATATTAACCTAGAAGAATATTCAGATAGCCCAGGAACCCCACTTGCAAAAGCACTAGCATTTCTGAGATGCACAGAATAATACACATCAACCACACCATTTCAAGAAATATCAAATTTGTCCAGAAGTTTTTTTGCACATGTGAATACTTCAATCAGAGGATATATGATGAGTAGTGTGCTGCATAACTTTTGGGCCCTTCGCGCGTTGTAGGAACATAAGAAAATGAATCTGTAAAGCATACAAGAGACAAGAGTATATAGAACATATCAGTGTATTCCCATTCTACCAATAAGTATATGGACTATTGGTGCCTTATGAATGGATATTTTTGGATGCTAATAACTGGAACCGAAAAGGTCTATCCCTGGAAGAAACCAGTAACTGATACTTTTCAAGCATGGATATGCAACCAAGCTTGTCAAGCTCCATGGATGCATCAAAAGACTAACATGATTCACATTGTGGAATTTCTCAAATTCGAAACTAACATTTCTGCAGTATCTGTCACAACGTAAAGATGTACATGACACACTTGGGGATAAGGAATATTAGTTCCATAGAATCAAACTGAGTAAAAGAGAAACCTTCATCTCATATGTCAGTATATCTAGCAAACACTCAAAAAGTGATAGCGATAACAATGATGTACTCAACCTCAACTCTCTGATAGTTGTTGGTACAAATAAGACGACTTGCTGATCTTGCTGTCAAGCTGATGTCTAAAAAGTTAACTTCTCTCCTAGGAAGAAAAAAGTAGGGGCAAACATTCTGCTCAAGAGTAGGTAAACCAAACAGCACTCATGAGCAAAAAAAACACTGAGAAAGGGCTAATCTTTCATGAACTAAAGGTTTACAAGTACATATTTCAGGCCTAATCACTCAAGAATCTAAACTACAACATGCCCAGTTTGTTGCTGTCCAGCTTTTGCAGCTAAGAGAAGTGAATGAATTAAAAACTTTCCCAGTTATACAATTACAAATATATGAGCAACCACCTTATAGACTGACAGACTGACTGATCGACTAATCACACAAGCAGTAAGTAAGAGCAACAAATAGCGGTGTCCGAAGCTACGACCCACCTGCGCCCAACTCCAGGCATCGACCAATTCACCTCACAGTAGCTACATCCCTTGCGTCACATGTTACACGGCCGCCTTCACGGGAGCTTCTGCTGCGCTGCGGGGAGCGACCTGCACTACATCTCTCTCCACCTTGGGCTCAGAATCGGCAAGAACCCAGAAGGCGAGAGCAGTCCTGACGGCGACTGCGGGAACCAGAGGCTAGGCGACGGCGGAGGCATCGGCCCTGGACCCAGGATCCCTGTGCCCGGCAGCGGCGACAGCGCGGGGAAGTTGGGCGTGAGCGGCCCCGGGTGCTGGAATCCCGGCGATAGTAGCGGGTACGGTGACCTGGGCGTCGGCGATAGCAGGTTGAGAAAGCCGCTCGGCGAGGGGAGTATCCCTGGCGACGGCACCGGCGGCAGGGGCGGGGGGTGAGGATGGTGCGGAGGGGCCTGTCCCGCAGCTGCTGCAGCGGCGGCGGCGCCTGGCGGGGTGGCGCTGAAGAGGGAGTTCTCGAGGATGCGCATGTAGGCGGAGACCGGGGAGTCAGCCCAGGCGGGGGGGCCGGGCATGGGCATGGGCTGCGGCGGCGGTGGGCGGTGGAAGGCGGGGTTTTGGTTAGGGTTGGTGATCTGGTGGTTGTGGACGGGCGGGGGGCGCGCGACGGGGGTGGAGATGGGGGGCGGGCGGATCTTCTGGAGGCGCATGGAGGGGGGCTTGGGCTGCTGTTGCTGCGGCGGCAGCGGACGGTGAGGTGGCTGCTGGTGCTGCGGCGGCGGGGGGGAGGGGGTGCCGGCGGTTAGCTGCTGGACTATGTCGCGGAACTGGTTCTTGTTGATGTTGTAGACCTGCGGCTGCGGCTGCGGCGGGCGCAAGGGCGGCTGCGGCGGCGGCGGCGTGGCCTTGCGGATGTTGCGGCCGAGCTTGTTGACGCCGAGATGCGGGTTGCTGTTGCTGCTGCTGTTACTGCTGGTGCGATCCATGGCGGACGGGGACGGAATCGGCGCTCGGGAGCAGCAGCCCAGGTCGGTTGGGCGCGGCGGTGAAGCTAATCGTAGCCCAGGGAGGAAGGGGAGGGCATGGATGCGGCGGATTGGTGGTGGTGGGTTGGTTGGCGTCGTGGGCGGGGGCGAGGAGAGGAGGAGGAAGCCGGGATGCACACGGAAGGGGAAGAGGAGGTGAGGCAATTTGCAAGTGCAAGTTGGCTTTTTTCTTGACTTCTGGGGCACTAACAATCCAGCGCCAGCGCCAGCGAAGGCGAACGCGAGGGACGCCAAGAGAATCTACTCCTACTGTGCTAGTGATCGCTATTCCCTTCCATTTCCTCTGTCTTGATGCTCTTCTGAATCTCAACTCGCCCACCTCAACTCCTCACTCGTTCTTACAAGGAAAAACCAACAACTTTTCCACATTCAATTTGCAGTTATCTCATCGGCTCTTGAATTTTACAGTCTCAGCAAGTAAGGGAAAAAAAAAGATTATCTGGGCTTCCAAATGGGCAACAAAATGCCACGTTTGATTTTTGTCCGGATGATTGTCTTTCGCCCGTGCCGTGATATGGTCCACCTCTCAACATCTCCTCGCTTCTACCTTGCTACTCACAAACTAATTGCCTTTGTCTCTCTCTTGGATGATGGCTACTACAGTTTATTTCATATCAACCGAAGGACTATGTTCGCCATGGCACAGCAGTTGCAAAATAACCAGGAGTCCAAAACCCACGTTTTTAACAACGAACAAGGTGTCTCTTAACAACCTTTGTTCATCTACCCGTTTAATGAGCCCCAGTAAATCAAATTAATTGAGTGAAATTGCGCCACATACGTAGATTGAAGTATTGAACAAACATCGCCATCGGATATGCCTTCTTCTTCAGTTTGATCAGTGAGACTTAACATAGGTTCTTGTCTTAATTTACTCAAACGGTAACCAAAACTCATCAGATGGCATGTCCTACTACTAGTAACTACTAACTTCATGTACGCGCTGCGGCATCAGCATGCTGGGAGCGAGAGGGCATTTCAACGCGCTTCAGACTGGCTGCTGCCGTACGCAGACGTCGATGCCTGCAACTGCAATTACGTGTTGAGATGACCAGATATCCCCCGCCGCGTGCTCAAATTGGAATCCCAAAGCTTCTTGGTCATAGCTATTGCCACTTGATAACTGGAATAACCATAGACCAGTAACGATAACAATCATCAAGTCCTGCTTCTTCAGGTCAAAAATAAATCTAGTACAGTACGAGACTATCTGTATGCAGGTGGGGTACAAAATGATTTTAATAGTAATGGTTATCGGGACATCCTGAAGTTCAGCTTTTTTTACCTATGCAGAATGCTCCAAACGACATGTTTTACCAACAAAAGAGATTGTTCATAAGCTAGGTTAATCAGGATATACGCGAAAACCAGTACATAAACTAAAGGTCAAGCTATGGATATTGGTTTTATTTCTCAAGTGGAGTAGAACAAGCTAGACAAATTAATAATAATAATGTCTCGAGATACATGCTTGCTTATACATAATTTCCTTTTTGTGTAAAAGAAACATTCTTGCTTACATCAACCGTTTTATTTCCCAAGTTGACTTGGGCCAACTGTTGCATGCTTACATCCAACAATCTGTTCCATGTCTTCTTCTGAGCTCAACATTGGATACAGAAGAGGGCATTTGTTTTTCTTGCGATTAATACCGAACTTGTGGAAAACTGCAGGAATAACAAGCTTTTGTGAAGACATAATAGGGTATCTTTATGAACAGAAGTTTGTGATGACGTAATTAGCAGGGAAACTGAGATGATGTTGGCATGGCAACACCAAGCGAGAGCACGGAAACTAAGCAAAACAAGACAAAATGACAGTCAACGACAATGCATGTCGTTTTCACCCCTGATGTATAATATCTAATCTCTCTCTTCATTGATTTCTCCTTCCTTTTGATAGTTTCCACATTCAAGTATCAAGATTTTTTTTATTTATATATTTTTATTAAAATATTTATAATTTTTTTAATTTTTTTATAGATTTATACCAACGCTTCTTAGGAATTTATTTTTTTAAAAAACACACTCTAGAAGACGTTAAATTTGACGTGATAAACGTCTGTTAACCCCGTTAACGATGAGCCAACAGAGACTAAAAAATTTACAAGTACCTCCTTTGCCCTCCTAGCTGAGGGTGTTTTATTTAGCAGTAGGGATTGCTTGCAAAATACCGCGGCAAGGTGTGAGGAAGAAGAGGCTAACGTTTTTATAGGCGACCCTTTGATGTCCTTAGCAAAGGTGTTTTTCCCCAAAGGAGCTGATAATTTTTTAGGTGGTTTCATTGTCATCCTTTGTTAGAGCATCTTTTTGGCGGTAGACTATAAACCCTTCCCAACCATCTAAAAATCTAGTTTAATAAAAAAAATAGATAAGTGAGGTTTGAAGGATGGTGAAGGGAAGCGGTGAAGTTCTGCTAGCTTGTGAATTTGTATAAAGGTAAATAAATTATACACTTTGTAATATTTATTATTAGTAATGAAATAAAGTAGCATGTGTAGTATTGTTTTAGATTCGTAATTAGTTTTGTTCTTAGATCCGTGGTTTGTTAATTTCATTCCTAGATATATAGATAGCTTCATTCGTAATGTTTAAAGATATATAGGTGTTGAAATATTGAATGCACGGTACTATATGTGATAATTAATTTTTTACTTAGTTTAACTCTATTTTTACATGAACAGACATGTTAAATAAAATGGTATCTCGATTATATCATGATTGAATAAATGTTAGGTATGTTCCATATAGTGTAGACCTATCAGAGCTCGGTTCAAACCTTAAGGGTATTGAAAGGCTAGCTATAAGAAGTTTTCTAATAGTGTACAATTGGTTAATACGATACTTTCAAATCAACCCCCAAGTCAATACAATAAACGTATATATTATAGTGAGCTAGACAGCCTAAGGCTTTTTTTAGAATTGATGCCAATGGATTCCAGTGCTACTTAGAGATAATATGCAGAGAATTATCAAGCACATTGAGGATAAATTCAATTACACAATTACATGTGTAAAGGCATAGAGGAAAAAACAGAAGATTGTGGAGATAAGCTTTAACACATTTAAAGAGTCATATGATAATTTGTCTCATTTTCTAGCTTGTATTCTTCAGAGCAATATAGAGAGCTACTACAACCTTAAATCACTCCCATCACTTAACCATCCTCAGCAGAGTGTGATTCAACGAGCTTTTCTTCACACTAAGTACGCTCATTAATGTATTTGTGTATTATCGTCCTATACTCTGCATTGACGGGATATTCTTGACTAAAAAGTACATATTATAGATATTGATATCAATTGGAGTTGATATGAACAATCATGTGTTACTTGTGGCTTTCATAGATTGTGCATGTGTCACATGGATACTATTTTCTATAAGCAGTTCAAGAACAAATACCTTATAAATCTTTTCAAGAGACTATGTGACCACAATCAACAAAAAAAGTTCAATGAGATTTTGGAGGAGGTTGGATGAGCTAATAATGAAATAAATAGATGTGCAATCCAAAAGACCGACACATATAAGTGTCGAGGCTCCCAAAGTTCTAGGATCACTCCCTTATGATGATTATATTGTGAGAAGAATGTTGGGATCTTATGCTAGAAAATTTTTGCACTAAATTGAGAGCGAGCAGAAGGAGAAATGGCGTAGCACCCTAAACTATGCCAATCTATAAATACTAACCGACATAGGCTGGAGGTTATAACATTACTTGTGAATATAGTACCAGTGCTAGGATATACAAGCTGGTACCCATAGAATAATAGTAAAAATCAGAAGTAAAAAAGGTTTTATTACAACACTGATGGAAGTCTCATATTCTACCATTGTGGATAGAGCCTAGACTGATAGAAACACTAGTAAAATAGGATAAGCTAAAACGGGAGTGGAAGAGCAGTGGCAGAAGACATAGATCATAAAACAACAATAGTAAGGCGGTGGATATGAACCACATGCTTGGTGTAAGAACTAGGCCTAGAATCTAGAGAAGTTGTATTCAATCTACTCCTGGAAGTAGTCTTCGGTAGAGTGGTCGATATATCTCTCCTATAAATCTATATAAATATATAATAGTAAGGGTGAGTACTTAGTGTACTCAGCAAGCTAGAAAAAAATATGACATACAGGGCTATAAATAAGATTAGATAAATATTTATTTTCAAAACAATGTTTTTAAGTGGTTGTTTATAAAACACTAATGAATAAGTTTTAGTTTTGGAACAAGCCTCACACCTTGCTTCATTTCATAGGTTACTTTGCAACAACCTGTCACAAGAATAATGCATAAAAAGCCCCTTTTAAACCATGTCATCTCAGCACTTAAAGTAAATAATCTAACCAAGCCATCTTAGTTCACAACTAGCCATCTCAGTTCTCAAAGTAAAATATCGCCCGATCCATCTCGGCTCATAACTGGCCATCTTGGCCCTCAGCCTTCTTGACATACCAACCCAACCATCTCAGCCAAACCACAACCTAGTGCCAACTGACACCCTAAGTCACATGGACTTGTTCCCAACCACGAAGCCTGGTTGTTCGCCACAAAGGCAAACTCTAGTAATGACAACACATCCCACAAACCTTTTTCACAAAACATTTATTTAGAAACAAAACTATGCTATAAGAAAAACTTCACATCCACTCATGATCATGGGCATGACTGTTTAAACAGTTTAACTAAACTCTGCAGAGGTTACACGTTTACCCATACGTCATGAGCGCCTCACTTTATCTAGCATATGCAGATCAGACATGGTCGACAAAAGAGAGTTTACTACAAAGCTTTTCTATAATTAAACCACAGACATCTCATATCACACAGTTGGACCACTCATTGAAACCAAGCATCGGACCAATCTCAAGTCATCCTCTACCTAGGACACAACGTATAGCACCAACCATATCTCACGGTTAAGACAAACCCTGATCTCAGGAGAATGCCTTTGTCTCTTTAACATTTAACTATTAACATGCAAAACATTTATGTCTTAGCTACTTACTCTACCAGAGACATCCCATGCTATCCGTGTGGTCATACTATTTTATGCTTGGATGAATTATTCAAAAGGATCGATCCTTATGAATGGCGCGTAGTCAAGCCACCAAGTTTCTAACTTCTGCATCATCAGGTTTTCATAAACCATTTTTTCACTTTGTAACCAAGCTAAAATCTTATTGGGTTTTCAAATAAACTAGCGATGGTGAATACCCAAGTTTTCTTTTCCATTCGACAGTACAACTGTAGCTATAGGCTTTCTACACAGGTATGGTGGATACCAATGAGTATATGGTGGGTTGAGGGTTGAGACCTATATAAAATAAGTGTAGCTACTAGGAGAGTCTGAAGATTCAAACGTAAATTGTGGCTAAATAGTAAATAAAGTATAACCTAATCATGTGATTTTATAAAAAGAAATTAATTAAAATATAGGTGCAAGAAGTGGTCAAGGGGGCTTGTCTTTGTATGCTACGGTTACTAGAGCATCGAACTCCTGGGCGAATCCTTCATCGGTCTCAAACTCAATACGTAAGAATACAAAACAACACATAAAACCCTTGCTGGAGTCAAATAAACAAATAAAAAGTAGAGTCGTTACGTAGAGGAGAATTTTAGAAAAATTTTAGGACTAGAATAGAGTTAAACAAAGTTACGGGTAAAAATATATGAGATTTTAAAGTTTAAAAGGGTTTTTGAACAGGTAAAAAATTAATTAAAAAATTTGGAAGGAATATTACAGACCGATGGGTGAGGTCTTGCTGTAAGTGAGGAGTGAAGAGTGGTGCACGGTGGACCAAGTCCACGGGTAGGCTAGGAAAGAGAGTAGGGCCGTGTAGATCCTACTTCTTTTTTTTCTTTTTTCCTTCTTTTGTTCTGTTCATCCTCTTTTCTTCTCTTCATCCTATCGCCTCTCCCTTTCTCATGCCTGCGCAAGAGATAGCATGGGCGGTGGGGTGATCACAAGAGGGACGGCCTTGACCAACATTCGAAGGGCGTGGGGAAGGCATGGCGACGTGATTGCGGGAGGAGGTGGTAGTGCAGTCATGGAAAGGGGACGACACGGACGTGGGAAAAGGTAGCAGCGTGGTTGTGGGAAGGGGGTGTTGCGATCATGGGCGAGAGCGGTAGCACGATTGTGGGGTGAGGCGACGGCCCGGTTGGAGGCAGGAACGACAACGTGGTTGTGGGAAAGGGGCGGCGGTCATGGGCGAGAGCGGCAACGCGGTTATAGGGTGATACGGTGGCCTGGTCACAGGCAGGAGTGGCAGCGTGGTCACGGGAAAAAAGCGGCGGTCATGGGCGAGAGCGGTAGCGCGGTTACAGGGTGAGGCGACAACCTGGTTGTAGGCAAGAGCGGCGGCGTGGTCACGGGAAAGAGGAGGCGACGCGGTTGCGGATAGGAGCGAAAGTGTAGGAACTGTCGGCATCGGCGTGGAAGGGTGCCAGGGTGCGTACGGCGTGGGAAGGACGTTGGGGCGGTGTCAACATAGGGAGGAGGCAGTGCACAGTTGTGGAAAGAGGGGTGGTGTCGACGCAGGAAGACGACGTTAGCGCTACTACTAGGGGAGAAGGAGAAGAAGGGCGACAGACGTGGCTACCTTTGCAGCACGGCGACGATGGTGACCCTCTTGGTAGTTATGCTTGGTGACAACAATGGCTTGGAGTGGCAAAAATAGAGTGTACGGGTGGTGAAAGTATTATCCGAGTCTCTGAAAACTTTATAGTTCTTTTGATGCATCACCGTGGTGAGTAACAATGAGAATGGTTGTCATGCTTTATACTGTCACCTCCTCTCCCTCCATAGCACCCTCTCTGCTATCTATCTCTTGCTTAGAGTGAGGGAGTGAGTTTGTCAAGGGGGCACTAGTTGACTTTGCCAGTGAGCGTGTAGAGAGATAGAATAGGGATATGTGCGTGCATGCTTGGTGTAATGTTGTGGGTGGCAGGAGCATGCATGCATTCTTGTGGTTTGTGCGCTGATTGCATTGTGTGTATCATGGAGAAAAGAGGACGGTGTTTTGGGCAGAGGGTAGGGTGGGGGTCGCACATTGGCTATCATTTTGGATTAATGAAGAAAGGATAGAAGCGGGAATATTCGCCAGGTCGTCTGAGTCTAAAATGATTATTTTTAATATCTTTGGATGGAAGGAAAGATTTTTTGGTAGGATCGGTAATTTTCAAAATCGAAATAAAACTTGAATTAAAATTTTTAGAGAAACGAAACATGATTTAATAGCGTGACGAAACAAAATTTTTAGACCAAGATTTTAATGGTTACAAATTGACCTTATTGTATGACGATGATGACGTTAGGTTTTGTATAATAAACACCAATTTACCTATGGTTTACAACTGGGTGATACGTGATGTAAAAGGGCTAACTCTTGTTGCCTTTTGTTGAGCTTATCATGCATGACACATTATTTTAGAAATAGATACAAATCAGCTGGTCACTCTGTGGCAAATAATTGTATATTTTCTTTGGCATAGTGGTGACTAATTACTTGAAAAAAAGGTAAAAGACCCAAAAGTATTGAGTTACATTTCAAGGTACACATCATAGATTTGAAATATTGCATACTGATAAGACGTAGAATTTATTGTAAGAGAGTTGTACAAAAATATATCTTGAAGGATAATGGGACCTACTCATGCTCGTGCCAAAAGCGAGATGTACTATAAGCCATGTTCTAATGTTATTATGGCAATCTCAGAGTGTGGAATACTCAACCATTATTTATTTTGTGTTGTCTTATTTTAAAAAAGAAGCTGTCTTGCATATCTAGAACGGTGAGGTATTTGGTTTTAGTATTATGAGGTTTTTCACAGCTTAACAACCTCGGGTTTTTTACATTCTTGACCTAACGAAAATAAGGAATGAGACAGATCATTGTAAGATTAGACAGATTAGCAACGACATGTATGAGTCCGAAGTAGGTGGAATGCTCAAACGTTATAGCAAGTGCGATAAGGAGGGGTATACTTCTAAGAAGTGTTTAAAACATACTAAACTTTCGAGTGATACAAAAGCTTCTACATCAAAAGCAGGAGCTGATGGAAGACGACCCACGGAGGAATGCACCACTTTAAGGCCAACCCGATTTAAGCATTCTCATATACTTCGTGATTCAGTTATGTAGTGTAATTCTAAATATTATTTTAAAAATAAATGTGTAAATTAAATTATTGTAGTTTAGATAATCATGAACTTTTTGTTTGATGTTATATGAAATATATGATCTACAGAAGTTTTAAATAGTCATTCGTACCATGTTATCTGTTGTATTATTTATATTACATCTATGTTTTATTAAATCTCTCAGTAACTATGTAATATTTTTACTATTATTATCTCCATGTATGAAATTGGTTATTTAATTAATGGTGTAATGCTTTTCTAATATTAATGCCGAGTTATTGCGTAATTCATGCATCTTAATTATCTTTACTACATACTCTTAATTTTTTAAAATCTTTTTTCTTTGTACATTTATACAATAGGGACAAAAATGAACTGTACAATTATCATACCCGTCCTTAGGAGCCAAAAAAAAGCTCCAACAAAGGGCAGCAAGAGGGCATGACAACCCCCCTCCTCTCTCGCGCACCCTATGATGGCATTTTGCAGACAACCTTAGACTCCCTGCCATGAGATAAAATATCCTTGGATAAGGTGGGGATAAAATCTTTTTTCTTTGGACATTTATAGGGTAGGAAAAAAATACCGTAACTGAGAGCGGTAAGGGGCTGCTGCAAAATTGCTAGACCCTCTCTCCACTCATAGGCGGACCTGACAATTTTACAAGTAGTCTTTAAGAGCGAAAGAAAAGCCCCAACAGGGGGCAGCAAAGCGGCATGGCAAGCCCCCCTCCTCCCTTATGCGCACTATCGTGACATTTTGTAGACGATCTCCTACCGCATTATTTTATAGGTGACCTTCTGCTATGGATAAAAAGTCCTTAGTTAGGGCGATAAGAGAGTAATCTATAAATTTTATAGTTCTCGTTGTTAATGGAGATCAATGTACATTTGTCACGTCGAATTTAATGTCTATATAAATAAAAATGTTCCCATTATCAGGAATGGTCCAATTGGGCCAAGAAAGAAATTGCTCTGCAAACAGAAATGGGCCAGGCGGGAAACAGGAACTGAAGTTCAGAGAAGGACTGAACTTCTCCTTTTGAAAAGCAAAGGGGAACTGAAGTTTTGACATAAACACACAACTGAACAAAGCTGCAATCACTTATGACTGATTAAGTACTGGAACATTGCATTGCATATTTGCACTGCATTGCATTATTCAGTTGTAACATTCATAAGGCATTCAGAAGAACCGAAACATGAAGCAAAACACAAAAGACATTATATTGCAGCAGACTGAATGTGTCTGTCTAGACCAAAAGAAAAGAAGCTAGTAGGCAATGCTGTTTTGTTTGGATGCGAAGTGTATCACTTTTTTGTCAGGGAGTCTCTATTCCTCTTCCTCCTCGTGGAAGCGGAGATGCTTCCCCTCCGGCACCGGCAGGCCCCTCAGAACCATGGTGCAGCTCTCCACCGGCACGTGCACCACGTCCTCCCTCTCCATCTCGCCGTTGCTGTCGTAGATGAACTTGGTGTGCTTTCCCTGGAACGCAGGCAGCCCAGCGTTCTTCTCCTCCTCCTGCTCTTGCTCCTGATCGTCAAACACAGACATCTTGCTCATCTCCTCACACATATCATCAAAGCACTCATCTTCGTCGTCGTCATCTTCTGTTAGCCACTCCTCTGGGTCTTGCTCAGTGAACGTGACCTCGTCGCCCTTCTCGGAGCTGGCATTGACCTGGATTGACCAAGCCGATGAGCTGTCGTCGTCTGGTGATCTGTCGCTGCTGCTGCCCTGTAATGCAAGGGACGACGATACAGCTGACCCAGCATTGGACAGGTCCGGCATCCCAGGGGAGTCCTCGAACAGCAGTGCACGGTTGCACTCCCCAAGGTTCTCCTCTGCCTGAGTCGGCGGGGGCGGCACGGCAGCTGCGATGACCTGCACGGCACAAAGAGCAAAGCAGCTCAAGACCAATTGCAACAATAACTAAACAAGTTTGACTGATTAAGGTTACACACATCACAAACACAGTTGGGCAATTTTATGCAGAAGATTTGTACTGTATCATGTACTATTTACTGCTAACACCTGACAAATGTCCTTATGCAGAGTTCGTGTTACAGATAATGTAAGAACAGCCGTAAGCAAAGGCATTGTTCTGAATCCTTTTGTCGAATCTATTTGAAGCCGGGAAACCAAATGGTACACTAGAACAATTGCACGCATGATTAATCGAACAGAATTGTGCCCAATGTAGTATTAATACCAGACTGAAGATACAGACAAATTGAATTTCCTGTATAACACTTGACAAATGTCCTTGTCAAATCTGCATTACGTAATGCAGATATTGTGTTACAGGTTATGTAAGAGTAGGAATAAGCAAAGATATCTTCTGAATCGTTCCATCTAATATATTTGGAATGTTATCCTAGAACAATGTTATCCCTATGTAGAAACTAAATGTTATCCTAGAACAGTTGCACGCATGATTGATCGAACAGAATTCGCCCTATGTAGTAATACAGGACTGAAGAAGTTGAGATTTCGTGACCAAAATGATTGCACGCATGATTGGTCGAACAGAAGGAAAAGAAAACATATGTATTGGGAAGCAAGCAACTGGGACAGTTAGGTTTGTTTACCTGCAGCTTGGGAAGCAACTCCTCCTCGAGGACGCATGACACCGTCATGGTGAAGGCGTGAGGGGCAGCGGCGGAGGAGGAGAGGTGCGGCGTGTTGGCCGGTGTGGGCGCAAGGAGGTGGGCGGGCGACCTGGAGACGCCGAGCAGCGCGTGGATGCGGACGACGGGGGAGGGGGCGGCGCAGGAGGCTTCCTCGTCGACCTTCCGGAGGAGCGTCTTGACCTGGCCGCGGAGGAGCGCCTCGCCAGATCCGGGCGTGCGGCGGGCCCCTCTGGGGCGGGTCTTGGCGGCGGTGGAGGACGGCGTGTGGAGGGCGGAGGCGGCGAGGCCGACGATGGGGGAGTCGTTGGTGATGTCGTGCAGCGCGGGGCGCGGGTGGGCGGCCTTGGCCATGGAACGGGTGATCCTCCTGGTGGAGAGGAGCGTCTCCATGGTCGCGCAGCTGCTGCTTGCTTAGGGCTGCTAGGGTTAGGGCGTAGTCGTCGTCGTCGTCGGGGAGAGAGAGAGAGAGGGAGGAGGAGGAGACGGGGGTTGGGGTTGAGGCCGCTTTAAACTAGCCGTACAACGGTCGGTCATACTAATATGGCCGTTGTCCCGTTCCGCGGCGGCGCTCGCCTCCCCTCCCGTCCCGTCTGCACACCACTACACTACTAGCCTCCCGTCCCGTCTACACACTACTAGCCGTTGCAACAAGGCCCATCTGCATTTCCTTTTTTCTGACACGGCCCATCCGGCACTTGTGGGCCTTCAAGCTCAATCTGGCCTGCTTTATAGATACTCCATCTCTATGGTCTGACACCAAGGCACAAACAAGCAATGCATGGCCCAAAATCAGTTCATGTGCTTGTACAAACTTATCGTCTACAAGACAACATACTGATCGAATGAACCTTGATCTATTCATTTTCCTTCTCCTTCCTATCCATCGATGATTTCTAACAAAGGAAGGACAAGGATCGTGCACATTGATGCTAGATGTAATGAACCTTGATCCATTTTTCCTAATGGAAATACACTGAGCTAGTAGCATGGAAATATATGTTTCATCTGTGTTCCAGTACCTTTCATGCTGCATTCATCATGCATGCATGCAATGAAAACACATGCAATTTCATTCATTAATCATCGATCGATTTATGCATATGCACTACATATTTCACTATTAACGCATCAACGTATACGTTGTACAAAATGTTTGTGTCCATTAACGGTAGGAAAAAAATCAATCAATCAAGGAAATAGCTAACAGGTACGCGTACATAACTAGTATGTGTACACCGCAAAAAGAACAGTTGTAACCTGCAATCTGTAACTGAGGAATTAATCGTTCTTGACGCCCAATGCAATCGCCGCTAATCTCAAGCGCTTCACGATTTCATCAATGTGCTGTGCACACCATGCTCGCTCTTGCTGTCAGTTTAATAGATGGTCACACAAGATGAAGAAAACAGATCACTACGACAATATTACACAAGCGTTCTCCTGTCCTGGTTAGCAGTCATAGGCTCATAGCCAATTCTTCTTCTGTTTAATTCGCCAATCGAGTACATGTAGTAATGGTCCATCAGGTTTTCACAGAAGCAGATAATTCTAAGCAGACAGGGCAAAAGAAATAGAGATTTCACGTTCACCAGCAGTGTAGGGAGGGGAGAAGATCAGCAAGGTGATACCCGAGGTGTGGTCTGTGGCACCGAGGGTCGGAGCAGATTCGGCGACTGGGAGAGTGCCAGAGCTGAGGACGGACTCGATGGCCATGATGGGAGAACGGGAGCAAAGAGCCGATGGGAGAGAGAAGCCGATGGGAGGGGGAAGCCGATGAGAGTACGGATCGGCCGATCAAGGACGTGAGAAGCCGATGGAAAGTGGACAGCGGAATAGGTGAGGAGTGGCCAGCCGATGAGGAGTGGTTGGCCGATAGTGAGTAGGCAGCGGAGTAGGTGAGGAGTGGCCAGCCGATGAGTAGTAGGCAGCGGAGTAGGTGAGGAGTGGCCAGCCGATGAGGAGTGGTTGGCCGATGGAGAATAGACAGCGGAGTAGGTGAGGACAGAGTGGGTGGGTCAGATAGTGGTTGGGTCACGGACGTATAAGGATTCACGTCCGTGAAGAGAAGATTCACGTCCGTGGACTCGTGGAGGCCAAGGAGTGGGGCGGACGCGAAAAAGGCAGGAAGTGGCCAGACGCGAAGAGAATATGTTCGCGTCCGGGAGGCAGGGATTTGTGTCCGTGGACACGTTGGACTGGCTCGGACGTGAGGGGAGAAGGTTCGCGTCCGAGAGCCGTTGAGCGTGTCGGAAAGGGCAAGAACCGAGGGAGGTTTCCAGCCGATGGAGACGACGAGCGCGGAGGTGCGCCGGCGTCAGAGAAGGAGAGATGCACAAAACACGAGGAAGAGCGGAGACGGGTGCGAGGAGGGATGAGGAGGCGGATCGAGACCGTCGTCTGGTCGCGCGGAGGTGGGACGGAGAAAATGTGACTACGGGAGAGACAGGGAGAAGAAGAAATGGAGACGAGAGAGCGAGGGGAGTACCGGGAAGAGAGTCGGCGACGGGAAGAAGACGTCGATGACGAGTAGGAAAGGGTCGACTCGCCGGAGGGAGAAGCTAGCGCGCCGAGATGTCTAGATTCGCTCTGATACCATATAGAAAGTGTACAGTGACTATGAATTCCCCCGAGCAAATACGAGAGGGTCGAGTCTATATATACAGTCCAGGTCAATGTTCTGTCTAATTCCTACAAGGCAAAAGGAGGAGGACCAGATTCGTTCATGCCCCAACTCTACAAGGGTTGAAATAGCCTGAACCACCAAGGTTGGATTGGAGGAGACCAGCACCATCACACTTGTAATAGCAGCTACCCAGAGTAGCGCAGTATCTGAATCATAAACAAATCAACAACTCAAGTGATGTAATGGACATTTTAACACATGCTAACCAACAACCCTTTGCATGCAGTGCAGGTACACAGCAGAGTGAATTTGACAGTGGCTTACCTGTTGACAACCCTATCCAGTTTCAGAACATTTAACAAGTTTGTGCATACATAAACTAGGAAATTGTAGGATTGAAAAACCAAAGTCTGATGATCTTATTTTTGTTCTCCCATTTCGTCCAGTTCATTTGTAAGAAGAGCTATTCATGGTTACAGTTCCAAGATATCAGTCAGAAACCACTGGGTCTTTGGGACACGAAATATCAGCAGTGCAATGTACACAATACTTCCATGAGTAATAATTGGCAAGCATCTACTAGAGTACTAGTGTGTCACTAACACTGTTAAAACGTTAACCGTACCAATTGGATCGCTAGGTACTCTAGAAATGTGCAGAAATGAGCTATTTGCAATGATGTATTACATATATAATTCATGGCATATCTCGTCAATTCTGTTGCCTATTTGCTTCCATAAGTCATATGAGTTAAAGGTGCCAACCATGCTCTCTTCTAGGAATCATGAGCAAATCAACCTTAAAAAGCATGAAATAAAGTACAGGTTGCATAGAGTAAGATTGGATAAGCAAGTGCATACGGCATACCCATGAAATCTACGAGTTTCCCAAAGAATGACAAACTAGATTTCAATTTGTAGAGATCACAGAGCAGAAACATCTCAGGTTGTGGAAACTGAAGATCACAATCTCATTTGTTTCCTAGAAACATGAACATTCAACATGAAGTCTGAATCATAACTCTGTTATAGATTGCCATAATAACATCTCATTTCACGGAAATTTGGATACATAGCAAGCAATCTGTAATTTCTTAGCCAAAACCACATGAACGAAAAAGAAGGCACACACGCAGAGAAGACGACGACTGAAGACTGAAGAGTGCGTTCCGGTGCGGCGGCGGTGCTGGATTCGTCGGGGTCGTAGTTGGGGTCCATGGCGCGGCGACAGCTGGTTTGTTCTCCGTCTCCGGGGGTGGGGGGGGGGGGGGGGGGAAGCGTGGGCGGTTGCCGTGCCGGCGCAAGTAGTTTTCCGTTGGTTGGGTACTCGACTGCTCCAGGTGTCGTGTCGGGGTGTTGCTGTGGGGCCTCCTCACTCAGCCTCCTTACATTTCGGTTCTGGGCCCAAGTTCTAACACATGAAAAAAATTCTGATTTTTTTAAGACAATAATTCCTCGGTTTTACTTTGTGTTTGTAAGTCCAAATTCTTTAGGTTTATTAAAGTTTATATAAAAATATAGTTTTATTAAATCTATCATTAATTATATTTTTATAGTATATTTGTTTTGTATCTTAAATGTTACTATACTTTAAACTTAAGTAGTTTTGAATTAAAATAAATTTAAAATAACTTATAATATGAAACGGAAGAGTATATAAAATCCAGTCCTTGTTTCAATAAAAAATATAATATGTTATTACATTGTCTTTGATACTAAACCAAACAAAATATTATCTAACAAATAATATTGAGAAGACAACTTAACCAACAAAATGAACAGATATAAAACTCAATCCTATTAGTAAATCTTCATTTAAAGTTGATAAATATTTGTATGACCGTTGTCTCTAAGATTCGGCATGTAATATGAATGAATTTGTTATCCTCATGACATCTTTATAGCTTATCCAAAAACTGAAGACAATACATTACCCTAAAAAGTACCTACATATAGGACTTAAATGGAGTTTTATCAAAAACCATATTATTTTTATTAATATGTTGTTTAGTTGTTGAGTCCACATTAGCAAGGCAACTTTCCAAACATGTGAGCAAAACTATTTGGTGTCTTCAGAAGAAGAAAAATAAAACAGTTATCCAAAGAAATTTAGCAAAATGGCACTAAAAGAATAGATGATGGATAGTTTTATCATGTATAAAAAACAACATTTAGTACTACCATTATAATTTCTTCTTGCTAAATTATCCTTTAAGTAAAAACCATATAAAGATTTTTATTTTGAACTTGAGATCAATTGATCATGCAATCCTATATTGATTACATTGTTACTTGAAAATTACTTGAGTATTTGATGTGTTATGACATGTATAGGACTCGCTGGCCACTACGTGGATCTTAAATATTTGTTTGGATGGTCAAACGGAATACAACAATACGCATACGATCGTGTATACCATTAGATGTATACGCCCGTACAAAAATTTACTCTTGCTACTCTTGCTAAAAATCAAGTTATTGTACGTCCAGCATGGATCTAATAAGTCATGCTCCTCTATATATTCCCTGGATGCAGCTACATCAACCAACTTTACAAGTACTTAACAATATGTATGTTTGATTTGATACTGGTAGATCAACTAATTAATTTTACAACTTCTTTTGTACATCTAACTCCTAATTTCGTATCAATATATGGTTTAGTTGATAAATGAACCAAAACACTGATTTTTCTTTGGGACTATATCATGATGTAATTCTATTCACCGTTAATGATGCTAAATAAAGTTTAACTGTTACATTTGCAAATTTCGTCACAAGTCAATTATGAATCAAATGGTAAGTTTCCTCTGAATTCACAACTATGAACTAACAGTGTTTCAGCTTGAGCGATAGCCACCACTGCACCAAGAAAAATAAATCGCGGATCGGCGGAGCTGATGGTTATTGGGCTAAGTTCTAAGGCCTGATGGGCCAGTGTACCTGTCGAAGGAGCAGAGAGCAAGCAGGATCCGTAGGATGTAAATGGACGGCAGATATTGCAGAACTGCACGCCCGTGACGTTACTACAGTAAGTCAGTCGATCCGGATCCGCCCTTCATCATACCGAATCCAACCCAATAGACAAACTCAGTCGACCCCACCCCATAAGTTTGAGCCGAGCTTAATTAGGTCGGGTCGTTGGCCAAGACTAATTATGAATACCTTATATATAATTTAGATATCACGTTCCAACTTACGGACACTTTAATTACTTGCTAGTATAGAAAAGAAAGGGAAGAAATACAATTTAAAATGTCTAAAATTCAGACTAAAAATATAAAAAACTTAATAAATAAAATTTTAAAAAAGAGTCACCACATTTAGCCTAAAAAGAAAAGAAAAAAGAGGGTACAAATTGAAATCCAATTTACAACATCTAAAATTTAGATTAAAAAATAAAGAAAAAAGAAGAGTAAAAAATAAAAAAGAAGAGTTCAAGTAGAAATAATGTTTAAAAGAATTTAAAACAAATAAAAAAGAGAAGAGAAGAGTTCGATAGAAATATAATTTAAAGAAAATCTAAAATTTAGATTAAAAAATAAAGAGAAAAAATAGAGTCCACGTAGAAATACAATTTTAAAAATCTGAAATTAGGAAAAAAAAGGGTATTTGTGGAATTTTTAAGGGCTAGAAGGAAGGTAAATAAATAATTTAAAACTTTAAAGCAAAGCAAAATCAATTGATCATAATGGAATATAATAGATATTATATTCGGCGGATATTTTGTTAGAGGCTAACATAATTTTTTATGTTCATAGTTATAACAAGCCAAAGCTAAGTAACAAGATTGACTCTAAGAAAACACAAGATTTTTTCCTAGTTTCAAATCAAAAGTTCATATGTCTCCGTTGAGAGACTTCAATGAGTCAAATTCCACTTGATCCCTAGCCTCGCTAAGCTCAAATATAAGAGGAGGTCCAGTCACCAAGCTCTTACTAAACTTAGGACAAGGTATAAGATAATCACCAAGGTCTCTACTAAAACATGATGCTATATATTCGGTGAAGTTTACTCTACCAAAACCAATAGTTAAGAATGAGCTTGGTATGTACTATAGTTAACTTATTTCTTGTAGAGGTAAAGAAGATCTTTAGAAACTTTACCGGGTAATTCACAATCTTGAATCGTCATGAGCGACAGCTAGCCATTTAGGAGAAGAACCTGCAAGAATAATGTAACATCCTAAACACTATTAGTTATAAAGCATAAGTTAACATAGGCTAGGGGCTAACTTAATTACATGTAACACTATATACACACAAGTTGGTACGTACAAAATGATAATAAAATCATAATAACTAACTTTTATTATATCATTGGGAGTAGCCATTACATAAATTGCTATCATGGATAGATCCTAGATGGGTAACACAACATAGAAATCATAAACAACAACGACTACTAAGCAAAATCTAACAACAAAAAGGAACTTAAGCGGCTAAACTCTAAACACAACACCTAATTAACTAGTTTATTCTAGAGTCACGGTTTGAGAACTAGGCTCGAAATGCTAAAAGTCTCCATATTCGGTAGACGGGTCAATGTCGTCTTCTCCAAACTTTACACACACACACACATATAAACGTACATATTCACCAAGCCAGAAAAAAATGACATGATTTGCCTAAGTAAGGGAGGCTAGGATTTTAATTTAAGAAAGCAACATTTTTCTCAAAAAAAGTTATTTTACAAAACTCTAGTGATTTAAAATTCTAGTTATTAGAAAGAGTCTCACACATCGATCTATTGCACAAGTTGTTTTACAATAGCCTGTCATAGTGATTATACGTGGTAATAACATTCTTAATATTTTCTCATATTTTCCTCAATTAGTTTCTTTTTGCCTCCTAAGTACTTAACAATCAATCAAACATCGTATCTTAGCTATTTCTCATAGTTAACAAGCTTTCACAGCTCATCCATAACTATTTCTATTTCTCATAGTTAAAAGGTTTTTACAGCACACGTTTGCCTTCTCGGCATTATGATGCCATAAAACATCTCAGGTCATACAGACTTGTTCCTGACCATAAATATCAACCGTCTGCTACACAGGTAGATTATGAAAATGATTATTATTTTAACAATCATGTTTACAAATCTTTGGTAAAAACAAAACTACGCTATGAGAAACACTTCACATCCATCTATAATCATGGATGTGACTGTTTAAACAGTTTAGCTAATCTCTACAGAATTTGTACGCTTTACCCATATGTCACGAACTTTTTGCTTTATACAATACGTGCCAATCAAACATGGTTGGTAAATGAGGGCTCACAATAAAGATTTTCTAAAACTAACCCATGAATACCTAATGTTATATAGTTGGACAGAATATCTCAAAACCGAGTATTAGGCATGTCTCATGCCCTCATCTACTCAAGACACATCAAGGATGTCTCCGACACATAACCAATTGGCTTAAAAGATGCTAGAGCAACACCCATCTCAGCTAGTACGATTTATAACACCATATCCTTATGCCAACATTATATAACTATTGGCATATAAGATTTTCATGTGATAGTTAAATAATTAGCTAGGTCATCACATAACACCCGTGTGGTTGTTGTAATATGTTTGGATGAATTTTCCAAAGAAATCAATCCTTTAACGATAATACGTAGTCATGCCATAGAGGCATTGATTCTATACCATTCAAAAAATATAAAATATTTTTATTTTACAATCAAGCCAACATTACATTGGATTTTCAAGTAAAAATTTAGAAGTTCCAAGTTCTCATACGACATGACAATTGTAAGCGGGCTAAGCAACTACCTCCATAATCGCATCTAAGATATGATGATACCGATGAATATTTGGTAGAGTAAAAAGGATATAGATCATCAATATCATACATAATATAAGTGCAAGTACTATGTAGATCTATTAGTTACGCAAAACAATGCCAAGATTAAAGCGTGACCTAAGCAATGCCATTTCATAGACTAAATAATTCATAAATATAGGTTCAAAATGTTTAAATAATAGCTTGCCTTGGTGTGCTGCGGTTCCTAGTGTAACGAAATATAGTGCAAACTCTCCTTTGGACATGATCTCTACAAGTGAGAAACACAAACATTATATGAGGTTACTAATAAAAGTAACAAAACATAGAACATAAATGTGCCATTGTGTAAAGGAGAATTTTAGAAAAAATTTGGGACTGAATTGAGATCAAACGAAGTTACCAATAAAAATATAGGAATTTTTGAAGTTTAAATATTTTTTTAGAAAATAAAAAGATCTCAAAAAGAATAATCCCAAAAATATTCCCTGAGTGACTAACAGGTAGGACCCAAACATTAGTGAGAGGGGAAGGATGAGTACTAGGTTCATGGAGGTGCTTAAATAGAGAGTTCATGGATGTGCTTAAAAAGGATGGGTCCATGTGTGTCCCATTCCTCTTATAATTTCCTCCTTTTCTTTTTTCTCTCTTCTTCTTTTCTTTTTCTAGCTCTCTCTCTATCGGCCTTCTTCTTGTGTGTGTGCGCTCAGCGAGGATAGGGTGGCAGCGATGATGAAGGTGACCGACGCAACAGGCAGCAACACCAAGAGGCTCGGGTATGCGCGTCAGTCGCCAGGAGGTGAATGTGGCGGCTACGGTTGGTGCTTAGAGGCTTGGGTGGCAATGGTCAATGCTAGGAGTCAGGCGCGGTAGCGACACTAGGAGGCGGGCTCAGTTGGCGCTTGCGCGACCTGGCAATGTGGTCTGCGCAATAGACGGTGACAAGTACCCAGAGGGTGGTCGGCGATGGTAGTGGTGGTTGTGCAACTGGCGTGGCTTGGTTGCAAACAAGCGCAGTGGGAAAAAGAAGGAGAGGAAGGGTGGTTCATACCTTTAGCTGTGGTGAGTGACAGCGGCGATGATGGTGGTTTTGGTGAATAGCCACACTCGGCGTGGTCGAATAAGAAGTACTAGAGGAATGCCGTGAGTCAGAGAGAACCACCAATGACAGCATGCTTTGGTTTTGAAGTTGCTCCCACTGCTTTGCAACAGGCAGCACAATGACGAGCTTCCGCACAGCACTACGAATCACTCGAAGTACTCGATGCTCTTTCGTATTCATCGTGACGAGATATGGCACTGACCGTGCCACTGTTGTCGTGGGCTCGACGTGTTCTTATCGCTTATTGGCTTAGACATGGGAGCTTCATGCATGCGCATTGAAGGGATAGATGAATGCATATATGCAAGGGATGCCTACTTGTTTGTCCTGCTCGTTTGTAGTGAAGGGTTTCATGTGAGTAGGTTGAAATGATGGTTGAGCACGCATGCGTGTAGTTGGTGCATTGCCTTTGGCTTGAGACAAAATGAAAAGATAAAGAAGAGCTATATATGAGTGGTCAGCTTAATTTGACCAGAAAATACAACGGATTAAACCATGTTCTTGTTGTTTGAAGAGATGGAAGAGAGAATATTAGGAGAGAACCTTGTCTTTTTCTGTTTTCATTTACACGTGATTCAATTCAACGCGGATATCTCAGGTGATATATGGAAACATAGGAATGGAAATATTTATCGAAAGATTGAGGTCTAAAAAGAAAATTTAAAATTTGCACTAGAAGAAAATTATTTGCTAATATGATCATTTTTAAAAAATTAAAAAATTGACCTCAAAGATTTTAGAGATTTCAGATTTTGAAGGTGGAAATGAGATTTAACGCCACCATAAAAAATTAAAATTAGAATTTTAGAAAAAATAACGGGCATTACAAGTAACATGTGCAAATCCTTGTTGAGCGTCAATTTGCAAGTTCTCAATCAAATCCCTAACCCTCTCACTCACTAGCTCCAAAAAATCACTTACAGAGAGGTGGATTTGGTAGATAAGCTAAGAGAGATGTGTGAAACCCTAAAAAGTCTGTAGAGAGTAGGAATAAAATGAATGAACAAACAACCAGGAGTTGGTGAAACTAAAAACAAAGCCATTGCAAAACTAGTCGTTACTCATAAATTCAAAATCTGTAGCCTCTGCCCTAGGTTTAGAGACTTCGAACACACTTAGAGCATATAAATTAGTCTGGAGTATTCGATCAAAGCCTCTAGAGACTCCGAAAAGCCTTTATTACTAGACAAAAAAATTCTCCATAGACTCTGCCACTTCACGCCATAGACTTTGGACCATTTTACTATTAGGCAGGGAAACTTGTTTAAACATGTTCAGTGACTTAGACAAAATATTCAGAAGTCTCTCTAGAGAAAAACCAAAACTCAATGTGCAAATGGTGCAAGTGTTCTCTCGAGAAAAACAAAGTGACCTAACTAAGCACTTAATTCGCAACTCAGGTTAATATTTATATTCCTCTTGATAATGTGGCATTCCTAGGTCTCAAAAAAAATAAAATACATTTAGTGCACACATCGAATCCTCTTCGATGCCTTTCTTTTGTGGTATGGGCTACTTTTTATAAACTCATTTTTGCCGGGGACTAACAGCTTTATTTTTCTTCAAATAAAATGTTAACACTCTCATTTATTTTCTCATCTATCATCCAAAAACCACTAGCGGGTTAGATGCACTTTTAGTATCTCTTTCCTTGTGGGGCGAAACCCAGTCTTCATAAACTTCCCTAACTCACCATAAGCGAATCGATGGCTTAAGAGTGACACCTAGCCATCTAGGAGTCCTTAACCTCTAAGAATAGTAGATGCAATAAGAACTCCTTTAAGTTGAAAAGTTAGTGCTCAAATCAAATCAAGAACACACTAACCAATAACTCTTTTCAAAACCAAATCCACTCACACAACATCAAGCCAAGTAGATCTAAAGAGAAATAATTTTTGAAACAAGGGCTTAAAGTGAGAAAGTGAGATGTAAACCCAAAGCTCAAGAGTATTCAATGTGACCAGCTTACTTGCTTTGGGAGTGGGTCGAGACTATTTATTACACCCCATAAATTCTACCTGTTAGAGACTGAGATTTCTCATAACGGATATTCCGTTATATGTCATTGGAATTTTCGTTCAATATAATTTTTAAACTCTAGCTCAGCTATCTAACGTCTAACGGAAGTTTTGTTCGAACATAATAAAAGTTCCATTAATTTTTCAATAGAGACAATAGGACCTATTAAGACTATAATGGAAATTTCATTAGCAACTAACGAAAGTTCCATTAATTTTCTCAATAGATTCAATAGAACCAATTTGGCCAAAAAAACAAAGGTTTGTTTAACACCTAACAAAAGTTCAGTTAATATTCCAACATAGCCAACCGAAATAATAATAGCAATGATGAAAGTTCCATTGATGGTCAATGAAAATTCTATGAATTTCTCAACAAAACAAAATTGGCTAAAAACGGAAGTTTTGTTAATAGCTAATATAAATTATGTTCACTTGAAAATTTGAGCACTCTAAAAGATTTTGAAGAACACTTTTTAAATAAGAATTTGAACACCAAACTTTAGCCCGAGATTTCAAAGCAACATTCATCTTGATAGTATGGCTTTTCCTATTAATCAAAGTAATACAAAATTACATTTTAGTATAGTGTTTGCCATCCATTCTTCTCAACATAGTGGATACGTAGAAAACTATGTTTTTCACACTTTGATAGACTAAATTCTCTCTAACATAACTCAATAAGAAACATTAGTCATTCCTATTTGATTGCCATTAATCTTCAAAATTAAATAGAGGCCTAGATGTACTTTTAATTTTTTATATTTTGCAAAAATGATATTCGAATTGCAGTTATGTTGACATTTTTTTAATTTTTCAGTGGCAAATTTGCAATAATGATTCAACATGGTGGTAAATTTGCAATTTCCAAAAAAATAAAGGAAAAAAACAAGAGTCCAAATACAACCCAATCTAAGATTAACTACAATCTAGTATAAAAATATAATAAAACCAACAATTTGATTTCAATACCAATTTCAAACTAAAATCAATGAATCACAAAAATTCTGAATAAAATAAATAGCAATATAAAGTTGTGTGCATGCAAATTTTATACGCCATATCTAGATACAACTTATAAATATCGGAAGTTATGATTGATATACCAAAAGAATAACCCATGCAAAAATAACAGAGTAATATTAATTCTGAACTTGAAAAATCAAATAATATTGATTCTGATGAAAATTCCATAATAAATCCATAAAATACTAAAAATTCGAACAAAAAATTGGTGAATGGTAGAAATTTCAACAAAGAGAGTTCATATCAATACCATTCAATAGATTATTTTGCTTCATTTTTTGTATGAAAAATAGCAATTGGATTGCTATGCAAATCACATTACATTTCTAAATGTTATAATATGAAATATAAGTTAAGAGTATTAATACATAATTGATGTTAAACATGGATAACTGAAATTGGGGAAAATAGAAGTATATATATTATATTCTATAAGCTTTAAATTAGAATTAATCCATTTTAGCCAAAAAATAGTATCCGTTCCTAAATTGTGCTATCCATCTAGACTAAAACTAATAATGAAGATGAGTATTTGTAATCCTAGAAATATTACAAATCTAAGTGTTGATAACTAGTGACATTTTCCTATTTGAACAAGACTATCACGAATATGTAATAACCATTTTTGATAAGTGGAAAAATATCACCAAAGATGGTGAGAAAATAACATTATTAGTCTAAAGATGAAAAAAAGAGAAACAAATATAAATCTATTTTATTGTAAAGTCTAAAAGGGGCTTTAATGCTTTATGGACAGAGGTAGAAATTAGCATTTTAATCGGAATATCATATGAAAAACTTTGGCTAAGTTGGGCCAAAGTGCAAAATTATACTATCATTTTCAATATTTTTTGTTTCGCAAAAAAGTGTGAAATTATATCTGCTATTTTTCGAATACTGAAGTATATTTATTATTGTATGAATTTTTTTAATGATGCTAGAGTGTAATCTGCGCTGACCACTAAGCTAGTCTGAATTAATTAATGGTATGTTAGGACGCGCACAGCGCCGTCCGTCCTAGCCTGGAAAAAAGGCCACAGTACTCCCTTTGTGCACCTCTTTCACGGCAAATCTTGCAAACCTTTCATAAAAAACATGCAACCCTTTCCAAAATTGAGAACATGTAGGGTACACCCGGTTGGTAGCAAGGCCCAAATAATTGAATCGAACCGAAATGGACAGCAAAATAAATCAATGTGCATGTACAAACTCATCATGTACAACATACTAACATACTGATCGAATGATCGCTCGACGATTACATAATTAGTCGATGCGCACGCCTGCGTATGTGCCGCTCTGCGGCGGCGCCTTGATGACGCGCTTGGACTCGCCCCAGGCATGGAAGTTGTCGCGGTCCGAGTCGTCGCACTCGGGGAAGACGAGGCTGGTGGCCGTGCCGTTGTAGCGCACCCTGTCGTGGCACGCGGTGTACGTCAGGTGCCGCGACCGGAACCGCCGCATGGCGCTGCGCTTGGCCGGCGTCATCACGGCGACCTCAGACGTCATCAAGCCCACGGCAGCGGCCGCGCACTCGGGGCTGCAGGGGGCACGCTCATTGGCGGCGCGGGTGCCGGTGACGACGAGGTCGGAGAACACGGCGGTGAAAGGCGCGTAGGCGTAGTCGACCTTATACCTGCCTCCGTCGGTGGCCCAGGCGGAGCCGTCCCAGATGGTTGCGTAGACGGACATGGGCTTGGCGGGGTAGTCGCCGCCGGAGCAGCGGACGAGCTCGCGGATGGGGGTGCCGTCGACGTAGAAGACGACGGCGGCGGGGGTCCAGGTGATGGCATAGGAGTGGGCGGCGGCGGTGGGGTCGAAGGGGAGGAAGTAGCGCTCCTCGCGGCCGTGGGCGGTGCTGCCGTTGCCGTACATGTTGGTCTGGACGTGCCAGGCGTGGCCGCGCCGGTTGCCCAACAGCTCGAAGTCCAGCTCGTCGTGATTCCCCGGGAACACGTCGCCATTGGACAGCTGCACTCATGCATGCAAACATTATATTTTGTTCATTAATTTATTATTCATCGATCAATTTATTCATGCAGTACTACATATTTCTGTACACGCAATAATGTATACGACGACGTTGTACGCACGTAATGCTTGTGTACGTCCATTAAGGTGGTAAATAAAATCAATCAAGGAAATACTAGCTAACACGCGTCCACAGGTTGAAAGGTAGTATTTGTGTACACGGCAAGAGGAATAGGTGTAGCATACAGCCGCCACTTATGAAAAAATTGTATCCCTTACTACGGACACACGTGCATATATACAAGCTTCAGTATGCATATACGTATACTAACTAACAAATATTACTTAAATTTTTTTAATATATATATACACATTATCTATGTGTAAAATCTTGTTTTAAAATTTATTATACTTTAGCAGTAACAAAAAAATAAAAATCAGACAGTTTTAAATGTATAAATTTGTTAAAAACTTTTTTTCTTGTATGATAAATTTGGAGTTTTTCAGTGATATTTGTTAGTTGGTATGTACGGTATGTGCATCTAAAACTTGCGTGCATAGGATATTTTTCATGTGATATGCATACTAGTATACACGTATTCTATATATCTTTTTGTCTATAAAATTAAAGAGGGGGAAAAGGAAAAGGCGTGACAGGTACATGTCGCCTACCGTTGGGGGTGAATAATCCTATCTCCTCCACTCATCGAGAAGAAAAGAAGATTGGGCGGCGATATTTGATTGATGGAGGCCGGGCATGGGCTACCCTATTGCATTGGGCAATATATGACAATATAATGGATGGATATGATGGATGAGGCATGCATATGTGCGCGCGTGCAATGCGCACTCACCGACTGAACGCGACTAAGTATAACGACTTGGTAGCTCATGATAATAATCAACTCAAAATTCACATTAAAAAACATCACATGATCAAGTCATAACTAACCACGTACCTAGCTAGCTCCCCAAGTAATTAATTTTCTGTGTATATCCAACAAAAATTTCTAGTTAACCAAACTAACACGTGCAAATATTAAACTGAACATGCCTGCCGGGCGATGGGTGCATGCATGCTTAATTACACTCATATCAGCTGGGCAAAAGGAAACTGAAAACAAATTAAGAATTAAGTTCGCCATGACTACTACTACACTAGCTCCACTACTGTTGTTGTAGTATGTGCCGGTTGCTTGCACTTGTTAGTAGGTAGCTATATATAAGCTAACATGCTAGGTTTACTTTAGTTTCCACCACCCATCTGGCCATCTGTCGATAATCTCCATCACGAGGTCAATCATATATATCAATATCGACTTAGCTATCGATCGTCCGTATTGCCTTTAATTTGCCTTCGTCATCGCCACCCAAATTTCAAACCCACTCTTAGAATTTCTGAACCAACCAACACCACACCTCAAATACCAATTAAGACAGTGGACGGCTGCTACGTACTCTTTTGCAGGTAGTGTACGTCGTCGATCAACAAGATAACAGCTTAATTCCTCTCGCAAAAGAAGGGGAAAAAGAACAGTACAAGAGATTAGCTAGCTAGCTAGGCGGCCTAAATCTAGCTCCATCGTCCAAATTCATCATCCACCCACGAACCAACGATATATATATATATACACGCGCGCGCGCGTACGACCTTCCACACAAATTAAATTGATTATGAACTAGCTGTCTAGCTTAGTTTGGGCACAAACAAATTAAAATTAACTTGTAGTTAGTCCTGAGCGATAGATCTTCGATCGTATGAAGCGATCGAAATGGCATACGCATGCGACAGCAGATTGCGATAATTCAGACGATTGATGGTGGTGCATGTACACATACGTAGAAGGCGACGACGACGCCGGCGCTGTAGTCATCAGGAAGCTTGATTGAAGCACTGAAGAATCCATGGTGGTACGCCGACTTGGAAACGAATCCAGAACCTGATCCATCGATTGAATATATATATGTACTTAATTATCCCTCCTTAGTCGACGACTGATCGATTATATATATATGTAGCTAGCAAAGCAATAATTATCAAGAAGAATCACAAATTAATTAAAGCGATCGATCGAGTGAATATTAATGAATTACCGGTGAAGCGGTCGAGTTTGAGGTGGACGGTGCGGCCGTCGGGCGAGCGAGCGAGGTTGTCTCCTCCGAAGAGCGGCGAGTAGGCGGCGTCGAACCGCACCGGCGACATGTCGACGGCCGCCGCCGCCCAGCTCATCAACACAATCGTCACAAGACCGCTCAGTGAGCTTATCGTCATCTTCTGCTTCGAATCCTCTCTAGCTAGCTAGCTAGCAAACTCCCAAACTGATCAAGTGCTATATATAATCGATCGATCGATCTTACCGTCGCGTCGTTGCATATATAATATGCAAGAATTAATAAAAGCAAGAAAGCAAACTGAGTACTACTCCATAAAGATAAGCTAGGCGCTCGGGCAAGGCAAGCTTTTCGCAAGTCGTTCGTCTCCTGTGCGCATATCTCGATCAACATATATATAATCTCGGCTGGCAATTTCAAATTCCTTTTTTTTGTGTGTGTTTTGTGTAGACAGCTAGGCTGGGAAATTTATGGGCAAGCTAGCTTTTGTAGAAGCAACGAGATACCCGCGCGTGGGATCACTTTCCATGTACTACTCAGTATCTATCGTCCAGAAAATAATATTATTAATAATCTATTATAGTATTATCTTATTGAAAGGAAGTTAGTACGAGAGAAAAATCTATGCCGTTTGTCTCACGATGGATCTAGATTATAACTCAGTACATTAATATAGTTGTAGAGAAATTGCAATTTGTATTTTATAGAAATATAATACTAGTTGAGTTATATTTGAAGTAGTACACTTGTACTTCCAAAAATTTCTAGTGTAAACATATATAGCGGGTTCGCATCGTACGTTTACCTTCCTCCTGCCAGGAAGCGATCGACTTGGAAAGTAGTAATTCGCTAGCTACTGCTAATTTTACAATTAACGGGAACGTCAGCACGGCTGCGCGCGCTAACACTCTTTCCGTAATTTTTTCTATTTATCAAGTAGCCGATCGAGCGATGATCTTACGTGCACTCCATGTCGCAATAGCCACGTACGAATTAATCCATCCGCAGGTGATTAGGATGTTTTACCCGTCCACAATTTAAATTGACTACGTTAAATATGAGGTGATCATTTGAAACCTCCAGACGCGAAAGAGATACAATATCTTCGTCCGATTAGTTGTGTAGAAACAGAATACGACATCTGAATGGTATCTACTCTGTCTATTACGCCCTAGAAATAATAGAAGATATGTGGATACACATGCTATCAATGTGAATACAGTGTGAGTAAATAAAACCGGCAATGTGGAGCACAATCACAAGGCTCCATGAGCAGTGGACGGCGCTTGCCACCAACAAGGGGCTATAAAAAAGGAGCCCGCACTCATTCTATTAAAGCTATGGAAAATTTGGAAGTAGAGAAATTAGATAGTATTTTAAACACGATGATTTTTTAGCGATAGCCCTGACGGTGAAAATCATAAAAAATACTAAAAACTAGGCTGTAGCAGGAGCAAAATATCTCATGAAGTTTATAAGTAGTTTTTTCATGCATAGTTATTTTCTTATACCTGTATAGTTTTTTTACTACTATATTTAATAAAATTAATTCATTATTAAAAGAAACTTGAGTTTATTCAGCCGAGGTAACCATTGACTCCCAACCAACGGATGCACGCAGTCCTCTTGTTAGCTTGCGCGAGTGCTCCCACTTAATTGAGTTTTTTTAAAAGAAATATTAATTGAGTGTTCTCTGTGTATTGAATTCTGTTAGGCCTCATTAGGTTAACCCCATGAGACATGGATGGGAGGAAATTGAGGGGGATAAATTCCACGTCTTAACCGGTGTGAAATTATTCCTCTTCAAAATCAGTACAATCCTTTCGAAAGGGGATTGACCGAAATTTAGTATTCTCTTTCTTTGATTCTGTCGTGCGGCATTTGAATCGGAGGAATACACCGGTACACGCGGCGATCAGTCTTTCTCGACCTCTCTTGCTCGCTAATTTATCATAGTTATTTAATTTGCTTCTTCTAATTAGTGTTCTGACGCCTCTGTTGATTTAGTGTTCTGACGTCATATATATATATATATATATATATACAGCCGAGCTGTGTGACGGATGGATCGGACTAGACTACATGCATGCATGCGTACATACATATACACTACTGGCTAGTATACATACATTCGTATGTACTAGTACATGTGCAGAGGTAGATATTATTGCTTTTGAACGTTCGTTGTGGAGGAGAAGAGAGACGAGACGATATTGAGATTGAGGATGTGAACTGAGGCAAGCCCTGGAGAACAATAGTTGGCCCATTGGTTGAATTGGCCGGCCCATTCGGATGAATATACGGAAGGGAGGTCTCCCGGCCCACAACAGGCCTACATCTATACAAGTAAGGCGGCTCAATCTCAGTCCATTCACGAGCGCAACTGCAAAAGGAAAAAGAAAGAAACTACCACCACCACCACTATTATTAGATTAGTTAACCTCCAAACTATTTTATTCTCAATTTATCTTTAAATTATTAAAAATAGTGCACTTTACTTTTTAATAGCATTTTTTATCGTATTTTAAAGTGATTTTTTAGAAACATAGGTGACAACATTATCAAAGTTCAAAGATATTTTTTATTTTTTTCATAACTATTTCCTTAAACTTTAAAATATAAATGTGTAAATCAGTCTTTGAAGCTTTAAAACATAACGATTTATAGTGGTATGTAGCTATATTTTGTGATAAACGGAGTATTAACAAATTCTTTAAAAAGTGTTTGACGTAGGAGTAATTAAGTTGTAACATATGTATATCCTATAAAATTCTTTAAAAAATGAACCGTTTTCAATTGTTCAGACTGTTTAGCGTGTAAAATAAAAAAAGTTTAGGGTAAGTGCGCCGGTGTAAAATAAGAAAAAAATAGTTTAAGGATAAATGGTTCGATGAAATAGTTAGATTGACTTTGAAAAAGGACAAAGAAAAAACGTGGAGAACACTGGTATTCTTGTACCTGGTGTACACGGTACGGACATGGCCAGTTACAGTAGGTGCGGCTGCAAGTCCTCATGTAGTCGTACCAGCAGTAATGTGAAGACATGCACTATTGCACGCACACACACTCTCTCTCTCGTTCTGGGGGAGAAGTCCACTGTGGCAATTAAGGCAGAATCTGTGGAGCATGTATGGCCTGCCTCTGGTCAGATTTTGTGTGGCCTCGCTTGCTCCGACTCGACCATCCGGGCATGGATGGATGCTTGCTGCCTCGGCCTCACTCGGATGCACCACGTAGCAGTCCAGTCCTGTGGGCGGTGTAGGAGTACGTGTGAAGAGACACACAACGCGTATATGCAGATATATAGATACATAGATAGATTATGGATGAGATAGAAGATGCCTTATCTGCTGTTGATGCTTGCAGCTTGCTCCAGCATGTATATGGTCCACGAGTGAGATGTCTGTATAGTATAGTATAATATGGTATAGTATATTACAGTACATATACGATTGGCAAAAGTGCCACTAGCTAGGATTTTTAATTTGTATACGCGCAAGGCACAGCATCTACATAGAGCATACTACTCTTTCTAAAATATAACTATATTAAAATATAAATATTTGTTTTAAATGTAGCAACCTATAATAATAATAATGTTTTTCACCTACTTTCCCATCCAACGTCTAACCATATATATCATATCAATCGTCTAGCTCTAGACTATAACGAGGAGTGTTTTTTTTAACTTTGCACCATAATCGTGCTTAATCTCTCTAAAAACTTCATAGTAGCTATAATAATTAGCATCAACGATGATAAATCTGGTTCATGTGGCAATTGCATGGTATGCTCTCTTGGCAAAAGCAGCTACTACTGCTACAACACGTACATATGGTCAAATATCCTTGAGCTTGAGGCTGGCTTTATTTGGTGCCACAAGCTCAGCTAGCCAGTAGAAAAGCAAAAGGAAAAGGAACGGAAGCATGCACCTACCACTAGAATATACTCGATCGATTGAGCTCCATATCCCGAATGTATATGTATATGTATATATATATATATATATATATATATATATATATATATATATATATATATATATATATATATATATAGATTGAGCTCCATATATCATATATGCATCCGAATGTATATGTATATGTGTGTATATATATATATGCGTATGCAATGTAGCCTCCGATCGATACAGGCTACAAGCTAGAAGTATCTGTTAACGTCAAAATTTAGAAAGCCCAACGATAGATTGAAAAGACGATTAGCTAAACGCAGAAGTATCCAATTGCCATAGGAAAGAAGCCGATCGGATTGAGACAAGGAAAGACTCGATTTTAGAATAGTAGATTATCCAGATAAGATCGAATTTGAGAAGGAGTCGTGATTCACAACAGAATAGTCTATCATAATAAAAAGATTTAGTTATTTAGTTAACTTTTTTAGAGATATTTTTTTATTTTTGTTAGAAAATAGCGTCCGATGTTTGTTGTAAATACGCCGGACTCTGTAAACCCATGGTATAAATATAGACCCCTAGAAATATGTAATGATCGATCCTCTGATTAATACAATATCGGCGCATCGGCACCCTAGTTCATCTAGGTTTCTACCGGCAGGGTCTAGCTCTCGACGCGAGGCTGCATCGGTTAGATCCGATCTCTGACGAAGGGATAAGTCCTGCCATTATCTCGATATGTCTCGTTCCGTCTTAAGACTGTATCGGTTAGGTTCGAACTCTTAGGCCGATAGGATGTATCGTATCACGTCCGTGCAGTATCTATCGGTCTATCAAGTTTTCTCCGCCGTTGTCGGTCTTGTGCTGCATTGGTTAGGTTCGACCTACGAGACAGCCGACGGTGGAATGAGCTTTAGACCTATAGGTCTCTATACGGCGTTTCATCGGAGTGTTAGCCGATGAGTTATCTATACGTTGAGCGTCACGCACAGCGTATCGGCTCCTCGGTCAGAGACTTTCCTTTAAGCGCCACGTCAAGCGCGTCGGCCTTCTAGCCGACGCGCGCCTGTTTTTAGAGAGACGCCCTCTCATCGGCTCAGCTAGCCGATGGGTTCGCTTTGCCCTTACTTCAACACGTTCGATCCGGTGTTCACCGTCCCGTTGTCATTGGCCTCGTTCTCGTACTATCTCGGTTGGGTCCAATCTTTGAGATTCGGTGCCAGCGGCGTCGTCACGGCAGGCGACAGGTCTCGTGCTACCATCTCCATCCTATGTCTCCATTGGCTCTGCAGCCGATGGATCAGGGCCTCGTGTCCACTACATCCGGAGGCATCGTATCCTTTATCGACATCCGCCTACGTCTACATCGGCTCCCCAGCCGATGGAAGGGCGTCCTAATTCCTATCGGCGACCAGCCGATAGCAGGAGTTATCTGGACGTGGCCGAGGACTAACTCGATCCTATCAGTAGCCAACTGATAGCAAGGGCTCGTATTGGCCCATCGTCTGACTGACCCGTTTGCCTCACCTCCTTGTCAATTGCAGGGTCAAATTAACTGGCATGCTCGTATTCGCACCGTCGCGCCGGAGCCGACCAAACCGTACAGGCCCTGGCGTGCGTATCTCGAGTCACAGAAAGAAACCGATCGGATTGTATTGGAGCTAAGCATACCTCTCAGACGTCGGTATACTCACACTGGATCCCGATATGAACAGTATCACATATGTTAGTATTCTGTGGATGACAAGAAACACAAGAATCGTCCTCCGTACGTTTGTTAACTGGATGGATCCAGGATGGCTGGCTTTTTTACCAGTACGTGGTACAGTACACTAGTCCGGGGTGATGGCTGAAGCTAGTGATGAGGTGAGGCGACGTGACGTGCATGTCCGTAGCCTGCGACACGCCAACACAACAAGTTCTGTACTACTTCCATTTGCGGCTGCTACCATCCTGTGGCGCCCGGAGAGAGCCACACCTCCCGACAGACAACAGGCCAGCCATGGCTTGGCTTGCAGCAATTTAACACAGCAGCCATCAACCGCGAGAGACCTGGAGTACGTAGCAGTTGACTAGTATAGCTGGGAATATTAGAAATTAATGGCATTACTACTTTATATACAATTATTCTCCAAATAAACTTGTATTAGACCCACTTTGTTTTTAATGCACATGCTATTAATTAATTTAATATGCTACTGTTATTTAATTCTTTCTTAATTTCTTCGTTAAATCTCGTGCTACATCATCGCAAATCTTAAGTTTTCTCTACATACACCATCATGAAGAGGCATTGAAACTCTTGTTGCAATTGGCGCCATGCACACTTTTTCTCAATTTCTCATGTGTATATTGGATGGAAAACCCGTATCTTTGTAGGAAAGTTACATGAAAAAAGTATTACCCTGTTTTAACATAAGTGTATTTTTACTTATTAGGATTTTAATTAGTATGGAGAACAGAAACCAAGTGCTTCTCGTTAATAGAAAGACAATATTGATTGTAGGATAAATAAGAGGTGTTGAAGGGATAAAATTCTCCGACTTGTAGATCAGGATAGGTACGAAGGTAAAAATAAGCTTATTTTATGACAAATGGTAGAGGCTACAAATGAATTTGCTTTGGGGTGAAGGTAAAATGAGCTTTCCTTCTTTCTATACCATTTTATTTCATATGCTTTTTATCTCTTACATCTTTTATCAATTATCCAAAGACCGATGTATAGCGTGTTTTTTTTTAAAGAGAGGTAACATGCACCCCTTATCAATCATCCAAACGCTTAAAGCAATTAAGCTGATGTGGTTTTACAGATAAGAGAGAATTAACATTAATAATATATGAAGCAACTATATAAGTTAGGTATTGCACTACATGTACTACAACTTTTTTTGGGTATCTACTAACTAATAAGCTGTTAGTCACATGCTGTCTATTTAGGTATAAAAATAGAGTGGATTTGAACAGATAATAATCATACCCTACACTATTTTTTTAATGGATTTGAATGTTGAAAACGGTATAAAATTAAAGCAGACATGTCTTAGAGATAGATCAAGATTAGGATGATCATACAATACATCCATATATAAAACAACAATAACTTAGCATTAAGCCAGTTAAAGTCCCAGACTCAATAGAGATCCTAATACCCTGTTCGTAAACACAGTTTAACAGCTTGGGAATATGCTAAAAAAAAACAGAGTAGCTAAGTACCAAACGTAGAATTGAATGGAGCCTAATTTAAAAGATATAAATCAGCTATTTGAATAGACTATTATAATAGATAGTCCCATCGTATGGAAGGTAATATAAATGTCCAGAAAAATCAAATTATCTTGCTATCACTTTGTCGGGTAATCTGCATTAAAAATTAAGTGGCCCATTATCTTTGTCCGTCGCCTTGCTGCTGCTGCCGTCCTACTGTCTGCTGCGTGCCACCTGCTGTGCTGCCGAATGGAAGACTGAAGTCTGAGTGGCTGCTTCCTCACTGGTCATTGCCTCAGCGCCTGTCTTGGGCTGGCCGGCTCTTGCTAGCAGCTACCAGCTACAAATCAGTAACTGTGGCCTGCGGTGTGCATGTAAGTACATATTTGAAGGATGTTGGGTTGGAACTTGGGACCAGCCAGCCAACAGCAACAACAGCCACCTACCTAGTGTTGTTATACCCTACTAGTAGTACTATCCACGCCATAACCAAATCCCAACCGCCTTATCTTTCTTTTTTCTTATTATTTGGGGTGATAGTACCAGTGTTTTTCCTCCTTTTATTAGTTGATGTGAAACGGAAGCATAGTCGGTCTGTAGATATTGTACTAGTAACAGTGAGAGACGGACGAGGAGACAGCGGTAAGCGCTATCATTAGCAAGTTACAAGTAATCGAAATGTTGGGTTGGGGCAAGGGTACCGTACGTAATGTTGGAGGAGGACACATGCAATGCAATGGGGGTAGCAGGTGAGGCACTTGTTCGAGTGGCCCCCACTCCTCCAAACCCAGGCCACTAGAAGCTAGCAAGGGCAAGGGCGGATCTGCCGCGTATGCCTGTCCACTGAGATGTCTACGCCGCGAGCGCGAAGAGGATCCTCCGATCGATGTTGTTCGTTTTCGGGGGTGGCGCCGCTGCTAGGTACGAGTGTTGGAGTTTCCAAGCCAACCACGACACTACGTACCTGTCACGGCCTCGGCTCTCTTCCCACTTTCCCGTCATCATAAATATACTTACTATATGCTGCTGCTGAAAGGCATAAAAAAAAAGAAGGAGGCAAAACGAGGCGAAAAAGGAAGCGTCCCCTCCACCCTTGCTTCCTACCGCCACCGGACTCCTTTCTTCTCTCCCCCACCTCTTCCCTTCTCCACCCACCCAACGAGAGAGGGGTGCCTCTTTCCGCAACCACCTCGCCTCCCTCCTCCCTTCCGTTCCCCTTCCTCCTCCGTCGCCGGTGCTCCCCATTGCCCGTCCGCATCCGCCTCTCCTCCCCGCCACGGGCAACCAGTAGCAGGGAGCAAGACGTAGAGCACGGGGACGACGCCGCGCTCCGGATCCCCTCGCCCCCGCTCGCCGGTGGGGAATGTGGGCCCCGCGCCCGACGGGATTTCCCTAGACGGCTCCAGATTCGTCCGCGCACCCATGGTAAGTTGCTCTCCACCCCGCCGGATCTGCGCAATTCCCCCTTTTTCTTTCCTTTGCCGCCATATTCTACCTCCTGTCGAATTCAATTACTAGGCCTCCCTTCTATTTCTTTTTATTGCATTACTCCACACCACCGCCCGCCTCCTTCCTTCATTAATTACTGTTTGATTCCCCCTTCGATTCTTTTCTCTCCCTCCCCAAAATTGCGTCTTCAATACCAAATTACCGCCCGCTACGTACATTCCTCATTGCCTCAGCCTCAGCTGGATTACCGCGTTTTTTTTTTTGGGGGGTTTGTTCGGTTCGTCTCTTCTTCAATTGCCGTCCGTTGATGATTTCGTCAATGTCTAGAAAAGTAGCATCTTTTTTCCTTCTCTTTGACGAGTACCACTTTTATCAATCAGAGAGAGTTGGAATCCTAATTTGGCCCCCGCTGCAACAGAATAGAGATTGACAGCTGGATTTACCGCCAGCTTAGCTTACTTAGACCGGGCCACTAGGGGACAAGTCAACGCGCTCAATTCTTTTACGACTAGTCGTTTCTAGTTTTCGTTGTTACTCTATTACTAGTAGTACGCCGTGAGTCTAATCCTTCCACTCTTGCCGTGTGGAGCTCCTTCCAGTCTCTGCGCCGGCGGGCATCAAAATTTCTTTTGGACGATTTCGTCTCTGTTATGGCATTCACACCTCGCCAAAATGGCCTGGTCATACCGCATGTGCGTAATTCCCCCCTCTAACCACGTCCAGTCCACTGCAAAAATTTCACCTTTTCTTCTCCTTTTCTCTTCCAAGGCCCTACACTCCCATTTTTGTTCTATATATATGCCTTCTCCTCCTCCTCCTCCTGAATCTGAATCCGCCGTTATTTTCTCTCTCATGTAATTGTAATAGGTTGTGTTGTGTGAGCACCCACCGTTGCCACGAATCATTAGGGATGCAGCAGTAGGATTTTTCTACAGCTAAAATAATCTGGGGAAATTCCTGTGGTTGGCTGATTGTGACATATGGCCGTGGTAGGGAAACCACCCAAGGATATCAATTTGCCGTGTCTGAATCCAACACTGTAGCTTTCTTTGACTTGGTTGGGACTTGCCGTTCTTTCGGTGCTACCTGTGACCAATTCGTGGCATCATCCAAACTGTTGGTGCTTGTTGAGTCTGCTGTCTCTGTTGGTCAATGCCGTGGCCTTCCCAGATTGCAGATGAACCTTCTTCGTTGCTCATTCATTCCGTAATGTATGTGTCTACCTATGCAACAGGTGGAGGGCAGGAACTGCCTTCCTGCGGAGGTCAGGATTGGCCTCGAGACGCTCAAGAGGCGCCGGCTTGAGAGGATGCGTTTGAGTGCTCAGAACAATGATGACCACAGTCCTGCGGTGCCCGCAAGGAGCGGCGGGGATGCTTTAAGGACTCCCGGAAACTGCAGGGTCAGATTGCATGCTAACAATGGCACAGGTTTACCTAGCGGAACCACCCAGAACAAGGATCCTTTTGCAAAGCGCAGGGTGGACAAGTTTGATATGTCTAATTTAGAATGGATAGACAAGATAGAAGAATGCCCTGTGTACTATCCCACCAAGGAGGAGTTCGAGGATCCCATTGCTTACATACAGAAGATTGCACCTGTGGCTTCAAAATACGGTACTGCTTCCGTTTCTCGTTGCCCTCATTGTCTGTTTACATTGTAGTAGATTGATTCGTCAGTCTATGCAGGATCTTGCTTTCTAAATGAATGATCATGGGCTGTTCTTTCTTCCCCAGGAATTTGCAAAATTGTGTCTCCACTAAGCGCTTCTGTTCCTGCTGGTGTCGTGTTGATGAAGGAACAGCCTGGTTTCAAGTTCATGACTAGGGTTCAGCCGCTTCGTCTTGCTGAGTGGGCTGAAGATGATACAGTCACTTTCTTTATGAGCGAAAGGTGTGATATTTTCAGTTAATTTTCATTATCGGCTGCTTATCTTCCAGATCTCATGATAATTGGCATGATTTTGCAGAAAGTACACTTTCCGAGACTATGAGAAAATGGCCAACAAGGTGTTTGCTAAGAAATACTCCAGTGCTAGTTGTCTCCCAGCTAAGTACGTGGAGGAGGAATTCTGGCGCGAAATTGCTTTTGGTAAAATGGATTTTGTTGAATATGCTTGTGATGTTGATGGCAGTGCCTTCTCCTCTTCTCCTCATGATCAACTTGGGAGAAGCAACTGGAACTTGAAGGTGACTAACGCTCTTCTGTGGTTGTGTGTGTGTGGATGTGTCCTCACATGGTGCATGTTTAAATGCTCACTGGTATGTGTTTTACTGATCTTATTTTTTGTTTCGTAGAATTTTTCGCGGCTCTCCAATTCTGTGCTTAGACTTCTGCAGACACCAATTCCAGTAAGTCATTTATTTACTACTTAATGCGTTTTTACATTCTTTCTTTAACATGGCCACATTTTCATGATTGTATTACACTGATCCAAAACAGGGAGTAACAGATCCAATGCTTTATATCGGGATGCTCTTCAGCATGTTTGCATGGCATGTGGAAGATCATTATTTGTACAGGTACAAATTCTCAGTTAGCCATGGTTACCCCTTTTTTGCTCATAGTTAATACTGATGTACTGACATTTTGTTCATATGACCAGCATCAATTACCATCATTGTGGGGCATTTAAGACATGGTATGGCATACCGGGTGATGCTGCTCCTGGGTTTGAAAATGTGGCTAGCCAGTTTGTATACAACAAGGATATTTTGGTTGGTGAAGGAGAGGATGCAGCATTTGATGTTCTCTTGGGGAAGACAACAATGTTCCCCCCAAATGTCTTGTTAGACCACAACGTTCCTGTTTATAAAGCTGTGCAAAAACCTGGGGAGTTTGTCATTACTTTCCCTCGTTCCTACCACGCGGGTTTCAGCCACGGTATGTATCTTTCAGTTTGTACATGTATTATATGCCACTAATATATGCATAGTATTCTAAGGAATGTTTGAACTACCCAGGCTTCAATTGTGGCGAGGCTGTCAACTTTGCTATCAGTGACTGGTTTCCTCTGGGTTCTCTGGCTAGCAGACGCTACGCACTTCTAAACAGAACACCCTTGCTTGCACACGAGGAATTACTTTGTCGTTCTGCAGTGCTTCTGTCCCACAAACTGTTAAACAGCGACCTAAAATCTCTCAATAAATCTGAGCGTCCACATTCACAGCGTTGTGTGAAGTCTTGCTTTGTGCAATTGATGCGATTCCAGAGAAACACATGTGGCCTACTTGCTAAAATGGGCTCTCAGATACATTATAAACCAAAAACATACCCGAATCTCTCATGTAGCATGTGTCGGCATGCTTGCTACATTACACATGTGTTGTGTGGATGCAACTTTGACCCAATCTGTCTTCATCACGGTAGGAAATGTTAACATTGCTCTTTTGCACTTTATTGTTTATATTTTACCTTATACTTTGGTTATTGGACCGCAGAAAAAGAACTCCGGAGCTGCCCTTGTAAATCTAACCGGGTTGTCTACGTTAGGGAGGACATACAGGAGCTAGAAGCTCTGTCAAGAAAATTCGAGAAGGATATTTGCTTGGATAAGGAAAGAAGTGGTTTTGACTCATACAGGCATGCCGAGAAGAATGAGCCATCTTTTGAGACAACTTGGAACCTCAGGAACACTGAAGCAAATTTACTAGAGGATGCCTTCTCAGGAGCAACTGCTGCTGATGCTGCAAAGAGTTCTCCTGCAACGTCAACACTGACATCTTTTGCACAACATGACGTGCCTGTGCTTGCTGAAGCAACTGTAGGTTTACCATGCATATATTTCAACATATTTCCAACTGATATCGTTCTGTTGGGTTAATGTTCTTGCTATTTTATTTAGGTCTATGCCAATCAAGCTGACCAATTATACTCCACCAAGCAAACCATCAGCACACCTTTAGTCAAAGGAACTGATGTCGTGGGTGCAAAGTCATCCAGCATGGCTGATGCTAATAACGGAACTGGTTCTTGTAATGCTTCAGCTGTGGAATACAGTGGAAATTCAGATTCTGAATCTGAAATATTTCGAGTCAAGCGCAGGTCTAGCGTATCAGGAAAGCCTGCATCTGATGCCAAGACATCAAACCTGTCTGATCAACAGGTATGCTAAATTTTCATCTTTTACCCCTTTGGCTTATCATCAACTTTTAAGTAATTGCACCGTTTAAGGGAAAATGCTTCATGTAATAATAAATGACATGCTATATAAATAGCCAGGCATCTCCAGTTGTCGAGGTCATTTGATATATAATAATGGACAATCATGTTATAAATAAATAAGTTGCAGCTCTAGTTATGTATCAATTAACTTCTCGTACCATTTTGGACCAAGGATCTGTATATGAAGGATGCCATATGGGCCCATAACATTTAGTGCATTTAATTGTCCTATTTTGGAGAGTGCATACTTTTGTTTCTAATATAAATACTGGGTTCAGGTTCTCAGGCGGTTGAAGAAGGTGCGCCCTGAAATACAACAGGACAATAAGCGGCCGGAAGACTATGGTCACTGTTTAGTTCCCTCAGGTCGTATGAATATGAAGAATTTGAATTCATCCTCATGTGGTGAAGAACGCTGGAGGATGAAGCGGCGGCAGTTGGAGACTCAGCAGGATGAGAGCAGTTATTGTGCAAATCTGAAGTTGTACTCATCTCCATCTACCAGCTATTCTTTCCGAGAAGAGTTTGCGGAAACGAGTAGAGATGCTGCTGCAGAAGTCCGACCTAAGCGACTGAAAATCCGGTTACCTTCTTCTAGCGCTAACAGAGTGGTTGAGCTGGGCAGTTCAGTGCAAAGATTTACAAGGGATGAAAAATCGCTTGGTTGTTGGCCTGCAATTTAGATGAATGCTGACGCAGGTGCTAACCTCTGATGGAGATAAAAATTCTTTGTTTAGGCGGGCTGTTAACTACACGAAATGATAGAAGGGTTGGATGGATCGATGAGGTTGATATTTGATTAGCACAGGAGCTGACTGACTTTAGAAGGTTGGTTAATCGATTCTTTGTGCAGCAGTGCCTACAATTTGAGGCACAGCTAGGCACGGTTAGAAGAGACAGGCACGTGGCGATTCTTGTTGCTGGAGGTCCTGGGGTCACTGCTTTGCTTCTGTTTAATGCCTGCACTGCCAGTGACACATCATAGGACCTCGCTCTACTTTTGATTCTATGCAGCTGTATATCTCTGTAATTTTCTTGTCAGCAACCTTAGCTGCTACTCTCTACAGCTATTCTTTCATACGCTTGTTCGTTCAAGTTAATCTGCTGCTTAATATTATTGATTCAATATTGAATCGTTCTTTCGCCTCTGGGATGGAATGCAAATATGCTGCTTAATATTATTGATTCAATATTGAATCGTTAGGTAACTGAGCTGTTGCACTTAAAATTTCCCAAACTGGATGATGCACGGTAGGGTAGGAATAACCCAATTGCATCATCACTGTGGGAATTTACAATGTAAAGTTGCCTCATGTAGACTAGAGACACAGGTACACTTTATTTTTCTATTTTTAGATTGGTAGTCTAATATTATTTTTTAATATGATTTTATAATTTATTAGATCTGTAATTTCTGTAATAATTAATTACATATTTTTATAGCAAAGCCTAAAATAAACTCCATTATTAAAAAAAACAACGTGGAGAGCATTGCTCACACATCACACAATACATATTCCCGGGTAGTGGCGTTGGTGCCATGTTAGCGTATACTAGCGTCTGTGGCATGTTAGCTAATTATAGAATTATTTTTTTATTAAAATATTTATAAAAATATCTTTTTTAAAAAAATCTACACATCAATACTCTCAACGTTCCTACAATATTTTTTTACGTTAAATTTGATGTGTCAAAATATTTGTTTTCCTCCGTTAATAGTAGACAGAATTTAGTCTGCTTGTTGCCCTATTTAAGAGCTTTTTTGCATTGTAGATGGTCGTTAACATGTAGGTGTGTGAGGGAGGAGGTGGACAACTATTTTTATAGGTGACCTCTTGTTGTCCTTTACTGGGATGTTTTTCTCATAAGGGCTACCTAAGAAAATTACCAGGTTTAACTGTCGGAGGGGAGGGGTTTGATAATTTTATAGGTGGTCTCTTACCACCATACTCTATTAGTGTATTTTTTGAACGGCTGCCTATAAAGCCCTCACAGTCGCCTAGAAATCTATTTTAATAAAAAAAGAGAAGGTTAAGAGGAGACAAAGAAAAGCTGTGAAGCCGTCTTATAGATTCGTACAGAGATAAAAGATTAATATCCTTTATAATATTTATTCTTAGAGATGAAAAAAAGAGTAGTATGCATAGTATTGCTTTATATTTGTAAATAGTTTTATTTCTAGTGATTTGATAGTTTTGTTTTTAAATCTATAGATAGATTTGTTTATAATATTTAAAGACATATCGGTATTGAAATATCGAATACACGATATTAGATATGACAATCAATTAATTACTTAGGTCATCTCTATTTTTCCATGAACATTTATATTAAATAAAGTGATATTTTAGTTATATCACGGTCGAGAAAATACTAGGTATGATCCATAATAGATCTGTTAGAGTTTGGCTCAATACTTAGGGTATTGAAAGTTTAGCTGAGAGAAGTTTTTCTAGTAGTGTACAACTGGTTAATGCGAATCTTTTGAATCAATCTCCAAGTCAACGCAATAACCGTGTATGTCATAGTGAGACGGATAACTGAACGTTTTTTCTATAAATTGATACTGGTGGATTGTAGTACCCCATAAAGATGATACGTGCAACAAGATTGGCACATAGCATTCTTGTGTCAGTGTATGAGAAATACAACACTGTTTCAATGGCCATATAAGACAAAGATGATCAAAGTATAATGAGATATGATAATAAAACAGTGGAGAGAACTGAGTTAGAGCAACAAGAAGAAAAAGAAGGTATGAGAGGGCTACCATTTGTTGCTATTATTAAGTTTATCACGCATGTTACATGTAATTATTTTAGAAATTAGTACAAACTAGTTAGCCCTCTATGTCAAATAATGGTTTGTTTTGTTTGACAAAAAAGTTTGTTGTTAGTTATATTAAATATATGTTATGTTTTTTTTATTTTCGATAATCATGCTAACTTTTTTTCAATGTAGGTATGTTGTACCAAATACTAAAGCCACTAGACCGTGTCCTCGATCAGTCACACCACTCGTATCTTCTAGAGGTCAAAAACGTCATACTAACCACTCTCTGTTTACACCCTTCATGACAACTACTGCCTGTGAACCCTCTCTTTCGTACCAGATAAGAGATATACTTATTTGCCATAACTTTAAATATGATTACACGATATTCCAAATTATATTGCTCAACCATTTTTTACAGGTTTCAAACTACACCATTGTATATCTCCATTGTCGCAAGCAGATCTAGGCAGGCCATCTCTGGATGGGCGTATGACTTATTCAACCACAATGACCTTATAGTATTTCAGAACATACTCGGCTCCTTTCAGCTTACAGGAGCTCCACCATACACATAAGAGCCGCATGTTTGACTCCTATGCAGCAGATTCACACTAGCCATTACATCCCAGCCGATTGTCTCATCTACTCTCAGGGTCATGTATGAATGTAGGGTGGGAGGACGAAGAGGGTAGAGGGTAGGCCCTAGGCCAGTAGTATGTTGTGTCATTTATACTTATTGTTTGTACTACTTATGATTTATTGTTTTGGCTCTAGATACCTATATCATTTACTATATGTTAATATCACATCACTTTCATTCTTTATTGTGCATGCATAAGTGCCGGTAGCATAGACAACAACTTACGATGTCTTTACTCCTTACTATGCGCATGACTGCCAAGTCATAATAAATGCTCAGTGATACCGGCCAACTTTCAACACATGACTGTCACGTCACTTTCAATATAATCCGACAGACAACTTTCAGAGCATGATCATCACGTCACTTTCATCATAACCCGATGATCAACTTTCAATGCATTAATGTCATGTTGCGTTCTAAGGATTTATATAGGCATGGCACTTTCCACAAATGAATGTCATGTTGTTTTCAATGCTTTTAGTCATATCTTCCATACCTAACACAACCCATGCTATAAGACCTCCATATGTATGATAGATATCAAGTTTTCCGTCTGATACCTTTACAAATCCTACACCAACAATTTGCTCTATCTCCTATAGCATCAAAGAAGAATGGCTGCTAACACGTTTTCACTGAGGATGCTGATTGAAAAGGGGATTGTTTGGCTTGGTTGATTCCACTTTGATGTGATTGTCCGCTCTACACATGTGATGATCGATGCTAATTTATGACATTTTGAGAACCCAACACTCGTTGAAGGAGATTTTTCCAATGCCCAAAATTTCATGAGGTATATATTGTATGCACCTATTTTTTTAATTATTTCTTACCATAACATTTTCTTCAAACTAATATTTTTTTTGTCAGATTCATGGAATGATGTGTAACTTTATTCAGTGGGTTGATAAAAAAAATCTAGTATTTGACCCTAACCGTTGGTTCTCCAAGTGTCGTTACTTTTCCCCCTTGAATCAAATGAACAGTATACAATGAGAAATGAGGAGTACAAATGACATTAGCAAGCCGAATGGTTAGATTGGAGACCAGAGGCTGCAACCTCTTGTAATACCTTTATGGTGGGAGTGTCCTAAGTATGTTTGCGGGAATTGTTGATAGGTGGTGAGGTCAATAAACGATAATACTTTTAGAAGAATATACTTTGTTTGTCCAAATATTCTTAACGACGATTTTGTTGTAAATTTGCTATATATATCTTAATTTTGTTTTGATTTTATTATCACCATGAACTCTGCTAGTGTTGGGGTGACTTTGGTGTCTCAACATAGCAGGTCCTAAGCCCTAGTAAAGGAGGAGGGTTATGTTAGGCTTGGTGAGCCAACGTAAAAACTTAGCTACTCTTATTGAGATGAAATCTAAGAAAATCCTGTTGGGATGTAACCCTCCAAGGGACGTGCCATATTGGCATCCGGGTATGATGTTAAATGAGCAAGGGCTGGGTCATCACCCCTGTGATGTGCCATGTCATGATCTAGGCATAGTATCAAGTGAGCAAGGATTATGCCATTGCATCCTTAGTAACGCGCCATATCAGCGCTTGAGTGTGGTGAAAAATGAGCAAGGGTCTTCACACTTGACTTGGCAGATGCAAAGGATAAGGAAGCAAGTCGAGCCAACTAGGATCTGTTTAGCCAGCTGGAATGTAGGGTCCCTTACGGGTAAGTTAAGAGAGCTAGTCCAAACAACAATTAGGAGACATTTAAATATCTAATACATTCAAGAGACTAAATGGAAGGGTCAGAAGGCGAAGGAGGTGGACGGTACTGGCTTCAAGCTTTAGTACATAAGAATAATTTTAAACAGAAATGGAGTAGGAATTTTAATTGATAAGAACGTCAAAGATGGTGTGACGGAGGTAAGAAGGCAAGGAGATATAATCATCTTAGTTATACTTATCATTAGTAATGTAGTCTTAAACGTAATTAGTGTGTATGCCCTCTAAGTAGGTCAGGATGAGAGTGCTAAGAGACATTTCTGAAAAAACTTAGATAGTTTGGTTAGAACTATACCTAATAGCGAGAAGCTTTTTATAGGAGATCTTAATGGTCATGTAGGTGCAATAGATATAGATTTTAAGGCCTCACATGGAGGTTTTGGGTATGATAGTAGGAACCAGGAGGGAGAGACAATCTTGGACTTTGCTATAGCTTTTGATCTGATAATAGCCAACACTTTCTTTCGGAAGAAACAATCTTATTTAGTGACTTTTAGTAGCAGCCAATACTATAGTCAGATTGACTTTGTCCTTATGAGAAGAGGGGATAAATGAGTTTGTATGGATTGTAAGTTAATACTTGGAGAATATATGGTTTCTCAACATAAGCTAATTGTGGCTGACTTTTGCTTTTTAGTACATGATCGTAGAGATAAATAAGTCAAATTTATAAGAACCAAGTGGTGAAAGTTAGATAGGAGGACATCAAATGTCTTTAACAAAAGGATTATCGAAGAGGGATCTTAAAAAGAATAAGACGATGCAAATAAAATGTGAGAAAAGATGTCAATATGTATACAAAAGATTGCTTCAGAGGTGTTTGGAGTGACCGAAGCGAGTAGATGTGAAACTAAAGACTCTTGGTGGTGGAACGAAGATGTGCAAAGAGCTATTAAGGAGAGAAAAAATGTTATAAACGCTTGTACCATGTTAGCAATGAGGATAACATGAAGAAGTACAAGGTGGCAAAGAAGACCGTAAAATGAGCTATGAGTGAGGCACAGGGATGGGCTTTTGATGATCTGTACCAACATCTGAGTATAAAAGAAGGAGAGAAGGATATCTATTGAATAGATAGGGCTTATGATAGGAAGACAAGAGACTTCAACCATGTTAGGTGTATTAAGGATGAGAGGGAGCAGCTCTTGGCAAAAGAGAATGAGATTAGACATAGATGATAAGAGTATTTTGATAATTTATTCAATGGTGGGAAAGAGGGCATCATTGTTCAGTTGGACGACTCTTTAGATAACACTAATAGGAGTTTTGTGTGGAGGATCTAAAAATCTGAGATTAAAGAAGTTTTTAAAAGGATGAAATGAGGTAAGGTGATGGGCCCTGATGGTATTTCAATCAAGGTATAGAGATGTCTCAAGGATATAGCTATAGTATGGCTAACCAAGTTGTTTAATAATATATTTCAATCAAGTACGATGCTTGAGGAGTGGAGAAAAAGAATATTAGTTATAAGAATAAGGGAGATATTTAAAGTTGTACTAATTACCGAGGAATTAAGTTGATGAGCCACACTATGAAGCTATGGGAGAGTTATCAAACACTGTTTGAGAGGAACGACACAGATTTTTATAAACCAATTTGGTTTCATGCTCGAAAGATCAAGCATTGAAGAAATTTTCTTAATAAGACAAGTTATGGTGCGATTTAAAGAGAAAAAATGACCTATATATGGTTTTTATTAATTTGAAAAGGACTTATGATAAGATATCAATAAATTTTATATGGTGGGCTTTAGACAAACATAAAGTTTCAACAAAGTATGTCTCTCTCATCAAGTATATGTATAACAATGATATGACTAGTGTTCAAACAAATGATGATGGTAACACAGGTTATTTCTCGATTAAAATAGAACTACATCAGAGATTAATATTAAGCCTTTAACTCTTTGCATTGGTAATGTATGAGATTATGATAAACATACAAGGGGATACAAAGGGATATCTCTTGGTGTATGTTCTTTGCAGATGGTGTAGTGTTAATTGATGAGAGCCGTATATAAGTAAATAGGAAACTAGAGTTGTGGCAGTAGACTATTGAGTCCAAAGGTTTTAGAGTAAGCATAACTAAGACTAAATAATTGAGATGTGACTTTGGCATTATCGCACACGAGGAGGAGATATAAGTTTAGGAGGCTAAGTGGTGTCTAAGAAGAATACTTTTTGATATCTAAAATCAATGCTATAGATGGATGGAAAAATTGATGTGGACGTTAGCCATAGAATCAAAGTAGGATGGTTGAAGTAGGTACAAGCATCTGACATACTTTATGATAAGAGGACACCTTAGAAGTTAAAAGACAAGTTTTATAGAACGACAATTAGACCTGCTATATTGTATGGAGTATAATATTGGTCTAAAAAAGATGTCATGTTTAATAGCTAAGTGTTGCAGAAATACGTATACTACGTTAGATTTGTGGCCATATAGGAATAGATCGAGTCTGGAACAAGAAAATACATGATTAACTAGGGGTAACACCAATTGAAGAAAAGTTTATCCAACATCGATTAAGATGGTTTAGCCATATCCAAATGAGACCTTCAGAGGCACCAGTATATTATGAAATACTAAGTCAAGATAATAAGGTGAAGAGAGATAGAGGAAGGCAAAACTAGTATGGAGAGAGATAATAAAAAGGGATTTGAAAGAGTAGGATATAGTTGAACATCTGTACTTAAATAGAAATATTTGGAAAGCAACTATTGACGTGTCTAAACCATAATTTGGAGATTTTTTATTGGCTTTTAACTCTAGTCTACCCTAATTTGTTTGGGACTAAAAGGTTGTATTGAGTTGAGTTGAGTGAGTTTATTATTACTGTGACTACAATAGCCATATATGCACCTTTTTGCATAGGGACTACAAAGAATATGCGAATTTAAATAATAGAAGATAGATATGAAAAAATTACCATACAACGTTATAGAGATCATACAACCTGAAATAATTAAACAATATATATATATATATACCAGAGTAGAGTACTAGCGAAAAGTCGACTGCTCTAACAATAGATGACTTTAAGTAGACGATAGATGATAATATTTACAAGTTCTAATACCGTGTTACCCGTTATATTATTTATATTGTATCTATGTTATGTCTATAATGTGTAAAACTCTCACTAACCATATAATGTTTTTATCACTATTATTTAAATAATATCCGTGTATGAGCCTATTAATTTTTTGGTCTAATGATTTTTTATATTAATACCAAGTTATTATATAATTTAGGCATCTTAATTATTTTTTCTACATAATTCCAAATTTTGTTTACAATTAAATATCTAAATAAAAATATATTTATTTAAAATATTTTTTAAATATTTGTACGTTAGGAAAAAAACGTGTTAACAGAGAACAAAAGGAGGTTGTCTGCAATATCAGACCTCCTTCCCTCCTATAAGCGAATTTGACAATTTTACAAACATCCCTCTAAAAAATAACTTAGCAAAGAGTCGAAAGAGTGCTACCTGTAAAATGATAGGTTCTTCTCCTCTTTCATACAACATAGGTGGTCCACTCAGAAAAAGACGTCTTTGATACAATAACTAAGGGGCACTTGTATAATTTTTAGCCCTCCGTCGGCCCACACAGATAAACGTTCGTTACGTCAAATTTTATGTTCTTTGGTATAAAACTTTTTTAAAAAAAAACCTCAGTATGTTGGTAGTATAAATATATAAAATTTTTAAATAAAATATATTTTATAAATATTTTAATAAAAAAATCTCCGCATTGTAAATGCCTGAGACGTACAACAAGAGTAGAGTGTACAGGCCCGTACCAACAAAGACAGACGAGTGAGATGATGTGAAGGAGGAGCGGGCATCTTCTTCCTCCTGCTACAGCAGGGCGCAGGCTGCACCTCACAGTCTCAAGACTACTCGCCGCGAGTCCTCATGTTGGCCTCCACTTGCTCAACCTCCTTCTCCGTCCTGCCATCCTCCGCCCCGTCAATCCCGAGCCGTCACCGCCACAACGCCACCTTCTGCTGCTTCAGCCCTCCGGCTCGCCCAGCTTGGCTTCGCTCTCTTCTTCTTGGTGCCTTCCCACTGGCGACCCTTCCCCGCGCCTCCTTGTCAGCGTCGATCGCCCCGGCGAAGGACTACGAGGCAAGCAACCTTCTTTCTCCACCTATTTCCTCTTCTTTCTTGCTTGCTCTGCTGCTACCTTATCAGTTTATTTGCTTACGCGGGTCACAGCACCTTACCAGTATATCCTTCTCTTTCGTCTCCCGGTTTGTCTCTCGAATGCTAAACCCAATTAGCAGCAATGGAATACACATTGTTTGGAGATATGATTACGGGAATGGTTACCTGGTCTTTGTCACAATTTAACTCATTTGACCCTGGACCCAATTAGGCAATTAGGAATTTAGGATCCTTCACTGCAAAACTTTGGTTTAGCATAGCATGGGGATTGTTTGGGAGATGAGTGCAACGATATGCCTGTCTTTCATCCACTGTAATTGAAAAGGTCTGAACCATATATTACGTGCCTACTTATGTACAAGCTCCTATGAGCTGTATATTACATCTTTTAGGTAATTTATAATGATGTCAGGTAATACGGCTACTGTCATGTTGTCAAAATAATCAGTTGGCCTTGTTTGTCTAGTTTACTGATGGCAACGGAGAGATGGAGCTGAGGCTGGACATAGGAAAGCTTGGCATTGAGAATTCAAGAGATGTTTTTGTTGATGTCAATGATACGTCTCTGTTGGTCAGAGCCAAGTCTGATGGAACACCGCGGACTTTGATCAATGTTAAACAACTCTTTGATAGGATTAAGTCTTCTGAGACTATATGGTATGTACAAGTGATCTAGCAGCTGGCTCTTGCTTTTAGAGTTCTTAAGAAAGTTGAACATTCCTATATTCATTTTGTCATACTTAATTATTCAGATGTTGCAGGTTCTTAATTATTGGTAGTAAATCTAAAGAAAGTTGAGCAAGAGCTGAAATGGCCTGACATTGATGAATCTTGGGAATCCCTTACTTCTGGAATCACTCAATTATTGACTGGGATTAGTGTTCACATTGTTGGTGATTCCACAAATATAAATGAGGCAGTTGCTAAAGAAATGGCTGAGGGAATTGGGTATGTGCATCATACTTCTTAACAATCAAACCACAATTTGAATTCTACCATTTTGATTTCTTCTAGTTTACTATACAAGTGCAAATGGTATCTCATTAGAATGAGATATATAGTGAAATAGCTAGTGAGTATGATGAAGACATCCCTTTCAACGATACAACCATACCTACTATGCAGCAAGGACCAATAACAAGAGCCCGTGTACGAGAGCTAAATTATCAGGTAAACTTGTTTCTCGCTGTCCATAAACCCTCATCTCAGAATTGGATGCTACTACATCATTGTGATGATTTTATTATACGCCATCCCTAAATCGAAGTTGCCCTTCCTCTCATCGAAAGATTGGGATCAGCCCCTGCCATATCAGAGTAGATGCCTGGATCAGGTGTCCTATTATGAGATTTTGTATCATGAACATAGACAACTCATTGCTACTTCTGTGGCAGATAAGGCCCCTGAAATATATTTGCTGGATGATTCATATCTTTGCAGTTACCTTCCAGTCTGCATAAGTGAGCTGCTAGAAAGTGCCACTGAAAAGTCTATTGACACATGTAAAATTCTCGCCTCATTCTGTTGATAAAAACTGTAACCATGTTGTTTTACAGACATCAGAAGTTGTTATATTGTATTTCATATTGTTGCATTCAATTGACAAGGTGCTGTTATTTCTTGTAGGGGTGGCTTCGGAGGGAATGGACTCAGTAGCAGAAGCTGAATGTGTTGTCCTGGAAAGCCTTGGCAGGTTGTTCTTCTGTGCTAGTGTGTTACCCTTGGTTGATGTCTTGGTCGGTATGCTTAGAATAAATCTCTCGCAGTCATGTTCGTACTGTTGTAGCAACTCTGGGGGGGGGGGGGGGCGGGGGGGCAGCAAGGAGCAGCTAGCAGATTTGATAAGTGGCCGTATCTTCATGCTGGATTTACGGTCTGGTTGTCAGTGTCCGACGCCAGTGGTAAGAGAGGCCCTTTGACTGTTTCTGTACTATTAGTCCAATATTGTTAATCTCCAGAGGTTAGTTACCTTACCTTGATGATTCATGTACGTAGATGAAGCTTCTGCCAAAGAGGAGGCCCGGAGAAGTGTGAGCTCGGGAAATGTTGCGTACGCGAAAGCTGATGTAGTAGTGAAGCTTGGTGGATGGGACCCGGAGTACAAGCGAGCTGTTGCCCAGGGTTGCCTTGTGGCCTTGAAGCAGCTAACATTGGCAGACAAGAAGCTAGCAGGTGCAGTATCATCATCTATTAGTTAGTTGCTCATGAATTAGATAGCCTTATTTGTTACAGTGACGTAGTGGCAGACAGGCACCAATCAATTCAATTAATCATCTTGAAATTAGAGAAAACTTGGTAGTGGTAGAGTGATGACATGAAATGTAAAACTAACAGTAGTTTGCATGGCGGCAGGTAAGAAGAGCCTCTACATCAGGCTAGGGTGCCGAGGGGATTGGCCCAACATCGAGCCTCCCGGCTGGGATCCTGACTCCGACGCACCACCCACCAACATATGAATAAATATCATGGATATGACCAAAGCCATTCTAGGCTTCATATCCTGTTCATCGTCGCTTTTGTTCTCTCTGGAGGCTTCAGTTCCATGGAATCCATTCACGGGCATTTCTCAGTTTCAGTAGTGCGCAGCTAGCTGTGTGATGATGACATCTTTGCATCAATCCAAGGGCAAAAGAGATTCTTAGAAAGTACTATATAGTTTGAAACTTTTCGTACTACTTTTTAAGCTGTGCCAAGACTGTCAGATCTCATGGCAAACATAAACCATCAAAAAGCTTGAGCTATCTATGGTTCATGGAGTGTGCACTTTTGCAACTGTGGGAAATTATGCCAAATTTGCGCTTAATGGCACATTCTGAAGATAAATTTGTGAAAATTGGGTTCTGCAAAAGTTTTGAACATAACTGTAGTTTTTTAAAAATAACTCTAAATTTAAGCAAACCTTGAGCACTGGCAAATACAACCATGAAGAGAAGTATTGAGACATCAGCCCAAGGTCGTGAGGCGTAGCTTGGAAAATTTGCACCTCTCATCTAAGAATAATAATTTTACCAGGGTTGACTTAAAGTGGGGTGAAAATAAAACGGATATTTCCTGTATGTCCACCCAATCCGAGCCTTATGGGAGAACATGGGAGAGAAATAAATAACCGGTACTATTCAAGTTAAAATCTGAATCTATAAAAAAAATAGAATAAGGGAAGTGAGTTGTATGGGTTCGTAGTTCCCGTATTATGAAATGTATACGAAAATCTATTATAAACCCTTCTACATGATAAAAGATTTGGTAGTAACTATTTTACAAACTCGTAAGTAATATTATACACGCTTTCTTTTAATGTATCTTTTTTAAAAACTCAGTTACTTCCCCTAATTTCACTATCTGTGATCTAAAATATAAATAAATATCCGTTTCTGGATTTGATTCTCAGAAAAAAAATGCAAGATGAATGATATCCATTTTCAAATTCAAAGGAAAATATTGGTTAGGGCTTGTTCAGTTTATAAGAAAATTAAAGAATTCAAATTCCTAAGGATTATTTTAATTTCAGTGTTATTTGATTTTCAGGAATAAACTATAATAAACCAAAGAAAATATTTTCTTCCAATAAATTATAGAGAGGACATATGAAATTTTACGCCTACTTAAACTTTTTTATTGATTTTTCTATTCCAATGAAAATATTTAAACCGAACATGTCCTTAGATATGGGAATGCTATGATTCGACCGGCCCAAACCTGGTATCACCCCTACTTAAAATGCACTGATGCATACAAGATCTGTATATGGCGTATTAACGGACTAGAACAACGCAAAGCGCAACAGAACGACTCTAAGAGCATGACGAAACAATAACATTAATCAACACATATAACATTGTAGGTTTTTTGCATAAAAAAAGAAACAGGAGGGTCAAAGAACTTTATCAATTGTAACCTCGGGTCCACGAGTAAAACTGAAATCATCATTTCGCATCCGAATCAGAGACAGAAATCTTGGCAACATGAATCCTAGGGCCGAAAAGACAAAAATGCATCATATACAGACGCAGACAACTTATGATACTTAATTCATAGACTCCCACTGTTGAGTGAGCACTCCACTAGTCAAATCGGCCAGTTGCTTCTCTCACCATCCGCACCGACGACTTCATGGTTTAGCCATCATCGTTTCATGCCTCGACATTGGAGGTAACTGTTGACATGCAAGCAAAGTAAATTCTTGTTAGGAAGTATGAAAAAAGCTAAACAAAAACATGACTATGCTCTTATGTTCTTGCAACTCAGAGTAAGTGTCTTCAGAACATGAAGATCATGACAGCTCTAGTAAATCCCTTTGCTGACAAGGTGGCCTTTCATATCAGACATGAATCAATAGCTAAGATTGCCTGGAACACAGAGAGCTGCACACCTTATCTTGGAGTCGCATTATTGTTGATATTAGCATTCTGTCACCAACTATATGCCTCAACTTCTTCACCAGGCTGACTCGGCTTATTTTCTTGCTCTGGTAACACAGGCACGCACAAGAACGGAAAATAAAGGGGCTCAGACACCAAACACCAACAAAAAGGGAGAGCAAACTCAGCTAAAAAAAATATGGTAGCAAAATAGGCAACCTTGAATTCTTCGTAACAACTATTGACCATGTCCATATTCTCAGCAGAAACTTTGGTTGAAATCGCTGCAAATAACATAGAGAAAGGCATCCAAGGCGTGCTTGGAGCCCTTTCCACTTTATCTCCTAACATGGGGGCTTCATATTGACCTCCCAATGCTGGAGACGCCTGAAGGTTCATGTCCTGTTTGTGCATAAGAGGATGTCTGTTATTTGATTCTTCAACTCACCCCAACATAAGTGATAGCATGGTTAACAGGAAACTTATCATATTTGGAGGTTTCTATCAAAGATAAAATACTACAGTCAGCTTGAAGTCTAATCTCAAAAGCAAGCACAAGTCAATAGTTGATTCAGTCACTCAGTCTGAATTACTGCATGCTGCTGCTGCTCCAACAGTAGAACTTGTCTGTATGAGAACATAAGTTGACTCTAGTGTGACAATAGCATGTTATTAGGTCCCAATGTAAAGTATCTTACCTGTGATACACTATCAGGCGAACCAGAGCTCAAGACCAGTGATGAAACCTCTGATAAATTGTGACAATCTTCTTGGGTGGCTGGAGAATCTAGCACATAATGAAAAGGCTCATTTGTAAGAAAATCTGGGGCTGCCAGCTTTACGAGTTGTGCAAGGCTAAACAAAACTTTTAAAAAAATGACACAGCAGTTGCAATTAGTTACCTTTGACTCTAGAAGGCAATTTGATGGTGACTACAAATTCAGAATAGATGTGACTATTCACATTCATATCCCACACAATGTAATGTTGTGGGTTTTTAAGGTCATCTACACCACTATCAAAATACTCGTTACTAGGCCGATGCTGCTTAGATCCATGGTGAACTATTTCTACATTCCCCATTACAACACGGCACAACATCATATGGACAATGCCATTTTCATCAACATCAGAGTAATTCACACTGCAGAAAGTAATACAAAGATTGAATTTCGCAATGGTTAGGAAAATAAAAACTTGGGAACAAAAGAAAATATATAATTGAAGCAGTAATTTGATGATATCATCTAAAAACATGTAAACAGCAAATAAATGAAAATGATCAACGATACTGGCAACATGTGAGCAAAAATTTATCTAAAAGATCAGAAAAAAAACTGGAAGTATCAATGCCAGGCTTAGATGATTATAATCACAACAGGTTTTGCCCACTGGATGATTCATAGATCAGGACCATACCAGGTATTGGAGCAATTTGCTGGAGCAAGGATTATGCCGATTCCGTAGTCTGGGCACTTAACAGGCTTCTTAAATTGCATGATGCCATTCAGCATCATTTCATCCACGGTATTTTTTGAGCAAGCAAGCCAGGCATAGCGGACATTAGCATTGCCACGCTTACATTTAGTATTCTCTGCCTGCTTTTTGAAAAGATTATAACGAAATTCTCTACAATTATCCAGTGCTGGTGTTCTGTAGATCCCAACGATGTCCTTGGAACCAAGAACAGAGCCCAGACCCTGCAGCAACAATTTCTGAACAGCAGAAATAGCTAGTTCAACACGTGATTGTTCGCCCAGCTTATGTTGTGGTCGAGATCTGCAGGGAATAGGCAACAAAGTGTGTGGCTCGTTCTCTCCAATAGTTTCTCCAACACCGTTCTGTCCAATAGTTTCTCCAACACCACCAGTTTTGTTTCCTGCGACACTCCTCTCAGCCCTGGCTCTCATAGCACTGGAAACATTGTCAGTACTAGATTCAAAGTTTGAGCTTTCTGCAGAACTTTCTGATGCTCCAAAGTGGTCATTCATTTCTTGTGTCCCATTAGGCTCAACAGTTATGTACACATTATTTCCGTTGCCCAAATCCTTTTTCCTATATAGTACCTGATCTTCAACAAAAAATTCTGGGATGTAGTGCTTCCCATTCTCGTCAATCCAAGCTATTGGCATCTGAAGACCTGTCTTTGAGTCTATGAATGTCATGTGCACAAAATCCAGCAAAAATAGCTGGTTCTGGTGTTCACCTTCTGTGATTGTCTTCTTAGTCCTGAAATCACTGTGGACAAGCTTGACAATTTGCTCTGGAAAGTCTTTCCATTCACCACCTTGGCGGAGCAGAATTCGCTTAGGTAACGCACTACTCATGAAATTCTGATAATTCTGTATAATCTGAATGTTGAAATGGCACTTGATCTTTGCCTTGTGAGCTTCATCAACATAAAACCTAACAATAGAGTTATCGGCGGGATGCTTATGCAATTTGGAGGTGTTGCCGGCATCAGTGCAATGTGCAGCTGGGTCGTCCCACTTTCTCTTGAGGCTACTTATGTTTCTTCCAGATTTACCAAATACCTTTTTGTTCTTCACAGCCATTGTTGCTAGCTGAAATGAACCAGAGACTAATTCTTTCTAACAAACTAAACTCCAACAAGTCTACTATTTACACTAAGCTAATAGGCAAGCTTCTGAGTGTACCCAAGTTCATTATTGACAAAGCAAAAACCAAGAAGAGTCGGGTCAGCAAGAGGCAGAAGTGAAATGATCCTGAAAGTAAAATTTTGCCAGATATTAGAGGGCTATGCAAAAGCACAATATTTTAAATCAGCAATACAACAGACTGCATGCCAAAGTCGCTCAAAACAATAGCCACCGTTGCTAGCAGAAACATAGTTTGTGTTACTTTAGGCATTATGAATAGATGATAAAAAATACAAGACAAACACCAACAAGAAATTTTCTTCAGTATGATTGCATGATAACAAACTACCATGTGGGGTTGTTCATTCCCAGTTTTGAATGAACCTTTCAAAACCGTCTGTAGCAATTTTTCCAGCACGCTTGCCTAAGCTAATAACTTAGCTACGTTGGCTGATGTCCGGTTTTAAAAGGGTTGACTCAACCGGGGAATGGACAGGCTTAAGTACCATGCAAAAACAGTCCTTACGGGAAGACAAGGGGAAGATTGCACTCTGCCAGTATTCAATCATAAATATATATTGTTGCATGTTGAAATATTTTTTTCATTATCATTATGAAGTGAAATTTATGTGTGATTATGAAGTGAAATTTATATGTATGGGTTAGCCTACTCTAATTTGTTTGGGACTGAAATGCTTTGATGTTGATTATGAAGTGAAATTGAAGGCTATCATCGATAATAAACGAAAAAAATCAAAATAATCGCGAATCACGGACGACGGGAAGGTAAAAAGTATGTTGGTTGCCGAAATTACCAAAGGTATATGCAGCATAACACGAAAATCTTCGGAACTCTAGAGAATTATTCAGTTAACTTTAACATCGCAAGACTGACACAAGCATAGACAGGGGCAACCTTGACTAAAATAATGATTTATGGAGATTCTAACGCGAAATTGACCAGAATTCACATGATTAAGTCCAAAAATTTCAAGTTTAGCAGATCAATCGTACAAGGATCCAAGTTAGGGAATCTTAAATCTACTTAAGATATAAGAATCGGCTGCCACAAAATTGAGAAGGAACACAACAAAAAAAAAGCGTTTGCTACAAGAGAAAATCATTCAGCCAGATCGAATATAACAAGCGAAAACAATAAGGATCGAATATAACAAGAGAAAACAATAATCTAAGGACAGAAGAATACAACAAACGAAAACAAATCATCAGGACAGAACAACGAATCAGCAGATCCAGATGAACGAGGATTAGGGGGGCGAATCGATCGATGGATAATTACCTAGGGTTAGCAGCAGCGTTAGTAGATACAACGGTGGACAAAATTGATTGCTTCATCTCCTCCGATCTGTAATCCCCAAACCCCCAAACCTAGTACACCTCTACGGACCCCACATTAGCCCCGGCAACGATTGCCGAGGAGGGGCGGTGCCCGCCGGCGAATCCTTAGCCGGCAAGACGAGGCTGGTCAGAGCAAAAGACGTAACTAAAATCTCGGCGGCGGCGAAGGGAGCGAGGCGCGCAAGGCAAGCGGGAAGGAGGGGAGGAGGGGAACGGAGAGCCGTGCGCCGGTGGAATTATTGGGCGAGGTCCACGCCTTTGTCGTGTCCCCTCATCTTACTTCGCTACCGCCTCAAGTCTACATACAGCCACCGACATGCGGGGCCCCCTTGCACGCTGGGCCACGCTGGCGGTGAGGGTTGGCACGTCGCTACCTTGGATGCCAAGTCCCCTTGCCTCCTTTCTTGCCCCGTAAGCAAAAATGGAGACGCCGTGAGGCCAACATCCAACCACCATCGGACGGTTCACACTCGTGGTCAACGGTCTCTGCTCCAACGCCAGCCGTCCATCCAGTATTCTGCTAGTTCAGATTTTTTCCCCTCATCCTTGTTTGTTTGCGTGCATTATTGGGTTACCGGTGACGTGGCCACGGAGTAACTTTCGTTTGTGTGAAGCCGCTTTACTAGTCTTTATGTTTATATTGCACCTGACCTGAGTTTCAATAACACATGTTCCACTATTTTTACAGGTGGATTCAATACATCTGTCAAAGTCTAGAAGAGCCTCATTTTCCACTTCCTAACCTTGGCGGCTAAGGTCGTTTCTAATGTTAGTTTAATTCTCATTGAATAGTATACCATATGCCAGGTAAGTATTTTTTATGTGACACAAAATTATTAAAGTGAGAGATAAAATGATTTTTATTTAGATGAAAACAAGTGTACACTATTTCTATACAGCTTATTACCTATAAAATAGTAAAAATAAAACAATACATTATATAAGCTATTTTAAATACGTTGTTGCTTATGTGGCACTGTTATAAAACATAAAAATGTTACCTTCCGCTAGCAAAATATCAACAAGCTGATGCTTTAGCCCCTTCAGATCAGAGTTGTGTGGACGATAACTTTCTCTTTTTTTTAACACACTTTCTAAATGTGTTTTTTTAAAAAAAAAACTTCGAAGTTTCTTTAAAAAAATCAAATAAATATATTTTTAAATTTATAATAATTAATATTTGATTAATTATATGCTAATAGATTATCTTGTTTTACGTTGTGCAGTTAACACCACTAAGATATAATACGAATGTACCTTAGCCTCATTTGTTGCTAGCATTAATAATCTAGTTTTTGGTTAGCTTGATTCTTGTACGGCTGAATAATATGTTTTCTTTAAAACCTTTTTATATAGATTTTTTTAAAAAAAATAAATAAATCTATTTTTAAATTTATAATAATTAATACTTGATTAATTATGTTAACGGCTTGTCTCGTTTTACATGAGGAGTAACACCCTCATTTTTTATTAGCGCGTTTTTTGAAAGATTTTTATAAAAAAGTTTTTTAAAAAACAAACAAATATATTTTTAAGTTTATAGTTAATTATGTACTAAATGATTTATTATGTTTTATGTGCTACTAAAATTCCTATATCTACCGGCATCTCGAACTATATTACATTCTATAGTGCCACCGATTTTTTTAAAATGTTACTATCACATGAGTCATGACTATAGTTTCTACATAATGACTTTGCTAACAGGACCTTTCAAGTCATTATGATTGACTACGGTGAGCTTAAATCCTTGATAGAGTGACTTCCGGTATTGCACTTCATTTTTAATTGCGAAGTCAGTTCTAACCTGCATGATTTTAGTCGTTTAATTGGATATCTTGCACAAGAACTAGAAAATTGGTGTGAATGACTTCTCACTCGAGAATCACCATGACTGATCTTTTGGTCCATGTACGGCCTTCGTTACAATTTTCATGGAGACATCTAGCTTGCCATCAACCATGGAAAAACATGGCCTTTTTTATCTACCATGTACCAATTTTGCATACATAGCAAGATGTATGTAACTTATACTAGATTTATGTATATCTGTTTTTGTCAAAATTTAGGAAAATTTTAATAGGCTTCTCAGTTGGGCCTCTAGCTGTACCCTGATAGCTTGAGACACGATTTTGCAACTTGATTTTATAGCCGAAAGGAAGTAACCATGAGGAATATTTTGGTATGTTGAACATTAAAAAGATAGATCAAATGTATAAATTAAAACACTTCGCTTTTCTCGAAGCTTGGACTGTGTTTGCTCATTAGCTTGATGGAACACGAGAGACATGTCCAGAGAACACAACGTAAGTATTTGGTTCTATCGACAAGCATATACAGGAGAGACCAGTATGATCCGCCAAACAGTGGGAATTGATAGTTTGGAGTATGCTCCGACGCTTGTTTCTTGTACTATCTTAAATAAAAATGATAAAAAAATGATTTTGGTTAAAATCGGTAAAAATGGTTTATATCTAAATTGATAAAATTAGTTTATATTAAAATTTATATTGTTTAATTATCTTGTATTAAAATTATTTATAAAAAGTGTGATAAGCGTACGTGTGTATCGCCATAAATCAAATTGTAAAAATCTATATTGGAGAATATTTTTTATTTATGTACATGTATTAAATGCGGGAAATAGATAAAAAAATTGTTAAGAAAATTTGAAGGAATTTTAGGTAAAAATTAAAAAAATAATTTTAAAATTTTGTTACAGTAATGAACTAAAAATTGTAGTAATTTTAGACAAAAATTAAAAAATTAATTTTTAAATTTTGTTGCAGGGTGAATGAAATGTGGCACAATTTGAAATGGGCTGAAGATGGCACATGAACAGGCTGAGATACTGAAATAGGCCAAAATCAACTAGGCTGACTTTCTAGTGTAAAAGAGTGACTATAGAAAATAGCCCATCAATGAGTAGGACAAGCTTATCAGTGAGTACATACACGAGGGCACAACAAGTAGTATAAGTGTTGTAAAAAGATAATTGTATAGCAAGCTCATCATATTTGAGATTGTTGATAAAATTAAAAGGATAATCTTTAGATCTACTGGGTGTTAGGTTATCTATCAGCACAATATCTAAGTATTACTTCTATATATAAAAGTAAATATAAAATTAAGTACATTTGCACTTAGTGTGATAGATATGTACATAAAGTAGAAATTTATTTTAGAAACAAATGAGAGAAAAGATTAAGACAATGTCTAATTTAAAAAAAAACATGTTTTTTTTGTTCTACTAATATGTGTTCTAAACCTTTGAAAAAAAATTGTGTTATGTTTTCTAGTGTATGTTATGTGGCTCAATATTGAATTTTTAAATATTATATTACTTAGTCCAGTACAATAATCTCAACATTGTCTTCTTCTCTGTAAGCACCTTTGTGCGAGAAATGATGAAATAAGAACTTTTGATTAAGTAAATTTTGGATGTTTAAGCCACATGCATAGATGTATATTTTTAGGGAAGAACATTTTTATTGATAAAGATAAAGTTTTGGTTCTTTTCATATAATCAATTAAATTGGTTTCAACACTTACCATAACTTCATAAATGATATAGCATACTCAAGAATATATATAATTCATGATATGCTTATATGCATAATTTTAAGCTATCTCATGTGCTTCACATATTTAAGTAATTAAAACGAATTCTCATATTTGATAATAAAAGTAATTTTGATACTTGTTTCTCGATACTTGTTTCTTTCTAGCTAATTTGCTTGTTGCTTGTTTATCTAGTAGCGCAATTAATTGCTAAATCTAAATATATGTTTATAGCTAGTTGTTGTTATCAAATTCTTTTAATAATACTTAAAAATTATGATGTTACTTTAAAAATGTTTCATTTTTTTTAATAACACAAGTGATATTTGTATTGCAAATAACCTAGTATAACACATATTGATATTAGATTTCAAGGTCATATTAAAAAAATAATGTAACAATTCATTATGTTGATATTGACATCAATTGGTAAATATGTTCAAAAAACATTAGATTGTTCTCGTTTTCTCATCAAGTCCGATTGCAATGATTTTAGTTAGGTTTATTTACAAATTTTATCTATTTTTTAGAGTTATAATCTATGAAATCGTGTTTCTGTATATTATTAGAGAAAAATGTTAAATTTTATTTTTGACTTATAAAATCATTCACGTCTCTTTTATTATATATCTTATCTAAAATTTTAGTGTAAATCGATACTATCTAATATTTTAACGGTATAGAACAAGAGAATCATAGCGAATGAATAGAGTGTGGAGTGAGGATGCTAGTAGAGAAGTGGACACAAACACAAAAACGGAAAATAGAAAAAGAAACGCCCGTAGGTGAGCGGTGGCTCACTGTAGTACTATAGATAGATAGAGAAGTGGAGACAATGGGCGTGCTAGGCTGCTTCGATGCAAGCGTTTGGGTTGCTAGCTCGTGAGAGCATGATTAATTATATTTTTATAAAAAAAAATGAAATCTATTTTTAATACTAAAATAATTGATACACAACTAATTATACACTAATGTTCAGTCGAAAGAAGTCGCGCGTAGTGTAGCGGTTGTGCTGCTTGGTGAGTACTTCTCTAGTTGGTTGTGGCGCAACCGCTGTGGCAAGCAGTCGAACAACGCCGACACGGAGGGGCGCACTCGCCGGTGAAAAATAAAAAAAAGGGAGAAAAATAAAGAGAAAACAGAAAAAGAAACTCCATCGTCGTTTGGCACAAATCCCGAAGCGCTCCGCCCAACACCATTCCCAACCCAAACCAGTCAGTCCCCACTAGGGTTTTCGGATTAGGTTTCTACAAGCTTCTATGCAGTCGCCGCCTCTCGCCTCCTCGCCGGCTTGGACCGCCATCCTGCCCGCGCCGGCGAGGCTCTGCTTCTCCCGCCGCGGCTCCCTCCGCCTCGAAGCCAAGGCCGCTTGGAGGCCGGCGGCCCGAGGCCCCCGTATGCCGGCCAAGGGCGCCGTCCTCGCCTCCGAGGTCGTGGGCCCCTCTCCCCTCCTCGACGCGCGCAACGAGCAAGGTTCCAATTCCAAATGCTAGTCCCCTTCATTTGCCTCTTGCTTCACTCTGCTAGTATGGACAGCCTGCTTTGCATTGGAGTCGATTTACTCAGTATATACCATGGCTGGTGAATCGATTAGTCGTGTCCAGGATTGTACCTCGAAAATCGCTCTATCTCTAGATGAGATGAAACCCTTGGCCGCACGGGGTGCTCAATCATGTGTGTTTCTCGATTCCCGTGACGTGCAGAGCTCATTCTTCATATCAGAAAGGCAGTGGAGAAAGAGAAGCTGCCTGCAGATGTCGCTGCCAATCTAGAAGATCTATACTACAACTACAAGGATGCGGTAACCTTCCTTCCTATCTGCTGCAGTTAGATCCTTCATGGCTCATGGCACGGGCATGTTCTGCCTGCCTTATCAGGTTATGCAGTGCAGGGATCCAAATGCACACGAGATCGTGCTTTCAAACATGGTGGCCTTATTCGATTGTGTTTTGCTCGATGTAGAGGTTCTACCTTCTGTCATTATCTTCCTGATTTGCTCTGACATTTTCTTTTGTGTCCCTTTTATATCAAGATGCCTCATCCTTTTGCAGAATCCGTTTACCTTTCCACCTTATCACAAAGCTGTCAGGGAACCATTCGACTATTACATGTTTGGTCAGAAGTACATAAGGCCCCTCGTAGACTATAGGTAATGCAAATCTGTGCTGACAGCATCTAGGATGGTTTGGCTGAAATAGTTCCATACAAAGCTCGCTGCACTTCCCATTGATATCACTCATTTGAACTAGAATGGATATCATGTTGCATTTTACCATAAGTACCAGATTTGTTCACTGTAGTCTCTTACTATCGCGGGTCCTTTCAATCCTTCCCTTTTTTTGCCCATTCATGATACGTATATTTCCACAGTTTGTAGCACAAATGCTTATTGAGATGACCTCTGAAGAAAAGCTTGCACGTTTCACACAGATGACAGATATTTCTGTGATGTCACTGACTGTATTGTTTTGATGGGTGTAATAGGGATGTAGGATGCCCTGTATAGATGAAGGCAGTATTCTTTAATCAAGGCATAAGGTATTAAGCCTACCCCAATTTGTTTGGGACTGAAAGGCTATGTTGAGTTAAGTTGAGTAAGGCATAAGATATTACCTGCTTTCCCAGTCCTTGAAGACATTGTTGTTCCCATCATCTTAATAAGTAGCTATTAGTCACTTTTAACTAATGGTTTAGTCATATATATACCTTCAACAAGAAGATTATATTTATTAACACATTTTGGTTTAGCTTATTACTGTGACATGCCAACAAACTTGCAACATTCACACGTGTTCTAATTTATCTGTAGCTTATATGTATGTCTTCCTTATCATGCTAACTTTTCCTTTCATATGCCCAGAAATTCATATGTTGGTAATATGTCCATTTTCCATGACATGGAACAGAAGCTCCAACAGGTTAGTTCATCTAAACTCCACTGTATTATCTATTTTCTGTATTTATTTCTGATCAACATCGTCTTTGACAATCAATCCTCTTCAACATCTTGGTGAGTGCAAGCTGCCATGGTCAAGTAATGGAACAAACCAATAACCCGTCAATCACATATCTAGGGGTAAAAGAACTAGGGTAGATAGCACCCTCCAAAGGCCACTCTGGAATTGATCCTTTGTTTTTTAGAAGAACAGGAGAGGTAATCCTCCCTCCCAGTATTGTTGATAGTAAGATCATAATACAGACTGACAGAGGTTCCCTTCTTCCCAAGGGTTTGATAAATAAGCGGAGCAAGAGATGGCCATAAGAAAGCTGCAACTAGATATTTTTTTTGACATAAAGCTTCAACTAGATACGATCAACCGCACATCAATGTTTGATTTTTTGGTTTGATAGTTATTTAGAGATGTCTGATAGAAGAGAATGATGAGAATAAACATCAATTCTTATGCTTTAGTGATAAAACCATTTCCAGTGTATGTTAGCACATGATGTCCCTCAGCACCAGATGATTCTTGTGTAGGTTGCTTCTGTCATTACTGGAAGCACCAGACGCTAGGTACTTAGGTGTTTGTAGTAATTATCCTAACATACTTCTGTCATGCTTTAGCGCCATCGAATAATTTTTTTTAATTGTTTACTAAAGATTCTTATGTAAGTTTTTTTCTGAAATTGTTTATGTTATTCTAGGGCCATAATGTTGTTCTGATGTCTAACCATCAGACTGAAGCAGATCCAGCAATCATTGCTTTGCTGCTTGAAAGAAGCAACCCATGGATCAGTGAAAACATAGTATGACAGTAGTTTGACATACTTGGACAATTTACATGTGAATCATCATGCGCTATTGACTAATCATATTATCACTAATATGCCATCTTCTGTAGGTTTATGTTGCTGGTGATAGGGTTGTTACAGATCCTCTTTGCAAGCCATTTAGTATGGGAAGGTTTTTTACTCCACCCCAGAAGCTCATATGGCTAAGTTGTATTTTCTGTTTCTACTGCTTCTATTGCCTGGAAATATCAATTTGTTGTAAACGAATTTTCTCCCTGCAGAAACCTCATTTGTGTGCACTCAAAAAAGCATATGGACGATTTTCCTGGGCTAGTTGATATGAAAAGGAGGGCAAATACTCGTAGTCTGAAGGAAATGGCTTTGCTTTTATGGTATTCTTCCCTTATAATAACATGTTAGTTTTCATCCTTTTTACCTATAAATATTAGGCCTTTTTAACTTGGTTGTTTAACCATGTACAATACAACATATAATAGTTAGTACTTAGTGGTAGAACATATAATACACATGTTAGTTTTATAACGAGTCAAATTTAGCACCTAGTTGCAGTGCAGTCGAGATTATTCAAGGAGTTATTCTATATTTACCATTAATCCTTCATAGATCTGAATTTGTTTCCTCTTAACACAAACGTATGCGTACTTCACCTCTTTGTTACATTGGATTACTCATGTTTTATCTTTTATGGCATTATGTAGTGGCGGTTCACAGATAATTTGGATAGCACCAAGTGGTGGTAGAGATCGTCCGGATCCTTTGACAGGAGAATGGCACCCTGTATGTTATCTGGCTTGGTCTTGTTGTTCCATATGATTTGATTAGCTTATCATGTTTACCAAATCTAAATTCTATTTTGTTTGCCAAATGTATAATCCCAACTTACCACCTATCTTTATCTTGTCTGCTACTTACAAAAACAAGGACAGGCACCATTTGATGTATCTGCAGTGGACAACATGAGGAGGCTTCTGGACCATTCTGGTGTTCCTGGGCACATATATCCACTCTCACTGCTCTGCTATGAGGTTATGCCTCCACCACAAAAGGTATATTCAGTTGCAACCTCTTACCACTTTAGACATATTTATCAGAGAACTTGTTTGAACTTTTATATTTGAATAGGTTGAGAAAGAGATTGGTGAGCGAAGGGTTATATCCTTTCATGGTGTAGGCTTGTCAGTAGCTGAAGAGATAAAGTACGGTGACATTACGGTTCGTACCCAGAATGTCAACGAGGTTTGATCTGAATGTTGGTTGTAGATTATCATGTTTAATATCTGGATAGTATTATGCTCTGGCTTCTAGTTATGTTGTTAAGTAACACTGTAACAGACATTTCTAATGATTTACCGATTTTACTTATTTTGTGTACTTCCCTTTGGTGGGGGTAAAGGATTTGTGGGGGTGGGTGCTTATATCCAGTCTTCAGGTAGAACAATAACCATTAGATTAGCTTCCAGGACTGTGGTTGCCTTCTTACTGATTATTGATCATGATGAATCCTTGCCAAAATTTCAATTTTTTTCTTTATGCTGGGAAATGGCTGAATATTTATAGTGTCAGGGTAGCTGAAATTAGTGGATATGTCAAATCATGCATCAAGTGTTGGCCCCATCATTTGACATATTTTTCAAGGTGAGTAGACACATTGGTGCATATATCTTCCTTCTTCAGAACGTGAAATTAAGCTACATAAATTTGCTTTTGTAGAGGGTGGAAAATAAGCTGTAATTGCATCATTGTACAACTGAGTTTATATTCCACTTTTGCATACAATATTCACCCATCCTATAGGTCCTACTTGAGATTGGTAAGATTGGTAGTTGGATTCAAAATACAATGCTAAACTCTCATTGCTGTTAGTCTTGTAGGCCCCTTGTCTCCAGGGTTTAGTCTAAGAACCTTTATTATTTTGTAAACAGTTTAAAGAACTTCGAACTTTCAGATTTGCTCACTGATAGTGTTTATTTTACTTATTGATATTGCCTCATCTGTTTAGAGCTCTTGCTTTTTTTTATTTGTCAAGTTGAATGTCTATGGTTTTTCTGGTTTCTACAGCGCAGAGAGAAATTCTCAGAGGCATTGTACAACTCAGTTGTTGATCAGTATAATGTGCTCAAATCTACTATCTTTAGAGATCAAGGAGCAGCTTCATCGGATGGTGCCATCTCACTCTCACAACCATGGCGATGAAACTCCGCTTTCTCAGTTTTGTTCTGTACTGACCTGATCTTCTTTCCCTTCTATTTTTTCTTGTTGCACTGATGCATCGTGGCACCTACTATGTTCTGTTTACATGTGTTTTGAGTACATTAAAGCCTTAACTCTTCTACTTGCTATCCTGTGTTTTGATTTCATGGAGCCAGGTTCTAGTTGATCAACATACACAGCAGACATGACAATTTCTATAGAAGCTTACTATATACAACTTACATTAAAAATAAAATCAGATGAACATAGATACAGCTGGTACCATGCTAGAGCATATCTTGCATCATTGTGTGTGGTTGCGTCACATAATGCACAATACACTTTACCAAGTGGACTTAAATCTTTGCACATGGTGATTCCTTGTTTCTGTACGATACATCTGGTTTTGTAATTTATTGCTTATAATTATGAAGCAAGCATTATAGCCACAAGAAGTTACTTTTTTCATGTTTCCCCCTCATTTACTGCCTCCTGTGATGTACTGTTCCAAAGGTAATTTGTTCAACAACAGGAACTAACTGATGAATGACATAACAACTGTGCTACTCCTTTTATTTTTCAGGTCTGGATTTCTCAATGAAGTTACCTTCATTTCTTTTTGACACAGCAGATGAACTGCTGCCGTGCAACATTGCAATTTTTCCTGGCAGAACCTTTTAAACTTTGGTATCATAATCCATACTAATCATGGAGGGGAGGCTGTTACTGTCCTGCAAATCTTGTGAGTTCTTGAAGGCCCTGGTCAGGTGGCTCTTCACGGTATTATTTGGTACGCACTTGAGTTATATGTAGCAATAACTGATAAAATCCCTGTAATTGTTGACAGGTCTAGTATGGCGATTTTACCCAGATGAACCCCAGCCACACATGATGCGTTCGTTTCATTGTTTGCACACAAATATCATTGCATCCTATGAGTATTCTTTGGGCCAGAACTGCAGAGTCATGCGGCCTGGGCACTCAATCTGGCATGTTGTCATATGTATGGGGTGCATGCTTGTCAACACAAGAAGCCCGACATGTGGAAATTTGTTTTTGCGGTTAAAATTTTTCCTTTTTTTTGTTCCATGTATATATTTGATTTTGATCTCCAGATTTGGAGGTACAATTGTGAAAGTGTTATGATATTTACAAGGGATATTCTCTTAGTTTGTTGCCTTGAAGTTATATTGGGGTGCAGCCGTGCAACTTGTCTGACTGATATTCTGATTATGCTACTCTTTTCTGAACTTTCTGACGCCAGTGTGGTGCTTGGATGTTGCTAAGATAAGGCTACTATCTTTAAGTAATTCAATTTTCTCATTTCTGGGGATAAATTACTAGTCCAGTGATCTACTATTGTGAAGTTGGTTGTAAACACTCTTGGCACTGTAGTGATGATGAATGTTTTGATAGAGATGGCTGTGTAGAACAGTGAAAATGTTGATAGCGAGGGTGACAGGAGAAATAACAAAGGAATGATAAATGCGACCCATAAGAGAAGCTGTGCGCTGAAAAAAAAGACTGAGCAATAGAAAGCGTGTGAAGTTAGGTACAATGGAGGAAATTTATAGGAAAACTAGGGGCTCCTTTTGTAACAAAGGAAAAAAAAAGGAAAAATAGAAGAATTTTAAAGGATTTGGATCATAGAAAATTTTTATGAGTTCCTTTGAAATAAATGATTAGATTTTTTTTAAAATTCGTATGAAATGGTATGTTTCATACGAATTTTAGAGGATTAGCTCCAAGCGCTTAGATTTTTTTTCTTTATGTCTATCTCTCTCTTTTTTAGCCTCCAAATAGAAAAATAACAGAAATATGAAAATGATAGTAATTGAAATGGTATACTTCTAACACAGTAAAGAAAATATGAGTCCCTTGATATTATTATAGAAAAAAAAGTTGACAAAGAGCTCATGCCTCTTGATATTTTTTCTACGAAAGTGAGGCATAGGAATATAATCTAATGAAAAGTTTCCTTTTCTTTTCCTATGAATTAAAGGATATATTGTAAGAATTCCATTTGAATCCTATAAAAATCCTCTACTAATCCTATAAATTAAAGTAGCTCTAAATCTTATGTTTTTCTTGTGCTCAATCTAAATGGTTTTCATGTAGTTTTTCTGTGTTTTTTATCTCTCAGGTTTGAAGCTACAATGATATTTAAATCGTGCGTTGCGAGAAGCCCTATAGAGGAATTCATTCCAAAGGAAAAAAAATCCTATAAAAACCCTTTAAATGGTGAAATTGATTCAAAGGAAATTCAAATGATAGGAAAAATTCTTCTACATTTTAAAGAAATTCTAACATGTGGTATCACCTCATATTTACAAATTCATATAAGAATTCCAATGCACATCCTCTATGTCTCTCTCCCTTCTCTCTCTAATAAATCAATATATAAATCTTAAATTTTCTGTATTTTTTATGAGGCATCTAAATAATATTACGTACAATTCTTATGGTTTTAGTTTATGTGATATTCAATTAGTTATGACACTTTAATTATGCGTTTTTTTCCTATTTTTATGTGTTTTAAAGGAGGCATAAAGTATTTTAGAAGTATAAGGTAGGAAAGGACAAGAGTTAAAAATCCAGGCCAAGGCCATGACCGTCAGACGACTAGAGCTGTTGGCTTTGAACCCATCCGTCGTGTGTTGTTGGTTCCTATGCCCATCCATCCAAAGGTCTTGTCTGTTTTATACCTAAATTTCTTTTATATTTCTGTATTTTTTTCTTATCATACGTTTTAAAAGTAGCACACATGAGACATGTATTATAAATTCTTTCGAACTGTGGAATGGAGATTATTTGATTTACGATGATCTATCCAACGAAAAACTCTTTTGATGTTTTGATGAAATTTGATAAAAAAAATGCAAAATGTGTTGGGATTTATATATGGGTGAGGTGAGGTGAGGTTTTAGAAAACCTTAAGTTCCTCTGTATTATTAATATTGGGGTTTTATTAAGTTGGAGTATTAGAGAACGTGTGGATTTGCGTAAGCCAATCTAGTAGATGCGAGGAAAGCAAAAGACACAAGACAAGGGGGGAAATACTCCACCGCTGAAACGAAGGAAATACTTGTCCCCCTTGCGAGAAGGTTGCAAGGTGCAACCCAAGGGAAAGTGGAACCGCGCGGTTGCGCCGGAGGAAGAAGCCAGGAGGGCGCGGCCGCCGTCAGGTTAGTCGCCATCTTTCTTTTCCGCTCCCATCCATCGTGATCTCCATCTCCTCCTACGAGATGGAGAGAGAGTTGTTCCGCTGCAATTACTGTTGCTCCCGGGTGCGAATGTTCGATCCAGGTTTCTGCTGCGCAATCCATCCCTTATATGATGCTAAAACCCTATGCGTTGCAATGGGAAAACGGCAGCATCCCCAAAATTCCACTTCTCTTTTTCCTTTTTTGTTTAACCATCTCTACGATACTTTCAGTTCATTCTTGCCGAGTAATTTGTACCCGTATGAAATAGGACAAAATCGCTCCGTTGTCCCCATCTTGTATCTCTCTACTTGGGTAGACCACAGACATACCAGTTGTATTACACAATGATCATGTCTAGTATTTGAAGGCGCATCTATGTTAGTATCAATTCTTGTATTCTTCTTCTTTTTGTTTAAGAGATCGGAGCTCATTCTTCACTATTTGTTCGTCTTCTTGCCTGTTAGAATTTCCTTCGGTACCAAACATATACTGTCTCTCTTGTGTTGGCTAAAGTAAAGCTTGTCATAGCTCCTAGTAGCACGAAGTAATATTTTCTTCTTCATTACCTCATCCTAACGCGGCCTTTCTATGCTGCTGCAGATAAGCCCCCCCATTGACAGCAACATGGGTGACAATCTGATGGATAAAGTCAATGCCTTGGGCGAGCGGCTCAAGATAAGTGGGGCCGAAGTTAGCCGGAAAATGTCAGCTGGTGTGAGTAACATGAGTTTCAAGATGAAAGAATTCTTCCAAGGCCAGAACATGGCGGACAAGATAGTTGACGAGGCCACGCTGGAGACCATGGATGGTCCTGATTGGTCCACCAATCTTGAGATATGTGATATGGTTAACACTGGAAATGTCAACAGCATTGAGCTGATCCGTACCATCAAGAGGCGGATCATGTTGAGGAATCCACGAGTGCAATATCTTGCTCTTGTCCTCCTTGAGACCCTAGTTAAAAACTGTGAGAAGGCTTTCTCTGAGATTGCTGCTGAGCGGGTCCTTGATGACATGGTAAAACTGATCGATGATCCACAGACTGTAGTCAACAACAGAAACAAGGCACTTATACTTATTGAAGCGTGGGGAGAGTCAGGAGATGAGCTCCTCTACCTTCCAGTGTATGAAGAAACTTACAAGGTACATACAAAGTAATGATTTGTGCTTACATCAGTTTAGTGCAATTTAACCTGAAACAATAATGCTTATGAATGATCTACCAAGAACAAATGAAAACTATTTCTCTCCTCATGCATTTGGTGAATTATTCATATAAACTTGCTGCTTTTATATCTTTGATAAAGAAATCTGATGTGTATCGATCGGAGTTCATTTAGTGACCACAGAGTTGTGTCTGAAAGGCTGAAGTAATTGTTACGTCTGGACAGCTATTACTGTGGGTTCACTTAGCTGAGCTTATTCAGTTTACATTCAATATTCTTTGCAGAGCTTAAGATCTAGGGGAATTCGCTTTCCTGGGCGTGATGATGAGAGCCTGGCACCAATATTTACTCCTCCTCGTTCAGCACCTTCAGCTGAACCATATTCTGCTGCAGCACAGGAAGGGTATCAAGAAATTCCAGATGAAAGTTTTGCTCCAGTTCACATTGCTCCTGCTGTCCAAGTTAATGAAGCTTTTGAGGTGGCCCGTAATAGCGTTGAACTTCTTTCCACGGTGCTGTCGTCTTCTCCACAAAAAGAGGCTCTCAAGGTGAGCCTATGTGCTATCTTTTTCCCCCCATTGATAAATGCTCATCTGACTTTGGTAAATTAGCACAGGCTCCCACTGATCAATCACCTGGTGTGCCGGTTACCCTTTTCTTATAAATCTAAGTTATGGTTTGTAGCAATATCTGAAGTTAACTGACAGTTAGTGAATTACATTACTCTACCATCTGTTAATTTTTTAGGTCTCCCATTCAATAAAATAAAATTGCTAGCATTCTGTTACCGTGTTAGTGTCCTAAACTTCTGGTTGCACCTCAAATGCATGCAGGATGACTTGACTACCACCCTGGTTCAGCAATGCCGACAGTGTCAGCGCACCATCCAGAGAATCATCGAGATGGCTGGTGACAATGAGGCTCAACTATTTGAGGCATTGAGCGTCCATGATGAACTTGAGAAGGTTCTCTCCAAGTATGAAGAACTCAAGGAACCTGTTGTTGCAGAGCCTGAGGCAGAGCCAGCAATGATTCCAGTCACTGTGGAGCCAGAGAATTCCCCCCGCACTAAAGATGGCCCTGTCGGGAAGCCAGCAGGTTCTGGTGCTGATGAGTTGCTTCAGGATCTTGACGACATGATATTTGGCAAGAAGGGCGGCACCTCATCTCAGCAGGATAGGAAGGAACAAAGGGACGATTTCATCAGCTTCTGACCACCAGATACAGCAGGGCCGCAGGGAGACACTTGTATGGACTTGAGTGTACATCCCAGGGCTTTTGTTTGGTTTAATGTCTTGGGCATGGCTAGTTTCTTGTTGTACAGGAATAGATAGATGTAGCAACCCCCCTTACTGTCTCATTTGCAGTCAGATTTTGGCTCATGAATACTATCAGTATCAGAGGTTTCATTATGCTTTTGGAAACTCTTACTTGCTGTACGCTTGGTGAAGGGTTTGGATGCTGAGGCTTATATATTGGGCATGACTAGGTGCTGATTGTTGCGAATTGAATTTGAATATACTCCATGTAAGATTGGTATCAGGAATAACTGAGGCATCTGGGCTATATATTTTTGTCAGGTTATAACTCTTTGTCTGAACTGTTGTATCCAGGTATCCAGAATATATATAAGGTAGGTCGTTGGCTTTATAAACCTGAGTGATGAGGTAGCTGAAGGCAAGATTGATCGTGCATGCAAGTTAGAGGGAGCATGACGAGGAATGCTATGGCATGATGATCACCATCACAACCAGTCCATCACCTTTGATAATATCCATCCCACCCACGTGACGTGGGTGGGATGGAGTTGACCTCTGGAAGGTTGTCTGAAGAAAGTCGAAAACCAATAGCACCAGGACAATATTCATCATGTTGACAGTGTCGACCGGCTGGATTAACTGTTTGTTTTGGACTAACTAAACTTATTTATAGCGAAAAAGGATAACAAATATATTTGGAATGGATTGAAAGAGTAGAGAGATACACGTGTCATGCCTGACCTCCAACTTATATATATATATATATATAAATCATCTCCCTTGGCGGAACACTTCTACTTGTTTATTGATTGGTCAGTAGATAATTTGTCATCAAATGCTTGTATGCATGCATGCATGTATCTGCGCATGTAATACAATACAATACAATAGGGAGGTTGGATTGCGTCGCGTGGCATTATTTTGATTTTTGACAGAGACGTGGAAGGAAGAGCAGTGATTGAGATTAGAGCCAGTCCGCCAGGACCGACCGGGAGGAGCTAAGGTAGTCGCGAGCACGATGACGTTGATTTGGATTTTATTGCGTTGTTTCCTTCCTAGTCTTGTGTCTGAGTCTGACTGACCACGATGAGGAAAGGGAGGGAAAACTGGAACAGCAGCAGTTTCCAAGAAATCTGCGTGGCTTGGGGCAAGAGTCTCTCAGTCGACGCGAGCAAGCAATCCCATCGTGCGCGCCACCTCGCCGCTGCGCCTCCCCTCGATCGCATCTTCCAGCCAACTAAACCCAACCGATGGAACTGCGTAAGAATTAAGGAAGCAAACGAGCCGCAGGGAGGCCATGAAGGGAGCACCAACCATTTGAAACACACGCTTGTTCCCTCTGTAACCTTCAAATAACACTACGGCCTCTCATTTCTTTCACCGTCTCGCCTCGTCTCTTCTCTTCTCTTCTTTTGCAGTGCGATTTCTCTCTCTCTCTCTCTCTCTCTCACTGCCAAAATTAAACTTCAATAGCTTGCTCCTCGACCAAGCTGATGACGACGAACAACTGAGAGTCGTCCCTATCCACCATCGATTGATTCTTCTTCTTCTTCTTCTTCTTCACCTGATTAGTTCTTGTACTTGTCTGATCGATTGCCACTACGAATTAAACTAGACGGATAATTACTGCAAGTTAATTACTGCAAGTTTTCAACGCTGCATCTAATCTGTTTCCATTTCCATTTAACAACCAAACGCACATTTCCTACTATTAAGACTGAATTTGGATCGCCATTACTCGGGTCGGGTCAATCCACCCAAAATGCTCAATGCCTGAATTGCTGATGCTCAATTCGTTCCTAGCTAGCCAAAGACCATATCGATCGGCGACAAGCTAGCTATACTCTGCTACTGCTCTACTTTCCTCTTGTTGTTACCAACACAAGAGAAAAACAGAGCAGAGCAGGGGAGCTAGGCGCTCATGGCGTCCAAGGGCATCCTCAAGAACGGCGGCAAGCCGCCGACCGCGCCATCGTCGGCGGCACCCACTGTGGACTTCGGTCGCCGGACCGACTCCGGGAGATTCATCAGCTACTCTCGTGATGACCTGGACTCGGAGATCAGCAGCGTCGACTTCCAGGACTACCACGTCCACATCCCCATGACGCCGGACAACCAGCCCATGGACCCTTCCGCCGCCGAAGAGCAGCAGTACGTGTCCAGCTCGCTCTTCACCGGCGGCTTCAACAGCGTCACCCGCGCACACGTCATGGACAAGCAGCCCTCGTCGGGCGCACGCAGGGCCGCCGTCTCTGCCTGCATGGTGCAGGGGTGCGGCTCCAAGATCATGCGCAACGGCCGCGGCGCTGACATCCTCCCCTGCGAGTGCGACTTCAAGATCTGCGTCGACTGCTTCACCGACGCCGTCCAGGCCGGCGGCGGCGTCTGCCCGGGGTGCAAGGAGCCGTACAAGCACGCCGCGCTCAACCGGGCGCTCTCGCTGCCGCACGGCCCCAAGATGGAGAGGCGCCTGTCGCTGGTGAAGCAGAACGGGGCGCCCGGCGAGTTCGACCACAACCGCTGGCTCTTCGAGACCAAGGGCACCTATGGCTACGGCAACGCCATCTGGCCCGAGGACGGGGGCCACCCCAAGGAGCTCATGAGCAAGCCATGGCGGCCGCTCACCCGCAAGCTCCGGATCCAGGCCGCCGTGATCAGCCCGTACAGGCTGCTCGTCCTGATCCGGCTGGTGGCGCTGGCCTTCTTCCTCATGTGGCGCATCAAGCACCAGAACGAGGACGCCATCTGGCTGTGGGGGATGTCCATCGTCTGCGAGCTCTGGTTCGCCTTCTCCTGGGTGCTCGACCAGCTGCCCAAGCTCTGCCCGGTCAACCGCGCCACCGACCTCACTGTGCTCAAGGAGAAGTTCGAGACGCCGACGCTGAGCAACCCCACCGGCAAGTCCGACCTCCCCGGCATCGACGTGTTCGTGTCGACGGCCGACCCGGAGAAGGAGCCGGTGCTGGTGACGGCGAACACGATCCTGTCCATCCTGGCGGCCGACTACCCCGTGGAGAAGCTGGCGTGCTACGTGTCGGACGACGGCGGGGCGCTGCTGACGTTCGAGGCGATGGCGGAGGCGGCGAGTTTCGCCAACCTGTGGGTGCCCTTCTGCAGGAAGCACGAGATCGAGCCAAGGAACCCGGACAGCTACTTCAACCTCAAGAGGGACCCTTTGAAGAACAAGGTGAAGGCCGACTTCGTCAAGGACAGGCGGCGGGTGAAGCGGGAGTACGACGAGTTCAAGGTCCGCGTCAATGGCCTCCCCGACGCCATCCGCCGCCGCTCCGACGCGTACCACGCCCGCGAGGAGATCCAGGCGATGAACCTGCAGCGGGAGAAGATGAAGGCCGGCGGCGACGAGCAGCGGCTGGAGCCGATAAAGATCCACAAGGCAACGTGGATGGCGGACGGCACACACTGGCCGGGGACGTGGCTGCAGCCGTCGCCGGAGCACGCCAGGGGCGACCACGCGGGGATCATACAGGTGATGCTCAAGCCTCCCGGAAGCGGCGACATGGAGAAGAGTCGGGCGCCGCTGGACTTGACCGGCGTGGACACCCGGCTGCCGATGCTGGTGTACGTGTCGAGGGAGAAGAGGCCCGGGTACGATCACAACAAGAAGGCTGGCGCCATGAACGCGCTGGTGCGGGCGTCGGCGATCATGTCGAACGGGCCCTTCATCCTCAACATGGACTGCGACCACTACGTGTACGACTCCAAGGCGTTCCGGGAGGGGATGTGCTTCATGATGGACCGCGGCGGCGACCGCCTCTGCTACGTCCAGTTCCCGCAGCGCTTCGAGGGCATCGACCCCTCCGACCGCTACGCCAACCACAACACCGTCTTCTTCGACGTCAACATGCGCGCACTCGACGGCCTCCAGGGCCCCGTCTACGTCGGCACCGGCTGCCTCTTCCGCCGCATCGCGCTCTACGGCTTCGACCCGCCGCGCCCCAAGGAGCACAGCCCGGGGTTCTGCTCCTGCTGCCTGCCCCGTCGCCCAAGGCCCAACGGATCGGCGTCAGAGGAAGAGAAGACGATGGCGCTCCGCATGGGAGACATGGGCGGCGACGGCGCGATGAACCTGGCGAGCTTCCCCAAGGAGTTCGGGAACTCGAGCTTCCTGATCGACTCGATCCCGGTGGCGGAGTTCCAGGGGCGGCCGCTGGCGGACCACCCGTCGGTGAAGAACGGGCGGCCGCCGGGGGCGCTGACGATCCCGCGGGAGACGCTGGACGCGTCGATCGTGGCGGAGGCGATCAGCGTGGTGTCGTGCTGGTACGAGGAGAAGACGGAGTGGGGGACCAGGGTGGGTTGGATCTACGGCTCCGTCACCGAGGACGTGGTCACCGGCTACCGCATGCACAACCGCGGGTGGAAGTCCGTCTACTGCGTCACCCAGCGCGACGCATTCCGCGGCACCGCCCCCATCAACCTCACCGACCGCCTCCACCAGGTGCTCCGCTGGGCCACCGGCTCCGTCGAGATCTTCTTCTCCCGCAACAACGCCCTCTTCGCCTCCTCAAAGATGAAGGTACTTTTGTTGTTGTTTGGTTACCTGTCGTAGCGTCAGCACTAGTAGTCGCTAACAACATCAACCACAAATTACAGGTGCTCCAGCGCATCGCTTACCTCAACGTGGGCATCTACCCCTTCACCTCCGTGTTCCTCATCGTCTACTGCTTCCTCCCGGCGCTGTCCCTCTTCTCGGGGCAGTTCATTGTCCAGACGCTCAACGTCACCTTCCTCACCTACCTGCTCATCATCACCATCACGCTCTGCCTCCTCGCCATGCTCGAGATCAAGTGGTCCGGCATCGCGCTCGAGGAGTGGTGGCGGAACGAGCAGTTCTGGCTCATCGGCGGGACCAGCGCCCACCTGGCCGCCGTGCTGCAGGGCCTGCTCAAGGTCATCGCCGGGATTGAGATCTCCTTCACGCTCACTTCCAAGCAGGTGGGCGACGACGTGGAGGATGAGTTCGCCGAGCTCTACGTGGTGAAGTGGACGTCGCTCATGATACCGCCGCTCACCATCATAATGATCAACCTGGTGGCCATTGCCGTGGGGTTCAGCCGCACCATTTACAGCACGATCCCGCAGTGGAGCAAGCTTCTGGGTGGAGTGTTCTTCAGCTTCTGGGTGCTCGCGCATCTCTATCCGTTTGCAAAGGGGCTCATGGGCAGGAGGGGGAGGACACCCACCATCGTGTACGTCTGGTCTGGGCTGGTCGCCATCACCATCTCATTGCTCTGGATTGCAATCAAGCCTCCATCAGCACAAGCCAACTCACAGCTAGGAGGATCCTTCTCTTTCCCCTGAAAAAAAACCCTAGGATTCATTCATATGCTGATCGAGCTGACGCAGCCTAGGGAACAAGATCCTGTATATCACCCACAGTCTGCTTGCTTCATGGATCAATCCGCACTCCTGCAGTGCAGTTCAGCCCAGTCCAGATCAACTTCTTCAGAGAGAGTGGGATCACTATTTTTGGTTGTTCGTGATTTTTTATATAAATTTGTTTAGAGCTCATTGTCATTTGAACGGCATTCCTACAAAAGCGAAAAAAAAACTTGAAGACATCAAGATAGGTGTAATACATTGTTACTAGAGAATTGGCACTCCAAGCTCGGAACTTGGAACCCATTCCTATTAAGTTTCTAAGTTTGTAAAAAGAAATTACACAGTTGAGAAGATTTCTTCTCTTTTTGTTAATAAGGCTGAGGAACAAAGTAAACTAGGATAGCAATATGTGCTGGTGATAGTTTAACTTTGACAAATGGGTAAAGAATTGATTATGAATTTGTGTCATATTATTAGAACTCTGTTTTTTTCTATGTTTGATGCTGTTCACTTTTTGACTTATGTTTAACCATTCGTATTATTCAGATGGTAAAATAGGTTTTCATAACATAAATGTTCTTGCAGTTCTACATAAATAGTCATATCACCGAAATTTGACATTTGAATTCGCAGGGTATACCACTGGAGCGCAGCTTCTAGACAAAGTGTGTTTCAAAGCTATTAATTAGATATTCCATTCAGTACCAAGGTAGGTTTTTAGTCCCTTACTGATTAGTCTTGTTCATGTGTGCTTTCTCTGACCACCACTTATTGCTGTAGTTTTCAGATTACTTGAATTGTCCAACGAGACGACTAAACTTCAATATACTAATCTGTTGTATTTTCTATATTTACCAGCACATTTTGTTCATCCCTTTCCCCATCAGCATTCTCTATGGTGATGTATTGCTCGTTTAGTTCTTTTTTTTTGTCATATGGGCCTTCTATGAAGTTATTTCATTGAATTATTATGGTTCCCATAGTTATGTTTCGTCCTAAGTTCCTATATAGTTGATGCACCTTCTAAAACTGAATTAGTAGATGTCAGCTCACAATACCAAAATATTTCCTGTCAAAAATACATATGACTTTGTGTAATCCACCAAGGAGTGATGGCAAGATAACTGTAGAGCTTCTTAGTGTTCTTGCGTCCCCAACTGTGTCTAACCCTTTGCTTGGTGTGCCCTAGACAGCTTATATACCACCCCGAGTTTACCTAACTGTCATAGGGTCTACCGCCAAGGCACCATAGGCATGCATTATTGTCTGCACTGTAGCTGCTGTCATCCTGTTTGTCGCCGGGTCATTCCTTCTTGCCATGTTGTGAAGTCCTGCAACAAGCCTGTCACCGAAGTAACTATGCCTTTGTCTTCATAGAACAAGTTGGCTAGAGAGAGATGAGTGGAGGGGAGAGGGAGGGTTGTGATTCTCTGATTCGCCCCTATTTAATGATCTTGACTGGCTGTGAGCACATCTAATTAATGTGGAATGACGATGCATGTGAGTGCGTGCCTCGCCTATACCCTTGGTGTCAAGGTGTGGGGTCCATGTGCTCCTACTCCTAGGGATCCCACACACAACCCTTTCCCTAGCTCGAGGACACACCACATACGCGAGCGTCAAGAACGCTCGTGCAGTAGACTGGCTGCCGTTTCGAGCACTGCTATGTGTCGCCTCTCGAGAAGCCTTCGGTGGGTGGCCCTGGGTTAACCTACGCATTGCCACGTGCCACCTTTTGGGTAGCCTCCAAGTAGGCAGACCTAGGTCGCCCCGCGCAATGTCACATGTCGCCTTCTAGGCAGTCTTCGCATGTGGGTAGACTTGGGTCACCCTGTGTACTGCCACACATAAGTAGATTGGGGGCATCCCTGCATAAGCAGACCTAGGTCACCCCGCGCACTGCCATGTGTCATCTTTTGGGCAATCTTCACAGGCGTTCTTGGGCCATCCTGAACATAGCCTTGCGCCACCTCATAATTACTCTTCTCATGGGTGGCTCTGGGTAGTCTCACGCATTACTGTGTGCTAGATCCTAAGCAGCCTCCTTTTGGTAGGCCTCTAACGAGCCCACGACGACATGTATGGTCCTAGGCTGTCTAGGCCGTTTACATCTTCCCATCTAGCTTCCCATGTGGGCCTTGACCCTATGGGCATTAGTGGGCTGAGAGGAATGGGCTGGCGCCTTGCCTCCTAGCCTAGATGTAAGAGCATCAGGGAACCTCCGACTCGTGACGTTGACAACAGTGGACTACAAGCTATACTTCTTCCCCATGATTCATATCATGGTTAACAAGTAGCATTCTGTTTTGAGACCATGATAGGAAGGGAAAAGTCCATTTTACACCCTCGAACTCTTTGCTTTGTCTAAAATACACCCTTGAACTCTAAAATTGGATACTTGACACCCCAAACATTCAGTACCAGACACTTTACCCTCCCTCCCAAGCAGTTTTTACCCTGATTTCAATACACTAGGTGCCACATCAGATGGTATATCAACAGAGTGAGAAAGGAGGCCCCACTTGTCAATGTCACTTTCTTCTTCCCCCTCCTCTCTCTTTCCACTCCCTCCCTCTACAAGCTCGAGGGAGGCCCAACGAGATGGATGGAGCGGTCGGCGAGCTTCCCACTATGCCGCTCAGCCTTTGTCAATGTGCTGCCCCTCCTGTCTTCTTCTTCCTCCTCCCTTTCCCCGATCTCATGCCATCGACGAGGGCACAAAGCTTACCCCATCGCCGAGCTTAAAGAAGACAGGGTTGGTGGAGAGCTTAATGGGGAGCTCGCCTCCTTGGCCAAGGTTAGGAGAAGATAGGGCTGGTGGCAAGCTTGTCCTCCTTGGCTGAGCTCAGAGAAGCGGATGAGGAGCTCGGGATGGAGTGGAGCTTTGACGACGACCTCCTACCTAAGCTCTGCCCGCCATGGCGTCTGGATCTAGCAGCGGCTGGTTGAGATTTGGGAGTATCTCCTCCTTGATGTTGATGAGGCGAAGGTGCATTACTTCAATTCTCTGCTCCAAGATACCTCTATCATCGTCTCCTACTCAAGCTCATCCTCCACCACTGCTCTCCTTGTCAAGCTCTAGGCGGCATAGGTGGATGAGAGCTTCGATGAGCTCTCTAGGAAGATTGGAGAGAGAAGGCATAGGAAGAGAGAAGGGGAGGAAGAAAGAGAGGGAGAGGGAGAGGGAGGTAGAAGATGGGCCAATCCTCCTCCTCAACCATGGTGGAGCTTGACCAGACAGTGGAGGTGACGGCAACAAAGGAGCTTGATGACGTGGGGGCGGCCAGCCGATGAATAAGAGAAGAGAGAGTAGAAAGAGGGTGTATGGAAGATGAGGTGTCTCCTTACATGTGGGCCGAACTGTTTTTTTTTTAAATTTTGTTGACTGGATCAACACATCAGCTCCACGTGGACTAAAACCAGCCTGGTTTGCAACGAGCTGATAAATTGAACGGTTGGATAGTTGAGGGAGATATAATACCCCGTTTCAGAGTTAAGGGGTGTGTTTTAGACAAACAAAATAATTGAGCGGTGTAAAATGGACTTATCTCTAATAGGAATTAGTTCTCATCAATTTGGACACGTGTAAACAGTACTGATATTGCAATGGAACTTAGTTGACATTTATTTATGTTTACTGAAACCAAACATGAGTATATGATGGCATGCTTAAAAGCATGGCGCAGCAACTGGAACATATAGATATATAAAGTGAATTTGGTTTTCAAGAATGAATAATGAAGAAATTTTCGTTTGTATTTCATCTAAAGGCTCATCCTGCAACGCGTGCAAGGATCAATTTATGGAAGAAGTCATTGATATTGCCTACATGTTGATGAGTTACGAAACTTCTTTGCTTGAAGCGATAAATATGCTTGCATTTCCATTTGCAACCTAAAGTAAGTTTTTGCATGATAATTAATAACGGAGGCTACTGCATCTATATATTGTATGCCACACATACGAATGTACAAACCTTCTTTTATGAGAAAAGATGATGTACAAAGCCTTAATATCCTGTGATTTGAAATAAGTAAAGAACTCAACCAAGTGGCTTGCTCTTTCTTTAGGAGAAAGTGATGATGGGAAGAGTTCTTCAGCAAGTATAAGCTCCATGTTCTGTGGCCTGCCAAAAAAAAAGAGGCCAGAAATCATGAGTTGGATTGATGGCATGATCAATGTACAAAGTTAGAAAGAAGAAAGCTGAAGATTTCTATCCTTATCGAAACAAAGACCTATAAGTTTAGCTGAGATTTGTTAATAGTGAGTGTTTATGTGGCAGTTCCTTTTGAGCATTTCTTACAGTAATCTCGGTATAGGTCCAGCAATATAAGCATTACATTCTTTCTGACAGATACATAAAACAAAACTTTAAGTGAAGCACTGTATAGAACCTGCAGTAGCAAGAAATAACGACAGTTTGTGGCTTCTCTGCTGCTTGCAATATCAGCTCAGAAGGAACTGATCTTAGATTTGAATTGGCCCCAAATTGCAGAATGCAAAACCAGCTTGCATTCTGACTTCCATATCAAAATCCAATAACGTATCTTCAAGTGATGCTGCCAAATAAAACAAAACATCGGCATGAAGAAGATGACAATATAGAACTCTGAACAAAAGAACAGATAAAAAGAAGCAGCCTTACTAAGAATATCTTTTTTGTTTCATTTCCTGATGTTACAGCCATGTAACAGGTTTTTGCTGCATCTTACTTTGCAGATTTGTCAGAGAATCTCTTAAAAAATTCCATTAAAACTAGTTGGTTTTCTTGACCAAAACAAAGATTAGATAAGATTCCAAATCAGGGGAACTGCCTCCAGCTGGATATCAACCTGGTCACTCTAAGCAAGCAGAGAGTACGTAATTACAAAACACCTGGGTGCAGCAACATTTTCCAATATCAAGATCCTTCTTGGAAGATATGAACTGTTTGTTTCAGCAAGGTCTGAAAATATGCTGATAACGAGCCTAAATATCTATTGAGAAAAAGGAGTAAAAAAGTGTTATGAGAGTGTGGTCCTTGTTCAAATTTCTCTGCCTCTAAATTTAATTGCTAAAGTTCAAACATTATTAATATTTCAGGAATCTTGTTCAAAATGGTCATCAGGTATCAGTATGTCAGTAATGGAAATAGTTGAAGAAGTCAGCAACTCAGCAATACTCAATCATCCATGCCAAAGGTGGATCAGGTTAGATACCTTAAATATTTCATCACTAAAAGGTGGATCAGGTGCAAGGACCTGCATAACTTCAATAAAGCAAACTGCGACGAAAAGTTTGACATCCTTTTCTTATGGTTGAATGAAGCACTTTCAGCTTGCTGCAGACAATATCAGAAGCTGTTATAGAAGTAAAGAATAAATATATTCAGAGAAAAGATAATGCAAAGAAACAGTCGGTCCACAACAAATTATAAAGCCAAGAACATCAAATCATATTACTTGAACTTATAATCGTTAAAGTGATGCCAGTTAAGTACTGGCATGTTCATTTCTAGCTCTATGGCTACCTCAAATTCGCAGGAAGATAAAGTTAAGCCACCGACTCCTCTATGGTTATACCGTATGGCATTTAGAATATCCCCACAGCAAAACTAATTTCCACAATAAGGAAAAAAAACTCCTTACTAATCAAGTTACCATAAGTATCATATATCCCTGGTTCCTCACTGAGTGGACACCACTATTCACTCAAACAGTTGGTATGAACAAACGAAAACTATATCAACTCAACTTAATACAATTTTTCAATCCCAGACAAGTTAGGGTAGACTAGAGTTGAAACCTAATAAAAACTTTTAAATTGCGGTTCAGGTATATCAATAGCTGTTTTTTAAGCATTTTTATTAAGTATAAATTTTAGATATTTTTTTAATTTTCTCTTATTTTCTCTCTTCACGTTAATTTTGATCTTCCTCTATCTCTCTTCACATTATTATCCTGACTTACAATTCCACAATAAACCATATAAGACAATAGGATAAGACAATAAAAAATCCCATATGCAGTATTTGGTTGTTTGAATATTAGACATGTAAATGACTGATCTACACTGGAATGGTTTGCATACACTGAAATATATTTAAACAGAAATTAAGAAATAAACTCTATAGCAAAACAACAAAAAGTGAAAATTATTAATATCCCAAAGCAAAGGTGCTGTTGAATCAGCTTATGAAAGGTTATCAAAATCACTGTTTATTTTCTCTAACACAAATAAGATTGTTTTTTACTGAAAGAAAACCATTCAGCACGTACAGCAGTGTCAAGCCTTGGAACTGACAGCTAATGTTCATTCTTTTTGACATGTGGAAGAAAACTTTGATCTCCTGTCAAATGATAAAAAATGGTCAAGTTGCAAAAAATAAATTCATGAAGATGTAGTTTACGGGCTGTTCAGGTTAAACCAGGGGTGGAGGCAAGCCTAGAGCAGCTAAGGCTTGAGCCCTAGGCTTGCCTCCGTAATAATGTTTTAATCATCTTAAATCACCATGTAAATTTTGGAGAAAAACAATAACCCATTAGTTGAGCCCTAGCTGAGACTAAGGCTTTGGTAATTTCTGGCTCCGCCCCCAGTTCATATTATGTGGCAGGACACAAAAAGCAGATAGTCCTTTCTTTTTAACTTTCTTTTTAATTTATTACTTGCAGAATTTTTCTCATTTCTATATGTCTCAACACTGAGTGAGAATTGTCCAAAACAAGTGCATGACCAATGTTCTACAGCAAAGATAAGATGAATGCAATAGGAGGGATCCAGTTTCTTTCTTGAAATCAAATCCTTCTTTTTGAATAAGAATGTACTAGTGGTGATATCACAAGGAAAGAGAAGGTACATACCAACATAATGACAGAAGGGCATTTAAGTGGGCAGCTTTTCAGTGGCCATGATAGGTGTTTGTTAGATACGAAATGGATGGAGATAAATCGTTGAAGATTTCACCAACCTTTAGTAGTTTGTATCTGTATTTAATTAAGCATCACCAAACTGAAGATGTACAGAAGCAGCATTGTTGTTTAGTTGAGAAAATTGACTATGAAGTTGAGCATGCAAGCAGATCATTAGTTGAGTCGGATCGATCATTTTCAGCAGTGTTAGCATCCTCCAGAACATACGCATGACCAATGGACTGAGAAATTAATGAGGAAGTTTTGGTGCTAAGTTCCATGCCTAGATTAACCATTTCTCTTACCAAAGCAGTGGCTGAACTAATTTGCTGCAACTTGATTAATAACACGTTCATAATATTGAATGAGATACTGTCCATCTCCACATCAGAACATTCCAATTCTCTTAGCAACCACTTGACTGCATGTGTATCCCTGGTTCCACAAAGTCCACAAAGCATTACGTTGTATGTGCAAGTGTTGGAAGACATTCCTGAATGCTTCATTTTGTCAAACAACATGCAAGCCTCTTCAGTCAAATGAGCTTGGAGAAGGCCATGTAGAACAACAGGGTAGCACACAGCATCCAGAGCATAATTTTGACGTATGGCCTCATTTAAAATCATTAGTGTCATACAGTTGTGGCCCTTTTTAACAAGGCCATGGAGGATGGGTGCATGAACATAAGCGTTTGAATCAGGATCATTTGAAACAATACCGTGGTAGACATTGATTGCATGGTCAATCCTTCCCAACTGGTACAAATTGTCCAAAAGACCAAAAATACTGTAGCTGTCAGGCCTGATGTCGCACGTATTCATATTGATGAAGAACTGCATGGCTTGAGATGGAAACCCAGACCTGCACAGAGCATTCAGCATAAAATTGCCGGCCACGAGATCATAGGGGATATCATCTGAGTCCAGAAATAACCTAGGAAGAAGGCTTACATTCCGTGACAACTGCAACGCCCGGAGTAAAGTAGATAAAGTGTATGCGTCTGGCTTCATCTGGGTCTCGTGAAGATTTAAGTAAATGCCTAGGGTGGCCTCATATCTCTTTTGTTTGGTCATGCAGTCCATCAGAACATTATGGAGAACAAGATCTGGGCTGCAATTGGTGGATGACATGGATACGAAAAGCTCGCTGGCAATGTCATGCCTTCCAGCACGGAGAGTTCTGACAAGCTGCGTGTAAGTGACAACTGTGGGAGAAGAACCAGAGCCCAGCATCCTAATAGCCTCATCTAGTCTTCCCTCGTGGCACAAACGAGCGATGAGACCTGTCCAAATGGCCGAAGTGATCCGATATCCCGAGACAAGTGTGAAGGACGGCAGCTGCAGCAGCTGGGACATGGCGCCGAGCTTACTGCAGCACGCAAAATCCGCAGCGAGAGAGGCGGCGCTGGGGAGAAAACCCTGCTGCAGCATGGCTAAGAAGCAGCCCCACACCCCTGGCCAGTTCCCTGTCCTGCAAAGGTGGGTCAGGAGGATGGCGGAGGTAAGGTAGTTGGGCGAGGAAGCAGAGCGCGGAGTGGTGTTGGCGTGTCCTGAGGAGGAGGACGTTGCGAGCGAAGGAGCTGGGGTGGAAGCCCCAGAGGGGCTGGAGCACGAGCGGGTAGATGCCCCCGCGCCAGTAGAGCCTAAGCAAGAGGAGGAAGGTGTGGGGGCGGCCGAGGGCGCGGAGCTGGTGGAGGATGGCGGGGAGGGGGCGGTCCAAGGACGCGGGTGGGGGTGGAAGCAGGCGGGCGCAGCAGAGGAAGAAGGTGAGAGCGAGGGCGCCGACGAGCCGAGCAGAGAGGCGCGGCGTGGAGCACAGAAGCAGCGAGGGGAAGAGAAGGGGATCGCATTGCAAAGCAAGAGCGTGGCAGACAGGAGGGAGCAAGTCGTCGGCGGTACGCAATAACGATGAAGAGTGAACGCTCACGCTCATGCCCGCGACGAAATTCTTGTCCGTGGTTACTACACGTCGGCCAAGGAACACTGTTCATCATATGCCCGTTTATCCCCCACTGTTCAACCACTACTCCACAAGCAGTGAGCCAGTGTCACAATTTAAAGAAAAACAACAAGTTCATCAATCAGGCAACTTCTTATGACACAGTTCAACACCATCAAACTTAACTTCAAATAACAGTTCAACAACTCTCGACGTTACAGACAAACCCAAGGGAAGAGAACAAGGACGGTACAGCTCTGTCCAACACCTACAAACTCAAAAGTCTCGGGATGCCCAAAAGCACCAAACGCCTCTACCATAGGCATTTGTATACAAGCAAACCAACAAAACAAGAAGAAGAAACAAAGCCTCTCCCATGTAATTAAGCTGTAACTCGTACAAGCATCACTTCCCATGACACAAGCACACTCACACTAACCGCCAACGCTAACAGGGGGTCGACGCATCTTCACTACATTTCGCGTCCGTGGTGGCCCCAGGGCAGCTTACTCCCAACTTCATCTCTCGTGTACAACTTACATTGCCACCGGTTGCTGCATAAGACCCCCAATTATCCCTCTGCTTTCCTGTCTCCTCAATTTCTCCAGGATTCGCCCCTTGATGGCAGTTTCCTGAGCAGACCAACGAGGTATCAGTTTTGGGTACCACGTCAAAAACATTTTGCATTTTACCCTGATTGTGGCTGTCGACAACTTGTTATTCGGACTTGTCAGAAACCTTGCCTCAAGTTTCATGTAAAAACTTACCATGTTGTGGCAGTGTTCCTCAAACTTCTCCAAGAAACCAGCAACCCAGCGATCTGCATTGGCTAACCATTCTTCATGATTTATTCCAACTGTCTTTGTTACTGTTTGTAACTGTTAGACCACTGTATATATATATATATATACCCGATCTCTCGAGGTTTTATTCTTACTGTACGCCACATTTAGGTCTAAGCATTTCTGACGAGCTAGCATCCTTCCGCCGACGAGCCGACGCTTTCTTTCTGTTACAGACTTTCTTCTCGATATTTCTTCTCTACTTCCTCTCCGCAGACGGCTTTCTCCTTCTCCACCACCCTCTCTCCTTTCTTATTTTCACCATGTGACAAGGCGACGGTCTCTATTTGCCTCCTCGTCTTGTCTCACACCAGTCTTCGCTCTTTCCTTGCCTCGGCGCACCTTTTCTCCTCCGACGCCGGCGTACCTCTGTGTTTGTCATCTCCATCGGTTGGACCCGTTCGCCCTTCATCGGCTGGACTCGTCCGTCCTCGATCGGCTGGAACCTTCTCTCGGTTCCCGCTTTTCTAACACGCTCACCTGCTCCTGGACTAGAACCTTCTCCACTTGTGTCCGAGCCACTCCCACGTGTCTACGGACACGAATCTCTGCCCCCCGGACGTGAACCTCCTCTCTTCGCATCCGCCCCCTCTCTGAGTTTTCGCGTTCGCTCCACTTCTTTGCCTCCACGAGTCCAAAGACGTGAAACTTCACTTCACGGACGTGAATCTTCTCACGTCTGTGACCTACCTACTCTCTGACCTATCTACTCTACCACCCACTTCTCCTTCAACTACTCCGCTGCCTACTTTTCATCGGCCAACCACTCCCCATCAGCTGGTTGGCCCATGTTTCTCATCGGCCAACCACTCCCCTCATCGGCTTACTCCCATCGGCCTCCTATCTCTCATCGGACCTTACCCTCATCGGCTTTTTGCGCCCGTTATCCTCTTATTATAGCCACCGAGTCAGCCCTTAGCTCCGACACCCTCCCAGTCACTGAATCTGTTCCGGCCCTCGGCGCCTCTGACCACACCTCGGGCACTACCTCGCCAATCTTCTCACCATCGTACGCCGCTGTCAACGTGAAATCTCACGTTCCCATCTCTCTCGACCTCAACGCCAACTACTCTAAGTGGGTATTTTTCTTCAAATCTCTCTGTGGAAAGTTCGGCCTCCGATCTCACATTGATGGCTCCGCTCCACTTCGACCAGATGATCCCTACTGGGATATCGCCGAGTGCTGCGTGCGCAGCTGGTTGCTTGGCTCGGTCGATGACTCTGTCCTCGACCTTGCCATGGAGGACACCGATCCTACCGCTTGGGATTTTTGGGTAGTTATCGAGCGGCTCTTTCTTGCTAACAAACAGTCACGCGCCATCTTCTTACTAAACGAATTTCACTCCATGGTATAAGGTAGACTCTTTTATCTCGTATTGCCAGCACCTCAAGGTAAAGGCTATCGTCCTCCGCGATATCGGTCACCATGTGGCCGACTCGCAACTCGTCCTCGCCCTCATGCGAGGACTTAACCCACGCTTCTCCAACACCACCGATGACATCGCCAACTCCACACCCCTTCCGCCGTTCGCCCAGGCCCATAACATGCTAGTTCTCAAATAACTACGTCTGGCCAACGACGAGAAGACCGTGGCCCACACTGCTCTCCTCACCGCTGCCGATCATTGTGTGCTGCTACCACTTTCTTGCGGCTCTGATAGCTATGTCCCTAACTATGGCAACACAACCCGCACCGGTAGCACCGGCAAAGGCAAGGGCAAGGGTAAGGGCAAGAACTAGCACGGTTCGATGCAATCTCGACTTGCTCCTGTCCTTGTCCCGTCTGCCGGTCTCATGGGTCCGTGGCTATGCTACAACCCCTGGGCACCCTAGCTCCAGCCACGTATTCCCATCGGCTGATAACCAGGAGTTCTCGGCGTCCATTCTTAGGCCCACCTGGCATCGACTCCCACCCACTCCTCAGCTGATCCTCCCGCCACCACCCACCCAGTTGGTTCCCTCCTGGAACCAGGCTGGCCTCGTCGCCGCCCTCAACCAGATGACGCTCTAACCTTAGCACCCTTGGGTGCTGGACTCTGGTGCGTCCTCTCACATGGCGTCATCGGCTAGTATACTACGCTTTCGCCATCCCTCCTCCTCCCCCTTTGTCACCATCGGCAATGGCCACTCTCTCCCTGTCCAATGCCGTGGTGACTCCTTTTTGTCTACACCCACAACTAACCTTCTACTTCGCAATGTCCTTATTGTTTCCTCCCTCATTCACAATCTAGTATCTGTTTGCCAATTCACACGAGATAACAATTACTCAATTGAATTTGACGCTTCTGGTTTCTCTATGAAGGATATCCCAACCTGGCGTTAGATCCTTTGCTGCAATAGTGGCGGCGACCTCTACACCATCCCCACTGCATCGTCCACTCCACACGCCAGCATCGCCCTCTCCACCAACCTTTGACATCTTCGCCTTGGTCATCCTGGCCCCGACACTGTCGCCAATCTACATCACAACGCCTCCATCAAGTGTACCCACAGCAGCTTCACTGTTTGCCACTCGTGTCAACTTGACAAACGCATGCGACTGCCCTTTTTAAATTCTATGTCTTGTACCTCACAACCTTTTGAGCTAATACACTGTGATGTATGGACTTCTCCGGTTAAGAGTGTCTCTGGTAATCAGTATTATCTTGTAATACTTGATGATTACACACACTATTGCTAGACTTTTCCACTCACCAGCAAGTCCGAGGTCGCCTCCCACCTAATTAACTTCACAAACTATATCTCCAACCAGTTCAACCTCTCCATTAAAGCTCTGCAGGCCGATAATGGTACGGAGTTTGTCAACCGTACCATTCAAAACTTTCTCAACTCCCAGGGCATCCATCTTCGCCTCTCCTGCCCCTACACCTCTCCCTAGAACGACAAGGTTGAACACATACTTCGCACACTTAACAACATAAGTCGCACAATGCTACTTCATGCCCACTTACCTGCAACCTACTGGACTGAAACACTAACCACTGTGACTTACCTCCTCAATCGGTGTCCCTGCTCATCCATTTGCCACAATATCCCATACACCCTTCTGTACCGTACGGCGCCCGACTACTTCCACCTACGCGTCTTCGGGTGTCTCTGCTACCCCAATCTTATCGCCATTGCTCCTCACAAACTTGTCCCCCGTTCCACCGCCTACATTCTCCTCAGATATCCCTCATCCCACAAGGGATACCGATGTCTTGATCTCTCCACCCGCCAAGTCATCGTCTCTCGCTATATCGTTTTTGATGAGACATGCTTCCCCTTCGGTCTACTTAATCCCAGATCCTCATCTAGCGATCTCGACTTCCTCCTTACCAACATCGTGTCCTCCCGGTCTCATCCATCAATCTCACCTCCGGCCCCCTCATCGGCCGCTCCTGAGGACTTACTGCTCAGCTATCCCACTCCTTTTCGGTCCGATGCTACTCACATTAGATCTCCATCGGCCCTACCAATCTCATCGGTTCCGGTTGATCTTGTCTCCTTTCCATCAGACACCTCAACCCTATCGGCTCCTTCGCCTTTATCGGCTCATACCTACCTATTGGCCCATCCGCCTCCATCGGTTCCCCCTCCCTATCGGCTGCTCCACCTTCATCGGACCGACCAAATCAATCGGCTCATACACCCCTATCTGCTCAGGCCGACCTAGTTCAGCCTTTTCCTCTCACATACAGTCGTCGATCCCGAGCCAATGACGTCCCTCCCCAACCAGTCCCCACCCCACCTCCCACGCTCCCATCGGCTCCTATCCCCTCCACATCTTACATAATTACCCGATCACAAACTGGGTCCCTCCGCCCCACCATACGCTACGGACTCTCAACAGTCCATCGTACTATCTCGCATATCCCAGCGACTCCTCGTTTAGCCCTGGCCAATCCTCAATGGCACGTGGCCATGGCCGACAAGTACAAGGCTCTCATGGACAACGAGACTTAGCGCCTCGTCCCTCGCCCTCCTGGTGCCAATGTTGTGACCGGTAAGTGGATCTTTAAACACAAGTTCCACGCCGATGGATCACTTGCCCGTCACAAGGCATGCTGGGTAGTTCGGGGTTTCTCCCAACGTCCCGATGTCGACTACGATGAGACCTTCAATCCCATCATCAAACCCGTCACATCCGGGTCGTTCTTACCCTAGCTGCCTCGCACTCTTGGCCGATCCACTAGCTCAACGTGAAGAACGCCTTTCTTCACGGTCATATGATGAAAACGGTTTACTGCCAGCAGCCTCCAGAATTCGTCGATCCCTCTCGTCCCGACGACGTCTGCCTCCTTCAGTGCTCCCTCTACGGTCTCAAACAAGCTCCTCGGGCCTAGTACCAGCGCTTTGCTGCCTACCTTCGGCACATCAGCTTTGTGGCCTCCGTGTCTGATAGCTCTCTCTTTGTTCTTCACATCGGCAACACCACTGTCTATCTTCTCCTCTATGTCGACGACATTGTTCTTACAGCGTCCTTGCCGTCCCTCCTGCACCAGATCATGGCTTGACTCCACTCCGAGTTTGCCATGACCAATCTCGGTCCTCTTCATCACTTTCTTGGCATCTCTGTCACCCGCTCTTCTCACGGGCTCTTCCTTTCCTAGCGTCAGTACGCCATCGATCTCCTCTAGCGTGCGGGCATGGCCGAATGTCACCCTACGACCACTCCGGTCGACACTCACGCCAAGCTCTCCGCTACCGATGGCTCACTCGTCACCGATCCCTCCTAGTACTGGAGTCTTACTGGTGCTCTCCAATACCTCATCCTAACACGGCCCGACCTCACCTACGCCGTCTAACAAGTGTGCCTCTTCATGCATGCTCCGCACGAACCTCACCTCGCGCTGCTCAAGCATATCCTTCGCTACGTGAAGGGCACACTTTCCAACGGCCTGCGCCTCAGCTCCAGCCCCATCGACTCTCTCACCGCGTACTCCAACGCGGACTAGGCGGGCTGCCCCGACTCTCGACGCTCCATGTCCGGCTACTGTGTCTTCCTCGACGACACTCTAGTCTCCTGGTCCTCAAAACACCAGACTACAGTGTCTCGGTCCAGCGCCGAAGCCGAGTACCACGCCGTTGCCCACACCGTCGTCAAGTGTTGTTGGCTTCGCCAGCTTCTCCAGGAGCTTCGTGCACCTATCTCTTTTGCGACCATCGTCTACTGCGACAACGTCAGTGCCATCTATATGACCGCCAACCCGATCTATCATCGACACACGAAGCATATAGAGATAGATATTTATTTTATCCGTGATAAGGTCGTACTAGGACATGTTCGGGTGTTTCATGTACCATCAGCACATCAGTTTACCGATATTATGACCAAAGGTCTCCCCGTGCCTTTGTTCACTAGTTTTCGATCCAGTCTCTGCGTCCGTTCTCCTCCTGCTACGACTACAGGGCAGTTAGGCTACTGGACCACTAGACTGTATATATATATATATCTAACCTTCCTGTACGGAGTTAGAGACTTAATCTTACTTATATACTACATTCTTATAGCAACTACATCAAATAATTTACACGCCGGATCACGATATCATTAGTAAAGTCATAAACATAACTGGCAGTCATGTTCTTCCATGTGACAAAGCAGAAATATCTAGTCTGCCAACAAGTAAAATCAATCTTAGAGCCACATGGTTACCTTTTCTTGATGCGCCTTTACACTCTCTCGCAGTTTGTTTATCTTCATGTTGACTTGGAGCTGCTTTTCCTGATGGAATGATAGCAAAAAAACCCATAAATAAGCATGGCATTACTTGCAAAAGCAGCGAAACCATGCAAACAACAAAATGCGTCTGAATTTTTCTGCAAGAAGATGAAGAGAAACCAACACTGAGATGAGGCTAACCTTAACATAACTTACGCCTAGATCTTTCCTTGTGTATCCACGTGCTAAATTCCTCATAACATACTGATTGTAATCCTTGAATATCCTCATTATGAGGTCTGATGTGGATACCCCGTCTGTCCGTTTCGTTTCCTTGAATTTGCCCTTTTTAACCTAAGCACATAAAGATAGCCATCGGTAAGGAGCAACGGAAGAGAGAAACTTATACTTACTAGTAGCAGGTTTAGCCACTCGACTTACAAACTCATAGACATCATTTGCAGCTCCACTGGTATCTGCATAACTGTGGCCAAAAAAAAGAGAGAACTCTGGTCAGTTAAGCTGAAAGAGCACATTATTATAGGGATAAAAATGGGAATACGATAATAGTTGCTGTGCTGCTGAAACTTACGGCAGTGCATCATGAGCAACATAGTCAATCTGATGTTTGTCAATGAACTCTTGCGTGAGGACCCATGGAGCATCAGGAATGACCTCATAAACCCATATAAGGAAGGAAGCAGAGAAATAATGAAGCTATGAGCACAGGAGGAAGGAGGAAATTTAACTGACATAAAAACAACTCAATGGACTCCTGGATCAGCTACAAAGGTTTCCTCTTGTATATATATAAAAAGGCTGATGACTAAGGTATGCACCTATGAGAGCAGCTGAGAGGACCAAGGTGAGAGCTAATTATGAAACTTTAATTTACAGCACTAAATTAGAAATTACAAGGTCCCTTAAAATAAATAAGCCTTGACAAATCTATGGAACAGGTAATGAGATAAGAGATTGCTATCTATATAGTATTCCAGATGCGGGAATGTGGGATCGATGCGCGCCTGCCTTTTCATTATTGATTTTTGGTTGATGACTGATGGCTAGTATTTCTTTTTTTACCGAAAACAAAATGGGATCAAAGGTGGGCCCTGCGCCCCTGCCCCAAAAGTTGGTTTGTTGGTTCGCTGGAGTTCGTTTAGCAGACAGACAGATTTAAACGCATCCAACCATCCGTCACAAATACCAGATTATCGATGACAAGGCCTAGTACATCACTATTACTATCGATGACAAGGCCCAAGTATATCACTATTACTCTAATGTAATATTATCGTTGACAGCTTCTCTCCCACTAGTACATCAGTATTCCAAGAGCATACTCTTAACCATATTCCTTCTTCCCAACATCCACGTACTGCCCAGCAGCGACTACAAGCAACAATACAAAAAAAAATTGACCACTTCTGGTCAGGTCACAATCCACAGGAAAATTAACAATATGCTAGACAAACTCGATTATTGGTACTGACCAGCCTGGACTGCCCTCGTTAGGTTTTTTTTTTTTTTGAAAAAGAATCTTTGGAAGGCAGACCTGTGGCCCCTTTTTTTCGTTTTAACGAACAGGAGGCCTGGCCTAACCTGCCGGCCAAAATGAACAATACAAATCCTTTTGCCTGCTTCCTTTGATTGAATGAGTAAATGTTGCTTGTTTTCTGGTCATAGCCTGGTTCTGCGACTGGACGCAGAAACAGAAGCATCAACAAGAGAATCCTTGAGAAGACGCCTCAGAACCTTGCCAGAATCTGACTTGGGTATCGCCTCCACGAATATTACCTTCCTCACTCTCTTATACGACGCCACCTGCACCCACCATACAACAACAACAGTATACAACATCACTAATTGATATAAGTACTCTACTAGACAGCATCAACCCAAGGGTTACTACTTCACAAAAGAACATATTGTAAATCTGGATGGACAGGGTCAAAGAACAAGCAGCTTCTGGATGGACAATGTCTTCTATGACTGCCAAACCAACTGACAGACAGGCTCATCTCAGTTGCACATTCCGATGGTACACACGGGGGCTCAACTGACAATCACATCTCTGTTTTCAAAACAGGTGGACAGGATGCAGAGGAACACACTGGCCAACAGGACTCGGAGCAACGAATATCTGCCATATTTATTTCCACGGGTGGGCAGAAAGCTTGCCGTGATCCATTTTTACTGGAATTTTATAGCTAACAAGAATGCACTCTGTACACTTGTTATCTTATAATGTTTAGAAGCAAGAAAATACGGTGAGTTTTGTGTTGTGTTGTGTAGGATCGTCTTGTTCTTACCTGCTTGGCCACATACTCCATCACATGGGTACAAGAAAGAGTGCTTCCAGATGTTCTCACCACAAAAGCTACTGGTATCTCTCCAGCTTCTTCATCTTCATCACTAAGTAATGAGAGAATCAAAGAAACACGTTGAAGGACATGATAATGGATAAAACAGCTATAATATCATGCTGTTTAGAAACAAAAATCTTACGATGTCACAGCAACATCAACGATTTCGGGGTGCCTGATCAGAACTGCTTCCAAATCAGTTGGAGCTATCTGAAGGTAAGAAGAAAAATACAACAACAATTTGTTACAACCAAAGACTTGCTTGCATGATACGTGGAATTCCTTGAAACATGAACAAGAATAACAATATTATATTCCAACTTCCAAGACCTGCTGCAGGAGACCATACCTGAAATCCTTTGTACTTGATTGTGTCTTTCAACCGGCCCACTATGAACAAGTACCCATCTGAATCAAAGTAAGCAATATCACCAGTCTGCAACCAGCCATCCTTTCTTGTGAAAACATCATCATCATTCAAGTAACCTGTGAAGAAGCAAAATTCTGATAACCCAAATACAAATTAACAGAAAGAGGTAATTAACGAGTACAGTGCACCATGATTCCAACCTACAACGGAATATGATGTTACAAGCTACAGTATGAAAGCTAAACCAAATCCCCATAAATCTCAGGAACCTAGGCCCACCGATCTCAGGAACAAATACTTAGTGAAGGCAGTTAAATCTATTCCTCAACAGCAGAATGCATCGGGAGACATTTTTTTTGGCTAAGCATGGCAACCAATGAGAGCCCTAACGTGGTACTGTATTTAAAAAGAGTGCACTGATTAGCACTGCAACGATGAGTGTTCAGCAAAGCAAGTAGACGAGGTTAAAATAAGAATGACTCTGTTATCTGCAGTGGAAAAAAAATGACCATATCTTTATCTAAAAAAAGAATGACCATGTTATCTTCAGTCAACAAGAATAACCACATTATGCAAAGGAGCTAAACAAGATAGCAGATAGTACAGAAGGGACTAGGGACAGTGCAAAAGTGTAGTTTTATATAAGATTCCCAGCAACCAGATCATAGCATATGTAAGTAGTTAGGCTTGTTAACTTTTAACATAATTATCAAATCTTCTGTATCGGACTGCAAAAATGTGGATTTTTGAATGCAGTAAAAAAATGGCACAGTTTGTTCTCAGGTCATGAAATGGTGGTACCTTTCATTATAGCCGGGCCATCGAGCCATAATTCCCCACAAGAGCCTGGAGGCAGACAGGAACCACTTTCCAGATGAACAATTTTAGCATGCATGTTGGGGGCTAAAAGACCCACTGAGGCATACTTCTTGTGTTTGCAAGTATTGAAGCCTCGAGTTCCTACGGCAGTAGATTCAGTCATGCCATACCCCTGTGCAAACATTTGTTGCATGAAGATAACGAAATGTACTATGGAGATCAGCACAGTTGTTTCAACCCCGTCCATTTCATCATTATACTTGATGTCTAATATGTGTGGAAAGCCTACAAGCTCATCTAACTTGAAGAGATTTCAGAGCCAATTCCACATTCCCTAACCGCTGACTAAAATGAGAATGCATAGTTAAAAAATAAAACTTTGACAGATTTCAGGAACAGAAACAATCAGTACTTGCAGTGCATAGAGACAAATATTTAGAAGGCACATTTTTAATTGATCTGCTAACCTTAATAATGTTAAGATACATGGGAGAGATGTGGACAAATGTAGTGAAAAAACAATGCAGCTAGGCCAGCGCAGCAGGTATGGAATGCATGCATAGGGAGGACTGAACGGACCTGAATGAAATCAATGCGGGGGAAGGCGTCGAGGAAGTCGTGAATGAGCTTGGCGTTGAGCGGAGCAGCGCCGCTCGAGACCTGCACCAACGATTCCAACGGCGCCTTGGCCCTCACCAGCGCCGACATGATGGGTGGCACGAGGGGCAGGTGCGTCACCTTGTACCTGTCGATGGCCCTGACGGCCTCGCCCACATCGAACCTCCTCATCACCACCACCGTGGAGCCCAGAGAGAGGAGCCCCACGGCGAAGAGGGAGAGGCCATAGACGTGGAACATGGGCAACACCGCCAGGTAGACATTGTCACAAGCAGGTCGCGTGTACTGCGACGCCTCGAACCGCACGAACAGCTCCACCATGGCAATGAGGTTGCGGTGCGTCAGCACGACGCCCTTGCTCCGGCCGCTCGTCCCCGACGAGTAGAGGACGGCGGCGGCGGCGTCCTGCCCCACCGCGGGGGCCAACGTTTCGGCGCCAGTATGGTCAAGCAGTCCGTGGAAGAATGCGAACTGTTCTTGATCAGCCGAAAGGTGGAAGGTATCGGGCACGAGGACGACCGAGGCGGCGAGAGGCGGGAGCTTTGCGGCGTTGTCAGGCGAGGTGAGCACGAGGGAGGGGCTGGTGTCCCGCAGGCGCGCGGCAATCTCGGCGGGGGCGCTGGAGGGGTTCATGGTAGTGGCGACGGCGCCTGTAGCGAGGACGGCGAGGAAGGCGACAGGGAAGGTGACTGAGTTGGGGAGGAGGAGGAGGACGAGGGATCCCGTGCGGATGTGGAGGCGGTGGTGGAGGCCGGCGGCGAGGGAGGAGACGAGTCGGCGGAGGTCGGCGCAGGAGAGGGAAGTGGCGGTGGCGGCATCGACGAGGACGGTGGAATGGTGGTGGAGGGGGAGGCGGGCGAAGAGATGGGGGACGAGGGAGAGGGAGGGGTCGGAGGGGAGGGGCAGGGGAGGGTGGAGGCTGGTGTAGAAGCCGGCGGCGGCGGAGTAGAAGGGAGGAGAGTTGAGGTGGTGGGCGACGGTTATGGAGGCGCCGGGCGGCATTGCGGGAAGCTCAAATCAAATGTGCTGCGTTGCGTTTGCTTGAGGCGGCAGCGGGTGGAAGGAATCCAGAAATTAAGACGAAGAGCTCGGCGGCGGCGGCCTCTTCGGCTTTTTTAGAGACGGGGAGAGAGAGTGAGTGAAGAAATCCAAGGAAAAAAGAAGACGAGCGTGAGGAGGCGGCTGCCTGCCTGTGCCTTCAAGCAAAATTGTGAAGCATAAAGCTAGATTTATAGCAAAATTGCTCCCGTGGCTAGATTAGAAACAGTAAGGTTAATGTTGTCACTTGCAGCTCAGGGGCCAGTGGGAGGTACATCACATATATGTAAGGTCCCCATTTCTTAATTATGACTTATAAGTTTATGTTTAGTAACCATCTAGTTTTAGTGATCTAAGCAAATCAGGAAGAGTGCTAAGTTGAAAGAGACGTTATATGGTCTTAAGCAGACTACAAGATCTTGAAATACTATACTTAACTTTGAATTATTGAACTTAGAGTTCAAGAGAAGTGAGATTGAACATGTTGTATGCAGAAGAAGTGATGGTAACACTTTTCTACTGATAGAGGTTTATGTGGATAACCTTATTATCTATGACCTAACAGTGGCAAGATTGTGGAGTTCAAACAGTAAATGATGAAGCTGTTTAGTATAAGTAATCTTGGATAGTTAAGCTACTACCTGGGAATAGAAGTTAAACAAGAGCCTAGAGTTATAACAATATGCCAGAGCACTTACTCTTCCAAGATAGTGCAGCAGTGTGAGATGCAAGGGTGCAATCCAGTTGACACTTCCATAGAGCAGCGTGTGAGACTAGTAGTAGATAAAAAAGAAGCTACAGTGGATGTTACTAAGTACAGGAGTATAATTGAAAGTTTGAGGTATCTAGTGAATACCAAACCTGATATAGCCTATGCTGTGGGGCTTGTAAGTCGATTCATGGAGTCTCCAAATAATGAACACTGGACAACGGTGAAACGCATTGTTAGATATATTTCAAGAACTGTTCACTATGGCGCTGCAAGTTTGTTGGAGTAAGTTCTTCAAATATGGGACTACTGGGGTATACTGATAGTGATTTTAGCGGTGACCTAGTACATCGTAAGAGCACTACTAGGATTGCTTTCTTCGTGGGTTCCAACTTGGTGACTTGGACTTTGCAGAAGCATAGAGTGGTGTCTCTATCCACTTGTGAAGCTGACTATATCGCAACAGCATCAAAGGCTTGTCAAAGTGTTTGGCTCAGCAGGTTGGTGGCAGACTTAATAGAGAAAAATGTTCAGAAGTTTAGGCTTCTTGTCAATAACAAATCTGCCATTGAACTGAGCAAAAACCCAGTATTCCATGAGAGGAGCAAGCACATAGATACTCGGTATCACTGCTTGCATGAGTGCATCAGCAATGGTGTTGTCAATGTTGATCACGTTTGAACAAATGATCAATTGACCGATATTTCGACCAAGGCAATGGGACACGTTAGGTTCATTGAATTGAGGCAGAGGCCGGGGATCATCAATCTTCAACATGATTAAGGGGGTGATTTGTTAGCAGCATCCATGTAATCACGTTGAATGTGTATGCATTACTAGCTATTTGCATGTTTTGGTGTATGCGTAGATATCACAGGTGGACAAGAGATGTGCGTAGCCCACACTGTGACCATACTTTACTATCTTTGATGTGTTCTCGCCACGACGTTGTGCGCCGTGCATGTTGTGTGGGTGATCCGAAAAACAAGGCACACCATGCAGCGCAAGCGTTGTGGCGGGGACGAAGGGCTTTAAGCCCGTGTAATGCATTCACATATAATGCACAAAAAAAGGGCAACAAATGTAGGACGGCTGTTGCCCTAAAACCCGCTCTCTCTCTCGAGCGATAGCTGATTGCACTGATCTTGTCGGTGATCGTGGTGATCAGGTAATTGGTGGAATTCATCGGTCCCAACAGATGCAATGGCGACATCGACGAGGATGGTGGAATGGTGGTAGAGGGAAGGCGGGCGAAGAGGTGGGGGATGAGGGAGAGGGAGGGGTCGAAGGGGAGGGACAGGGGAGGGTAGAGGCTAGTGTAGAGGTCGGCAGTGGTGGAGTAGAAGGGAGGAGAGTTGGGCGATCGTGACGGAGGCATTGGACGGCATTGCGGGGAATCTCAAAATTGTTGCGTTTGCTTGAGGTGGTGGGCGGGTGGAAGGAATCAAGAAATTAAGACAGAACTCGGCCGCGGCGGCGTCTTTGGCTTTTTTAGAGAGGGAGAGAGAGAGAGTGAGTGAGTGATGAAATCCAAGGAAAAAAGAAGACGAGCGTGAGGAGGCGGCTGCCTGCCTGCATGCCTGTGCGAGCTTTTGAAATGGAGAATACCAACAAGCATTTGCAGCTGCCCCAATCCGCAAATTGACTGACAGCCCACTCTAGCCCAATAGCCAAAGCCCAATTGCCCAATTGCAAGAAACAGAGAACTTACATATTCGCACTTTCATCTGATTATCAATTAATTATCCGCGGCCAGTCAGTAGTTACTTAGAGGAACAAAAAAAATCACCCTCAATTAGACAAAGAAAATAAAAAACAGAACAACCAAATTCACAAGTTAAGAGGCTGTCTGGCTGATTATTAAGGGTCGACGCCGTAACGGCTCGGCCCCGTGTGATACTGGCTGCTGCTCATGCTCATATGCTCGTGCTCATGGTAATGGTGGTGCGTAGTCGTCGTCGTCTGCTCATGCTGATGATAGTAGTGGCGTGTAGCCTGACTGCTCTTGCTCTCCTCTTCCTCCTGCCCATGATGATGACGCTGTGCCCTGTCGATTCGCACCTCTACCTTCTCCTCCTGTTGCTTCTCCAAACATGTGGAAAATGGTGTGCAGGTAAGCGTTCGCCTGGTCCGACTTGAGGTTCAGGTTTGGCTCCCATGCGCGCTCCAGATTGTCCTCCATCGCTTCCTGCCAACACCGCATATATTATTCCCTAGTTAGATTTCACTGCATGTTTGTGTTTCATTTTTGCATCTACTTGAACAAATTCCGCTTGATTTCACAAACAAATCGATGGGATGCAGGCTCACCTTTAGAGGATACTTGCGGAAAGCAGGCTCAAAGCGGCTCTTGCAGTACTTGTGGAACTATATGGTGAGCAGTGGCAGGAAGATGAGAAGCGGAGTGGAGTAGGCAGCCTTCATGGTGCTCATCAGCCCAAACAGAGTTACACGCGAGATCAGCAAGCTCGCTATTATGCGTGAATGCACCTGAGGCCAAAACGCAGCAGCACTCTCGTATTCCTGCTTGTACACGTTGATGATCTGAGACAGGCCATCGCCCAACCAAAGAATTTTTAGAGGTTAACTTATTAGCCAAAACAACCATCACTTTCAAAGCAAAGCCAAAGCCAAAGCAGCATATCCATCAGACTCACCTGGTCTCTGTACACGAGGAAAAGAAAGGCAAAGAAGATGATTATGAAACGAAGGAGAATGGGGGTGACCACAGCATACACAAGCCCAAGAAGAAAATACAGCTGCAGGGATGGAAGGTTCTCTGCAAGTCCAATGCTGCCAGCATCCACTGCCTTCTCCCTGTCCCGTTCCTTTTTCACAATAAACATGTTCTTCAGGTGGTATATGACCAGTGGCTTCACTCGAATCTCGTTCCATCAACCATTATGTATATCATAAAAAATGTAGCTTTCATTGGTATAGCTACTCCAATGGTCATTGGTATTCTGCAGAATTAAAAGGATATTTAATTGTATGACATGACTTGAGGAGAAGGAAATAGTATGTGTGATAAAAGAGAGGTTGTTCGAAGAAATTTACTGTGTAGGAGGCTGGTGAAAAAAAAGCATATAGCTGTTCAAAAGCTGTGCCAGCGATTATGCTTCCAAGAAATACATTCACCAACATAAAGTAGTAATATTTTGAAGCAGTACTCCTTTCCAGAGATGATAAAGACACATAACCTTCAACCTTTGACATTATCATCAAAACCGTAGGGAGGATATAAAGAAAAATCTTCAAAGCCAAACTCGGAATGAAACCCTGCAGGAAGGATTTTACCACTTTTCTGCAAGCTATACAGCGAGGCTTATGAGTAAATAGAAAAAGGGGGCCAATTTATAGCACCTCAACACATATAATGGGAGCTAACTTACACTTCTATCACAGGCCTTAGGAATGGTGCAACTTTTTCAATACCCTCAAGATTGGCAAGTGATTGCACAAAAGCAATAGGTATCACGTAGAAGAACACCAAAGCAAAAACCGCAACAGATATCAGGAACATGCGGATACTGAGACACAAAAATGGAATGGCAAGGTTCTGCAAATACACATCCCGTGGTTCAGGAGCCCAATCAGTTAGCCATTGGGTGGGATTCTTTGACTGTTGTGTCTGTGCACATACAGCAGCTCCCATCTCGATGACCCAAAAGATGATACCAGAGCAATGTAGAGTTTAAGAAATCGACTTACGTGATAAATAATTATGAAAGTTAAAAATAAAATTTAACAATTTTCCCGATTCCAAATCTGGACAAAACACCGTTTCATTACTAAATAGATCCGTAGCTTTAATAAACTTAAAATTTTATAGAATAAATTAGACAAAATTAGCAAATAAACTCAACTAAAATCATCTTAATTAGACTTCTGTATCTCGAGATATTAAGGAAACAAAACCGAAATTAATTAAACCTTAAATAATTAATAATACAAGATCTGAAAGTAACTAAACGATCTAATTATTTTTTAAAAAATAGAAAAACATCATAGCTAAATTTTATATCAAGGAAATCAATTCAAAACATAAATAAAATAATTAATCTAAAATCAAACGCTATGTATGAAAAAAAGAGATTAATTACTGTACAAATCTTTCATAGATTTTACCTTTATTGCTTATAAATTTTTTAAAAAAACTCTACCAATTTTCTATGTACCAATCCCTAAAATCTTATCTTCTATTTATAAAAAAATCCAACGAAAAAGATCTAAATAAACTTGAGATTTCATAATCATTACTTTGTTTATTCTTAATCGTCAAATCTAAAACGGATGTTCTAAATTATATCATATCACCCGTTACATCAAGGACCATAGATTACGATATGTTTCTATAGAGAATACGACTCGATCACTATTCTCGCGTGTCCGAACCAATCTTGTTGCACTATGTTGTCTGTGGATCTCTTACGCTTGCACGCACACGCATCCTCACGCGCCATGTTTACTTCGTTCTAGCCTAACCTATCAGCCGCAGCACCTCCCCGTGTCCGCACCCAAGCTCGCTAATAGCCCTAGCCTGCCTGTCAGCCACATTGTCTTTCAGTGCCCGCGCCTATGCCTATTGGCAGGTCTGGCTTACCTGTTAGGCTCTTTCTCGCCGCACATGCGCTTACGCTGCTGGACCAAATTTTGCCATCAGCCTATTCACCGGCCTACAGATTTCTCAGGTTGCTTGCCAAGTCACTCCAGTCACATTCGGTCTTTTTCAGTCCACGTCAGTCCATTCACGCGCCGCTTTTAGCCTTTCCTGTTGGGTCGAATCTATACGGTTCATTCAGCCCGATAGCAAATCCAGTCTAGCCAATTTAGAAAATTAATTTCTTAATATTTGTCCAAAATTCTTCTAAATTTTTTCAGCGATTTTTAATTTATTTCCAAATTTTTGACTAAATTTTCATGTAAAGTTCCAAAGTGGCAATTGCAAAAGAGCAGTCCCCACCACCCCACGGATTGAAGAATCCGTTGGTGACACACAAAAGTTGGAGCCAATTTGCCAACGGTAGTAGTGGGCGAAAACGACTCAGGAACATGAGCGGCACGCCAACCATAAGATTTTTTTTTTGTTTAGAACTGCAGTATTCATGTACCACTCGTGTAAGATAGGCCCCAAACAAAATATAAACCCTATTCAAGTTATCCTTCTTCCTCCATGAAACAAGGCCGGAATTGCGCTGCACATCAAGTCAAGATTATCCTAACCGCTGACACCGTTTTGAACGCAGGGGTAAACTAACCGCGCATCACGGCAAACAGAAGCAATATTCTGGGCAAGCACCACATCCTCCTTAATTGTGAGGTCCAATCAATTGTGGATGGAATCGGAAACGATGGAAAGTATTCAGGAAAGAGGTACTATCTAACAACGATTTTTTTTATAAAAAAAGCAAGAACAGTAGTAATTTATATCTCAGCTGGAAACAAAATGACGCTGTACTCTTCGGTTCGGCATGCAATCTCCATAATTGAAGTCCATAGCAGTGCCGAAAGATCCCGACTTTGGTGCGAGACAGCCAAGCAAGAGCACGCACACACACAAACTAGTACTACAATTGACAAGTTGCAGTAGGAAGGGATGCAGCATACAATTGACACGCAAATCTCGAAACCATAATGTGCAGGGAAAACAAATGCAACTGGACTAGATGAGGTGATGCTTAATTTGAGAGTTATAATAGCAGGCATGTTGACTATTTGGGAGTAGTATTAGCTTAGCACAAATTAACCGATTGGAAGCCATAAAAAAGAAAGAAAGAAAGAAAAGGGAAGAGAGAAGAGTACTAGTGTACGCACCCGAGCGTGTAGATTCGGAGGTAGACGGCGGAGTGGTGGATGAGCTCGGGCTGGGACATGCGGAGGGCGCCGGGGATCCAGCCGAGGAAGAGGAAGTAGGAGCAGAGGTCGAGGTTGACGAAGCAGAGAACGGCGGAGCCATGAGGGTGGTGGCGGCGCTGGCCGGTGAGATAGAGCTTGGGAAAGTAGACGCGGTCGTTGATGGGCGGGACGCGGAGGGCGGCGAAGATGAGGAGGAAGACGAAGGCGCTGAGGATGTTGATGAAGGCCAAGGTACTCCAGCGTCGCCATGGCACCACCCTTGCTCTAGGCCTTCAGCACGAGAAAGGAGTGGAGAGGAGAGGACTAGTGGAGTAGCTGCGTTGGATTGCAGGAGTTGAGAACTAATTAGCCTGTAACATATAATTAATTAAGTATTAGTTAAAAAAATTTGAAAATTATTTTTTTAAAAAAAACATAACGTTTAACGTTTAGCATGAAGCGTTTGGAAAGAGGAGGAAATCAACGTAGGCGGCAAGTCTAGTTTGAATGAAGAGTGAGTAATGCAGTGCAGTGTTGTGCCTGCGAGAGAGGCAGGCTTTTTGGTGATTGAGGGTACTGGTAGTGCAGTAACAAGGACATGGCCGCGTTCTATCTTCTTGTTATCGTGCTGATGCCAGATGACCGAGGGAGGTCGGTCGAGGACGATCGAACAAGGCATGACTAATTGCATAAAGGCAAGCAATAAGGACAGAATGGTCTGGCCAAGATAGGAGTGAACGCACCTGCACATCACATATTCACATGCACCATCCATGACAGCGCATTCATCGATCAGTTTAGTTTAGTCATATATGCACGCAAACGGAATAAAAGGCAGTTGGCAATGCCGCCCCACATAGCATCACATCCCATGTATTCCTTGGACTTGGAGTGAACTAATTAGCCATACATGTGCTACAACCGTGCGCAAAAACACACTTACATAGTGGACTTGTACCATCATCCACGTCTTCATTCGGATTATTCTTTCTACGACAAACGCGTCTAACTAATACATCTCACATGTCTCAGAACTGTGCCATATCCAACAAGCACAACAGAGTTCCCAACACACCATTCCTTTCCCTTCACAAATTTATTTAAACATAAATTAGAGCTCCAGGTTGGCAGTATATTTTTTACAGCTATTTTTTTATATCATGCCAAATTTTGAAAAAAGTGCCCAATAACATGGCAGCCAGCTGCTGTTGCTGCTGTATAACATTAATCACACATATAGATATCGTTTCCAAGTAAAAAAAAAACCATGTGCTCGTGTATTGATTATTGAAGAATAGCACAATATGGATATGATTGAATTATACTCTTTCTCCAACCAAGACGACCGAACGCAACAGCACAACATCACCCTCAATGCACTTCACTGTGTTATCATCATCACAAAAAGATAGTGCAACAGCTTGCGATATCTCTGAATAAGCAATACGTGCTAGCAGTAAACTCCATCGCAGACAATTCCCTTCATCACAGTTTTTATTTACACGACATCGCAGGGCAACTGGATCTACAGGCTGGCTTCAATTTCTTCCAAGGTCAGCCCTTTCGTCTCGGGCACGATGCAGAATATGAAAACAAGAGACGCCACTGCAATCACCCCAAACCCAGAGAACAGGATCCCAGTTCCAATCAAATCCTACACCACAGTCAGATAAGAGCAGTGAGTAAACTCATAGCCTATTGGCAGATGCATGATTATCTATGTTATGTACACTCCATTGCAGAAGCCAACAGGAGACATACCTCCAATGGGGAGAAAGCAAAAGTGACCAGTGCATTGGAGGCAAAATTCACAAGAACAGCAATACTCAACCCACGGCCTCGCAGCCTCAATGGGAAAACCTCCGAAATCATAAGCCAACCAATTGGACCAAATGACAGCTGCAGAATAACTTATCATCAGACAGATCGCCAAATATATATACACGGGCAGAATATCAACTGAAACAATGCTGCATAAAATTTCGACTTTTTTTCATTCATGCCAAATAAGGGTAGGCTGGCTGAGTACCTGGTAGCAGCCAACATAGAGTAGAAGTGCTATTACAGCCACATAAGGTGCATCCTTCAATAAGGTGTAGTACGAAGATAACAAAAACAAGGAAACAGCCTGCACATTAAACCAATCAACAGACAAGTTGAGTGAGGCAGCAACATCTCCTTAAAGATCATTGTATTCTTTTGCTCAAAAAACAACACTGAGTTATTCTGAAATACGAAAAAACCATCATGTGAAAATCATGTCTTTCTTTTGGACCAAAAACTATTCAAACTTCTTCATAACACCTATAATCAACTCATGCCTAACAGACTTCAATGTTACTTTGTTCCACAGAAACATAGAACAGAACATGAAAACACACGGTTAAGTTTCCTTTTCAGAAAAAAAGGAGATATGCTCTATTGAGATATCAATTGCGTATCACCTTAAATAGAAAAAACGAGCATATGAATGATTAAATTGCTCTTTATTGAAGAAGCTCATGATTACTTTAATTGTATTTAAATAAGAGTACATATGTTGAGGCTAGACTTACAATCCCACTAACACCTCCAATCAGTAATGGTCTTCTCCCAAGCCTGTCAACCACAAGAACTGCCACTCCAGTCATAATCAACTACAAAAAAACACAGCATCAGTAATAATTCAGGCTAGTTGAAATGATGCAGAGAGCATTTATTTGTGGCAACTTGTCTTCCCAAAATTAGTCATGGGAGTAATTGGCTGTAGATGTTTTTTTTTTAATTTCTTGCACCAAAGCCAACCATATCTGCAATAATGTTGATTTGTTGCACTGAATTGATGCAGCCTTGGTAGCTCATGGCTGTTTCCACTACTAGGGCATGTAGCTCACTAGCTCGTTGTTTTGTTACATTGGTATTTGTGGCAGTAGGTCTATAGATTTGTTGTAAGAGACTTCATAGTTTTTTTGCAATTAGTATTGCTAATTGTTGTTCCCAGAGCCCTTGCATGTTGCATGGTGGTGTTAGTATTTTTGTGACAAAGAATGTTATTTTTTTCTCTACCTTACATGGTGATGATATTCTAGTGGAGACTCAAAGCACAACAAACAAGCTTCACTTTTATGGTTGCACCAATTAATTTTAGAGGAAGAGAAGAGGAAATGCAGCACATAAAAAGGAAAAGGGGATCCTCCCAAGATGGTCATGTCATCAGGTATTTGGTGCTGCAGTCCCAATGTCCGAGTGCTAGCTGTGCCCTTTTTTGTTAGTGTTGTCATATCGAATAATATCAAGACAAATAGTGGTACAGGTTATTGCTCTTATGGGTATACTGGTGTGTAATAGGTGTAGTGATTTGTTGTTAGTTTATTTATAGGGGCATGGCAAATATGGATCTGCTTAAAGTTCGAAAATATCAGTGCGTGTTATATGTGAACTAATCTGATGAAGCACTATATACCTTCAGTAAGCCAAGAAGAACTGATACACGAGTAGCATCAGATGCACCAGAGAATCCAGCACTCTGCATGAAAAAAAGAAAAGAAAAGTATGAATAATACAGGAACTAAAGCGATGAAAGCATGGTGTCTGGAGGCCTTGTGAGCCCCACCTGACTATACAAGAATTACATTGTTTTTTATATTCTTGACAAATACTGGGAAACATCTTATAACATGAAGGGGCTTCCATATTTTGAGAGCCAACCATAGCACCAAACAAGGACATAGCTGAAATAAGTAATTCACACAGAAAAGCATCGTTACCTGAAGGATTGTCGCAGCATAATATAGCACACTTGGTTGACCAGTGACCTGACATATTCATACAGCAAGTGCATAAGAAACACACCATCAGTTTCATATTTACATCATGGAATGTACGAGTGCGGTTATATGATGACTTAAGAGACTACCTGCTGAAAGAACACCAAGCCACATCCGATTATCATTGCTTTGAGGCATTTTCCCTGAAAGATCTCACTGAAGCCTGCTTGCCTCTCTTGATCAGCGTATGACAGTTCATTCAGAATCAAATCAACTTGTTCTGAAACCAAATCAGGAGAAGCTTGACCCCTCAATCGACATAAGCAGCGGGTAGCATTTTCTTTTGACTCCATAAGATTCCCCTTCCCTTGTATAGCACATAACAGAAGCCACCTGGGTGAAGCAGGTAACCAGCACATCCCAATTCCCATGATGAGACATAATAGTGTACTAGTGGCATACATGTAGCGCCAACCAGAAACCACTTCGACAAAGAGACTGCCTGCTATGTAGCCAAGCTGCAAAACAGAAAGGTAAGTAAATGCCTAAATAGTCTGAGAGAGAAAGGAATAGAGGGAGGAAGAGGCAGGTCATGTAATGTGAACTTACAAGCATCCCAAGAACAATAAAGAACTCCTTGAGAGAAATGAGCATGCCTCTTATCTGACTTGGAGCAGTCTCTGCAATATACATTGGAGCAGAATGCATAGCCTGACGAAGGCAAGAGTTAACGTAAGCGTCATAAGCACTGCGTGGTGTTTGTATGTTTTTGCAGTGTCAAGTATGGCATGAATAAGATAATTGTGGTTGTTTACCAATCCAATCCCTATGCCATACAAAAAGCGGCCAACCACCATGATAGGGAAATTAGGTGCCGCTGCTGTGAGAAGACCTCCAATCAAATATGAGACAGAAGAAAGAATAAGCTCTCTGCGTCGTCCTGTGGTAAGAGATAATCATAAGCGAAAACAGAAGACGAGGCAATGTTTTTTTTTAATAAGAAAAAAATCATCTGCGGATCAGGGGTGGACCTAAAAAATCAGCAATGTTTAATGCCAAGATGGAACCGATGAGAGCGCCATAGAGTGAGCCACTGACCTGCATAAGCATAACGAAAATTGGGAGGATGAAGATGAAATTGAGGCAGAAAGCGTGGTAATTATTAAAAGGAAAACAACAATTGGAGGAGAGGACAGAGTGAGAAGGGCATTACGACAAGGCCAGTTTGCAGCGATGACAAGTTGTACCATGTGGTGCCACTGAAGGTGGATGACTGCAAAGAAAAATGACGGGCGAATGGGGAAGGAATACACATTCATTCATCAGGGTACAGATTTCATGATGTTTTGGTACAGAGTAACATATAATCGATGAATACTAGTAGTACAGTATAGCAGTACTACTTACCTTGAGCGATATGGTAGCGCCAGATGTTGCCCCGATGTCGTAGCCATAGAGGAGGCCGCCCAAAGCTGGAAACAGGAACCTGCAGTAGAGAAGAAGGGAATTGAGTTAGCTTATGAACGAAGAAGACGAGGAGGGGGAAGAGGAACCGACGGGAGGAGTGCGGCGGAGAGGCGGTAGGGCTCCTGCGGCGCGAGCAGCAAGGGCGCCGTGCTGTCGCAGTCACCGTGCTGGATCCCCTCTGTCCTCTGAAATCGATGCAAGCAAATCAATCAATGAGCCGATGAAGGGTAAGTCCGGGAATTGGTCCAAGGAAGTAGTACCTTGTTGGTGGTGGAGTTGGAGAGAGGGTCGTCCGCCATTGGAGCCAGCTTGCGGTGCCCTTTTGCTTCCTTGGAAATGGAAGTTGGGGAGGTGGGGTTACGCGGAAGAGGAACGGGGCTACGCGTAGGGATGACGGGCTTGCTTCTACAGCCACCCGGCCAACCAACCGGAAGCTCAATACTCCAAGCTAAGCTAGGCTAGGGATCATTTGTAACTATGTGATCGGAGACTGACGGCACGTTTGGCACATGGCCACAAACAAACCCAGCAGCGAAGGACTCTTTCTTCTCCTTCCCTTATTCTGTGAACCTAGTCCTTCACAGACAGAGGTATAGCCAGCAACTACTCCTACAAGGACCCAAGGAGCCGGTACGGCTGCCTGCCTGACGAGTCGTGGCCGCCGCTTCCGCCCCATTTTCATTCCACCGAGACGAATGAATTTCATTCCACCGATACGAAACCAACCACGTAGCCACTAGCCTCTCTACACATCCAGCAGCTACCAGCCCAGTCAAGCACGACCACTCCCCATAGCATGATACCGACGTTCTTTCACAAATCCTGACACCGACGTTTCATCTCAGCAGCATTCACGCACCTTTCGCAAACCAGCAACCCCCTTCCATTCAAACGGGGAGCGCTCCATCAAAAATAAGCATTCATATGGGAATTAAAACTCCATCATGTTCCATTCTCAGGTATTCCTCTGCAGATTCCAATACAACATTATTCAGATTCAGCCCAAGAAACCGAGCCGGCTGACTGTTTTTAGACACCAAATCAAATGACAGACAGGATCTGCGCCTTAGGAGGCTTCTTCTTCCTTTGGTTCCCACGGCTGGTACCTCGTCCAGTCCCTTTGTCCTGGGTTTAGAGCATGCCCCTTGGAGTGGTAGATCAGCTCCTCACCCTCCCCCGAGAAGTTCTCCTTGTGTTCCACAATGTACGCTTTAGCATTCTGCTCCAGTAGCTGCCACCACAGAGACACACACACAGACAGACCCATATATCACAGTCAGCTTATCGATACCTAATCAGAACACCTACCCTCATTCCCAGCAACTATTACATAAGAAAACTGTAGACTATAAGGTAATAACATTTCTAAGCGTCCAATGAACACTACAAATAATAAGCACCACCAAAGTTTTCATCATCTACTATAAATCAGTAAATTCCATGGGCGCCACTGTTTGCTAACCTATCTCAACTTCTCAACTAATATGCATATTTGCTCATTTAACCATGGGGAGCAGTAGCCAAGCTTGGCCCTTTTCAGCTAAGTTTTCCTTGACTTGTCTGGACATTCGGCTGTTTCACTTTTGATGCCAGGTTTTAGTGTCTACTTGTTTGGTTTTGACTTTTGACACTAGTAAAACTAACTTTTGAGGGCAAGATTTTTTCCCAATATCCAAATAATCCTAAGTCAGTGGCACACGATAAAGCATTACCATAACTTATAGTTATGTCGGAGGACCAAAGCTAGGAAACACAGCCAACACAAAGAAGAAAACTTGCCTCGTCCCCAGTGCTGTCCGTAATGTGGTGCAGCCATCCATGCCATTCAGGGGGCACTTGGGATGCATTGTAGCGCCCTTTCTCTGCATATTCTACCCACCTGTGCCTTCCTGCAGGGTAACCAATGTTTAGTTTTCTAGAAAGCACTTTTCTTTGGAGGAGATAGAAAGTTAGAAACATGAGAAACATTACTGTTGGATATTCAATTTATTTTCTTCATGAGGAAGAAGTCAAAATGCACTTGACTGCTTGTTGGTGCTAGAAATTTCTAGCACAAACTAGCTTAACCTAGCTGTAAGTGAGAGATTATGGGCTCTAGTATGTACTAGTGAGTTGTATGCTTTGTGCTATGTCAACATAGAAGTATTCAAAGCAAATTTTACTAGCTAGCAAGCTGCACACAACAAGGAATGTGAGCTGTAATTTGCTTAGGTCAGTTAGCAGCAAGTTGTGTTTTAGTTGCCAATGACGGTTGTGAGTCCTATATAAGGACATGCACCCCTTATATGTAAAAGGAGTCTTGGCTTATGCAATATGAAAATGTAGCTCCTTTGCTCAACTCTGTGTTCTCTTGCTCTATCTTTGCCATGAGAGATTTAGATTCTAGTGTTACAACCAATAATTGGTATCAGAGCCCTAGGTTCAGGTGAGGTATAGAGAGAGCAAGATGCGAGAGTTTGAGCCCTTCATTTGAGTTGGGCATAGCAGGAGCAACAAGGTGGTAGAGGTAAGGAGTACACTCGCAAGGAAAATGCCACAGTGCCGTGGAGTGGCACCGAGCATCATGCTGGTGGTGGCAGTAAGGCCGATGGTAACAACTTGTGAGAAGCTACGACGGAGTAGTGCGTGCGCAAATGTGGAGCATGTGGCTTTGTGATAAGGTGCACATTGCATATTGATGAATTGTCATCGAGGTATGCATGTATGAGTCTATGCATAAGTTTCTTGTGTTAGATGTGCCCACAAGAAAGCGTGTGTCTGAGGTACTTGCGCGAGTTCTTATTGAGGCCATAAGATAGCGTGAGTGCTATAAAGTTGTGTAACTAGATCCGAGAGTTGTGCCTAGGGCATTGAGAAAGTTGTGTTTGCCACCCTGAATCAGATCTACAGAGTAGCTCCCCTAAATCAAGTCCGAGAGTTGTGTCCAAGACGTTGTGATAGATGTGTGTCTTGAATCAGATTCGAGAGTTGTATTTAGGGTGAGTAGTTAGGAAGCCTTGTTCATGGTCCTAAATTGGTTCCGAGAGTTGAGATCAGGATGTTGAGTAGTTGAGTTCCCCATCCTAAATCGGTTTCAAGAGTTATGTCCAGGACATTGTGAACATGGACTAGCTTAATGACCATGTGTCCAAGAAACTTGATATCGATTAGTTGAGTTCTCCATTCTACAGGGGACTATGTCTAGGATGTTGATTAGTTGAGTTATCCATCCTAAGACAAGAAGTTCAAGATGTCGATTAGTTGAGTTCTTCGTCTTGAAACATTCGGGATGTCAATTAGTAGTGTCATCCATCCTAAAGAAAGTAAGCCCATGATGTGATTAGTCGTGTTCTCCATCATGTGGTAGTGAGTTCCAGGATGTTGATTAGGTGTGTTCTCCATCCTGAGACAACAAGCCTAGAGCGTCGATTTGTTGTGTTCTCCATCTTGAGACGAAGTTCAGGGGGAGTTCGGCAAGCCAAAGATGTGATCGACTGCCAGAACGAGTATATGTCCAAGGCGTGTTAAGTTGCAACACTGTCTCTAGCAAAGGTGAGTCAAGTTGAAGATGTGTCCAATTGGCTACTAAGTTTGAATAATTAACCAAGTCTCAAGATGAGATCAGGCAGATTGAAGTGAAAGAACCAACTTTTATCAGCACATACAATTTTGAAGAAAATAAATTAAGGGGGAGAATGCTGGATATTTAATTTATTTTCTTCAAGAGGAAAAAGTCAAATTGCATTTGGCTACTAGTAATCAAGTTGGCTGCTTGCTGGTGCTTGAAGTTTCTAGCACAAGCTAGCTTAACCTAGCTGTAAGTGAGAGATTATGGGCTCTAGTATGTACTAGTAAGTTGTATGCTTTGTGCTATGTCAACATAGAAGTATTCAAAGAAAATTTTACTAGCTAGCAAGCTGCACACAACAAGGAATGTGAGCTGTAATTTGCTCAGGTCAGTTAGAAGCAAAGTTGTGTTTTAGTTGTCAATGACAGTTGTGAGTCCGATTCAACTCAACACATCCTTTTAGTCCCAAACAAGTTGTGATAAGCTAGAGTTAAAACCCAACAAGAATCTCCAAATTACGGTTCAGTTACGTCAATAGCTGTACAAATCTTCAGCTATATCCTACTCTTTCAAATATTTTCCTCTCTTTATGCTAGTTTTGATCTTTCTCTATCTCTCTTATTATCTTTTGACTTAAGATTCTATAATGTACTGGCATCTCTCAGGTCTCCTTTGAACATGCATGCACCCCTTATATGTAAAATGAGTCTTGGCTTGTGCAATATGAAAATGTAGCTCCTTTGCTCAACTCTGTGTTCTCTTGCTCTGTCCATGAGTGATTTAGATCTTCATGTTAGAGCCAACAGTTACATTACTACAAAGGCATGCATATCAGTCAAGCCCAGGGTGATCACTTACGAGCAAAGTAACAAATCTCAGAAGTGGAAGAAAAGAAAGCAAGATGGCAAAAAAGCGAAACAGAATAGCATGTCTTGTTGTGCGATAATGATTGATGGCATGCTGCTGCTCTTCGTAAGGCAGTATATTCCATTGCATTCCATGATTGAAATGAAGTAAAATTGCATAATAGAAGAAATGCAGCATGTGCGAGTAACCTCACTCACCATACTGAGTGTCATGTAATTTTTCATAATATTTGTTCCCAAACTTGTCCACTCCTACAAGTGTTGCCCCGATATTGTGGATTTTAGTTTGCCTGAAAAGAGAGGATAATAATTACTACAATAGCCTTCGGCGACCTGTGGTGAGACAAACAAACACATCCACATATACACATGTGTAAAAATACAAAGGAGAGCTAGGAAAAAAGGGGAACTTACAAAAGGTTTCCATCCGGAAGGCATTTGCTGTAAATGACAAGATGTTAGTCCTAGCAGCTCATACAGAAAGCAATATCCAGTTTGATAGAGCAAGAAGATGGCATCAGTGGATAGAAATGTAGCAAAACAAAAGAAAACAGTTAGTAAACCAAGGTTCGGATAGCCTTGCCAAATCGGTTGGGCCGAGCGGCATGAAGCAACAACCCTAATCGAGGGGATTCGGTGCTGTACGGTACGATTCGATTCGAAGGGCGGAGGAAACTACTAGGGATCGGGGCCTAATTGAACAGGAGAAGAAGGTTGCGGGAGGCATGGAGATCCGGATCGGCGCCGCCTAGCGTAGGAGGCGTGGAGATGGAGGAGAGGGATTGTAGCTTACAAGTAGCCTTCGTCGCGGGCATGGCGGAGGAAGTTGGAGAGGCCCTTCTCCCTGATGCCGTTCCACACGCCCCGCACAGCCGCAGCCATGCTCCTCAATCTCTCCTTCCCTTCCCTTCCTTCCTTTCCTGGCTGCTCTGATCTCCTTCCCCTTCTTGCTCTGATCTCAAGAGGAGGAGAAGACATGGATGGGCGTACGACCCACCAGACTTCATCTGGATGGGCCGAATTTTGGGCTCATCTCTCTCTTCCTCCTCGTTAAGCTGGGAGCCCATTTATGGGATGGGCCGAGTTTTAGGCATTTCCAAACTTAATCGAAAAATCAAATCACTACTAGTGGGTGATACATTACAGCACTCTAATACTAGTGCTTATATCCATTTTCTTCGTATTTGGGGATTAAATATATGCAGGCACCCAGCTACAGCAACAGATCGATCAATCATATGATACGATCGCCCTGTCATATAATATGCAGCGGAGAATCAAACAACTTTCTGTTCCTTACTTGATGCAAATCGCCATACGACTACTGTAGTGCACTAGTGATGAGTTGCACTATCCAGACATATAGCTAGCTTAGCTAGTTTGGATTACATGGGATACTTCAATCGATCAATTAGTAGCTATTCAGGGAAAAGAAACCACCAGTTCTCTGTGAGTAATATGTTTTTAGTCACTCCATTCCCATGCATTGGATGCATTAGATTGAACCAAACTGCTCTTCTGTAATAATGTATCATGTAACGATCGAGATGTGTTGCAGTAGAAGAAGAAGATATATGTGCTTAATATCTCCTATAGACGATTTTATCTAAATTGCTTTATTGAAACCCTAGGATCGGACTAATAATTACGAAAATTTAATATTTTTCCCTAATCACAAAACTAAAAAAACTTTTTAGAATTCGGCTTAACTATTCTTCAAGCACACATATAAATTAAAAAAATTAAAAAATACATGCACACATATGAATAAAAAAAATTAATTTATTTTCAGCATTTAATACTTATACACATGTAAATAAAAAAATAATAGATTTTTAGTATTTTTTTCATAAAAATGTTAATATCAACTAATTATAGATTTTAATATAAACTAATTTTATAATTTCAATTTCAATATAAATTATTTTTTATCTATTTTGATTTTAACAATCGGCCATGGTTGATGGAGTAGGATGGAGCGATGAGAAAAGGCAACTTGAGGGTCCGATGTCTTACATTAACACCAGTGGCCAGGTCACCGGAGCCGGCAGACTCGACGTCTAAGGAGGAAGATCACTTCCTGGCACAGCAACGGCTGTCCAGACTGGTTCAAGTTGAGGCGGCAACATCATCAAAACCTGAACCTTAGGTTCATGGAACTCACAATCCAGCTATTTCTATTAGTTGGTCTCGTTTCAGGGTGTTGCAAGAGCTAGTCCTTTTTGCACACCGTGTAGTCGATGTGATGGTGAAAAGGAAATCGTGTGCACCTTGGAAGGTGAGGTCAGTTCATCTGGATCTTTAACAAGTTCTGGTGAGCCCAAATGAAGAGACTTTGCTCGTGCGAAGACGCATGTGCATGTGAGCATAGGTTCCAGAAGATTACGTGTCATAATCGGATTAATGCCGAGATGGTGAAATAGTATTCGAGCAGTATTCTCGGTGAAAACGGACTCTGTGGTCTACTGTAGCGGTGATGTGGCACAATATGAAGCGTCGGTTTTAAATCTAATGGCTGAGAATAAATACAGTAGTGGTTACGAAATCTAAAAGTTAGTTAGGTTTTTTCTTTGTGATTTTTTAATAAATAAAGTATAAGTTGTTAGGAATTTAAATAGAGAAAAAATTGAGGGAGTTTTTGTGTGAATTTTATAAACATAATATTGGTAATAAAGGTAATATTTTTTAAAGATTGGCATGGTAATTAATCTCTCTTTCGATTGTTTTTATATTAATTTTTTTGATTTGGATTGGTTTTTTATGTTTAATTATTTTAAGATATCGTATTATTAATTAATGATAGTTTAATTAATTTTGGTTGAACTTCTATTTAGTAAATTTGTTTCATTAATATCTCAACATTTACAAGTTCGATTTAGATGATTTTAATTGGTTTTGTTCGAAAATTTTATCTAGCTTGTTCTATGAAATTTTTAGGTCGATCGGAGTTATGGATTTATAGTTATAATCTGATTTGTAATAAATAATGTTGTGTCTGGATTCTAATAACAAGTTTTTTCAGATTTTATGGTTAGATTAAGTATTAAATTTTATTTTTAACCCTGTAATCTTTCACCTCCTCTGATTAACTATCTCTACATGCCATTCATTAAAATAGGATCTTTTTCCTCTTGAATTCATTGAATATTTATCCTCCCTCTCTTATTTAGTAAGTTAACTCTATATGAGTGAAACAAAGTTGCTTATTAATTTATAGTAAAAAGAAAAAAATGGAAGTAAACATAAGCAGTGTAAATTCCCCAAGATTGAGATTTTTTGATTAGTCATCATATCTTAAAGCAGGTAATAATAAGTAATTCCCGATACAAAAAGTTATAATCATAAGAGAATACATCAAAATTTAGTCAGGGATTAGAAACATTAAAGTATATAAATAATTAGTAACGAGGGAATGTAAGGTATTAGATATTTTCATCATAAAAGTAATCACAATGAGGATTTAAAATTGGTGGAAATGAGCAAAGTACTGCTTTGATCGGATTCCCATCCAAAGTATATTCCCATTCAAATGGCTATCAACAATGAATTAACCCTTTATTTATTTATTTTATTTTTAAATATCCCTTGGTGAAAGAAGAATATGACAGAAGATATGGAATACAATAAAAATATCTTTATTATTCTTTTCCTCGTTTATCAGAATTTTTCATGAACTCACACCTTACTCTTTTCATTTATCATATGCTATATGAGTGTTTTATTCTAAGATCAAGTTATTGCCGAACAAAGAAAAGTACCATTGTATTATAAAGCATGAGATAAATTTAGAAACGTTTTTTATTATTCTAGCTGACAGAATTCCTTTGGTGACGATGAAATCGATTTTATCTTTGATAATTCTAATAACAAAATATAACAATACTTTCCCTTATTTTCTAATCATAGAGGAGCCGGATGAAACTAACTAGTGTGAGTCGATCCTTCGAATATAATCATCCGATATATGATTAATTTCATGTAAAAAAACCATGCCGTCCGTCGAATTAAAGGCACCTTTTTATCTGGAGTCCATGGATGCCTCTTGATGTTGATGAAAGCTGCCTAATCATATCTAAAAGTACACAAGATAGATAGCACATCGATAGTGAGGTTCGGATGACTTAATTGGGGGAGATATACATGAATGGATGGATGGATTGATTCCTGAGATCGCCATGGCCATGCATCCATCAACAATTGTTGATCAATCTATCTGTGACAGATATATCCATCAATCAGTCCCGTCCGCGCCCGCAGACCCACTCAAAGATCAATCAAAACAAGATGCATCAAAGTAATTAACAGGTCGATAGTGAAAGGAAATGGAAATATATACATAAAGGCTAAAAGGAGAGATCGGTCGATCGATGGATCATGGAGATCGCTAGGTTAGCTATAGGTGAAGTGACACTACTCATCATCATCGGGCCGGATCGGTTGTTGTTAATGTATGACAAGACTAGCTACTACCTAGCTAGCTAGCCATCGCACTATCTAGCCTAGCTAGCTCTAGCTACTCGATCGATGTGGTGTTAGTTCCTTGGTCTTCATTCCGTGCGTGTATATATGCATGCATGGCCACAACACAATATATAGTTAAGTCGTCTTCTTTTCCTTCTTCAATATAATCCCGGTCCGGCCGGCCTGATATATCCCTCCGTTGATCTCCTCTCGATCTCTTGGTAGCCATATAGCGTCAATCGATCGATCGGTCATGTGTGACAGCTTGTTTTGGAAGTCGCCGGCCGCCGACCAAGGATGTGGTCAGGGCCAGCCTTCAGCTGCAGACGCCTCGCCATCAGGATGCAGACTCCTCGTATCTGCAGCTACTGGAAGCACTCGAAGGAGGAGAAGACCAGCAGCAACAGCTTGCGGTAGTCAGCCAACACGCTGATCATGATCAGCAGCAGCCAGCTTCTGCAGCTTGCAACCTTCTTCGTGCGCTCTTGCCACCAGTACTGCAGCAGGGAGCATCGCCGAGGCCGATTCAGGAGAACGCCGAGGAGCCAGCAGCAGAGTTATTTGCTGGTGCTCATCATCACTATGTCGTCTCGCCCATCAAGCGAAGGTATTTAATTATACCTATAAGCTAGTAATAACCATGCAGGCATCCGATCGAACAGCCACCTTGTCATTAATCGATAGCATCTATATAAATATGTACTATGCATGCGTTCAGGAAGAGCCAGACGAAGAAGGTGGTGTGCATCCCGTCGCCGGCAGCGGGGGTGAGCGGCGGTGAGGTGGTGCCGTCGGACCTGTGGGCGTGGAGGAAGTACGGGCAGAAGCCGATCAAGGGGTCGCCCTACCCTCGGGGGTACTACAGGTGCAGCAGTTCCAAGGGTTGCTTCGCCCGGAAGCAGGTGGAGCGCAGCCGCGCCGACCCCACCATGCTCGTCGTCACCTACACCTCCGACCACAACCACCCTTGGCCCACCCACCGCAACGCCCTCGCCGGCTCCACCCGCCCCTCCGCCGCCACCGCCGCACCCTCCTCCAAGATAGGAGTACTCCTTAGCAGCAGCAGCAGCTATCATACAGACGCAGATCATCATCATCAGTCTCATCAGTATGATCATACCGACCACCGGCACCACCACGATCGTCTTAGTCTTACTACTACGACGGCGCCCATGATCACTCACCTCAAGCAGGAAGACGACGATCAGCTGGACTCATCAGACTTGTTTGCCGGCGTCAGCAGCTTGGACATGATGATCTCCGCCGCCTCCCTGCTGCAGCCGGAGCAGCATCAGCTGGGTACCATTGACAGCAAGCAACAGCTCTTGTTTGATGAAGACTATCCTCACTGCTTCGGATTCTTCGACTAGCCAGCCAGATAGCTACCACTTCTTCTACGGGACAAGCTAGACTTAATCACTTCCTAATTAATCCATAACAATCTATAGCCTAATGTAAGATAGCGTGCTTGTTAGAGACCACGACTAATACTTCTATCACTAACTTTTACTTAAAATGTTGAACAGTGCTCCTTCTGGTACCAAAAGAATACTATATCGTTTAGGATACCTCGACAAAAGTTAACTTTGACCATAATTACTGTTTAAGATGTTGTTTTTGGAATGAAATGTTGTAGCCAAATTTATCCTGGCAAAAGCTTTCATATTATAAAGTTGGACTTACACAAAAGAATTAAATAGTCAAAGTCATATTAAATTTGAAAAATCCAAAACCATTTTCTTCTAGTGACTAATTGAGGGAGGAGTAGTATGTTCCTATATATTACCCTTTTATTTTTACTGAAACAGAAAATGCTAGCCTTTTGCTTCTATATATTAATGACAATGAGCGAGCTGCCGAAATTAAAAGCCAGTTTGATATGTAATTTCTTGCTAACGCTATTACTAGCTTGGTTGTTCTCAGTATATGCTGTCTTCATTTGCTTTCTCGTTTTTGACACCTACGTTTTTCGAATTCCTAAACAATATGTTTTTACAAAAAGTTTCTATAATAAAAATCATATTAATCTATTTTTAATTTTTTAATTAATACTTAATTAATTATATGCTAATCTATTACTCATTTTACACAACAACAAACAAAGGCAGCACATACCTGGAATGTTTACCGTTCTATATATCTACTGAATGGAGTACATGCATAAGGTACTAGTTAGCAAACAAGCTAAATCGATTATTAACAACGACGTGTGCCTGAATCTGGATCTCTATATATCTCCATGACTTCGCAGTGTCCCAATCTGCATTTCGTAATGAATGATGGCGATATTCAGTCCAAGGACACTGTAAACCCCACACGAGAGAAAAAGAAAGTTGAAAAGAAGGAAAAGAGAAGGGCACAGGCTGAAAGGAAACCTAAGGCCCGAATGCTAAGATAAAAAGCTCAAACGACAAGAAGAATCTTGATACCACAATGCAGGCCTTGTTGCTGCTAGGGTGCTGATGAGACTGGACAATGCAGGAAATATATAGCTTGTTAATTTTGTCGACCAATTCGATCTCAAACACTATCCCTGGAACAGATGATCAACAAGGCACATCTTGTCTGCTACGCTCTTATCATTAGGTTTATGCGTGCACGCAGTGATCAACATCGGTAGTAACTCTAATTTCAGAAACTCAAAATCGCCTGGCGATGATCGATGGCATTCACCCTTATCAGAAAGTCAATTGACCGCAATCTGAGAAAACAACAACGCTGAAAAATGTCTGTGTGCCCTGAGTGTCCACATCTAAACTCTCAGAAAATATTGCCAGGTTAAGTGGGCCTGAAGCTTGGATGAGGAACATTCAGTAGAATCAATGTGTGTACAAGACTGGTAACTTCACTGGCAGCAGTTATCCCACTATTATGCTGAATATTGTACATAGCACAAGACAGGTGGGCTTTTTCAGCCAGATTGTGCAGAACACAAAACCATATGAGAATGCATCAAACAACAATTGGAAAAAAAATACATTTCAAATCAGTGCGAGGAATGCAGTTGTTGAGACTCAGTATTCGTCAATCATCTCCCATGCCAAAATCCATCCTGTCTGTCCTAATTTCCTAGCTGCAGAAGTTGAGCTTCTTTATAACTTTTGCATAAGCTAAGTGCACTAATGCAGGCTTCCGAAGTCTTCTTTTCGCCTCCTTTGACTGCAACAGCATAAACAATAGCATCACATACAAACTAAGCGTGCATTGGACTGCAGTACAGCTAAATAATTGCATAATCAAAACAATTAGAGTAGAAATGCATCAGCAGTTAAAGTGACTATCAGTAACGTTGATCATATCTGAAAGACATGAACCTGCATGGATGCATCAATAAACTTTGGGAAATGTTTGATGAGTTCTGAAATTGGCTATATGGAAATGAGTTTGATTTGATTCTGCGTAGCGTATAAGAGGAGGAAGGGTAGCTCAAGTGGTGTTGTCAGATTTTGTTACAACTTTTTGGAGACCGAAGTTACCGGACATCTGAAAGGTTTACCAAATCGGTCCACTGTGTTCATCTCTCTCTTTTGGGCACCGTACCGATAGATTGGTCTTGGACCATGGTGAAACTACATCATATTGAAGAAGAGAAAATGGCAGGGAATCCATGTTTCCATGATGAGACATATGCGGTTTTGCAAAGATAACAAAGAGCAAGGAATTCACCATCCAACATATGACAGTAATATGTCAAAATTTTCATGGGTGCATTACACGGCATTAAATCGAAAGTTTGGTATTACTAGGATACACTAACATTTTTAGTAACAAGTGTATACTGAACGCTCATACAAGCAAGCAACAGTGCATGAGGGGAGTGAAGAAATCGCTCCTAGCAGGTAAGGCATGGGGGGAGAAGAGAAGAAAACAAGGTCAGAGTGTACCTTGAGGTGAGCATTGTGGCGTTTGCCGGCCCTCCACCTGCGGACCTGGCCATCATTCATGACTCTGAAACGAAACTTCATGGACCTAGTAAGTAGTAAGTGAGACGAGGCTGAGCTGAGCTAAAACTTGATTGATTGAATGATGAAGAGGGCAGGGGTGCGTACGAGGGGGGCTTGATCTTGTACTTCTTGACCTTGGAGGTGGTGGGCGTCCGCGGCGAGCGCGATCTGTCCTTGGTGGCGAAGTGGCGCACCTGCGTCTGCGTGGGATGGAGGAGGCCCAGAGGAGGGCGAGGCAGAGTCAGGGGCGCGCGCGGGAGGTGCTGGAGGTAGGAGAGGGGGAATGGCCTGGGAATGAGGGGCGGGGGAAGAGGACCGCGGGCAGGGGCGGAGACAGAGGAGGAGAGGAGGAGGCGGCCGAGGCCGGCGGCGGCGCACCACCGCCGCATCGAGCAGGAAGGATGACTGCCTGTTGATAGGGTTTGTTCGAGGAAGAGAAGGGAGGGGAAGGAAGGCAAGGCGTCGAAGCGAGAGATGAAGGCCCCATTCCATCCATCCTAATTGACACCCGAAGCATCCGTTCTAATTTACTTGACTTGGGCCTAGTCCAGCCCATCAGTCCGTGTCGCTTTCTCGTGCCGCGCGTCGCCTCTTGGGTCACCAACTAAACAAGCAGCATTCACTCCCTAAAATAATAATAATAAATGAACTAAACACGCAGCACGAGGTCAAAACACACCAGATCACCAACCGGACACATGCAGCTAGGCACGCGTTTGGCTAAAGAGATCGATGGGTCGGCTTGGGTTGTAATTAGGGAATTTAGATGACATGTGATGCCCTCTTAAACAAAATATTTCTTTAAGATTTAAATTGATCTTGTCTTTTAAAACTAATCCAATGTCGAGACATGGGCTATATCTTAAAAGAGTAGAATTATCACATCCCTCACAACAAACGTATCTGGACACACTCATTTTGATGCGAGACAGATTTATCCACGTGCTCATGTGTGGCAATTAGAAATATGACTATGTTTATGGATCCAATAACTCGACATCATGTACTTAACAACATGACGTTGAGGGATGAAGTTTTTGACGAGAGATGCTATGACTACTGTGGATCAGGAGATATGACGCGACTAAAGTATATTCGTCTCTAAACTAGAATCTTCACCATCTCAATTTTCAACAATTCAATCTATTAGAATTGACATGGCTTTAAAACATTATCGCTATGAAAAACAGTAGTTCAAATTTATCGATCTCGAAGCCTCAATCGAGAACCTAGACCAATAACTTCTAAACTAATATCCACCAATTGGTTGACAATGAGGCTGTGCATCGATAGAAACATTGATCTTCAATAAGATACCGGGTTTGTCGTCTCAATCTACTAATCATTTCATCAATTCATACATTATTTATGTATAGTGTGTTGATTCTATTTTTTTTTACAAGCTACAAGAACATTGAAGCACTATAACCTCCTACTACTCTGATTCATTTTGATGAACAATACACTAATTGAGCCGATTAGTTTTGGGCTGAGACACTTTACACCTTTGTGGCTTGCATGGCTAGTATCAACTATATGCGTACAAACCTAAAGTGACCAATTGGAATTCAGAGCCAACCACTAATGCGTGCATTCATACAGGGTCGGTAGACCAACTAATTTAGATACATACATATACATTATGATATACACATAGAATGTACTCAAAGAAATGATGGTTACCATCTCTATCAAGTACGTAATAAGATATTTGGTAGATTATTTTTTAAAAAATTGAAATACTAATTCCGTAGATACATTCAGCATGTATCTACCAAGTATGGAATATTTCATTTAATTATCGTACATTTTTTGAGATAAAAAATTTACTTTGTTATATAAATAGTTTTTTATACATAATATTTATTTTCTGAGCTCATGTCATATTAGACCGACTACATGAAAAGATCTTGAGTCCCAAATAGGGGGTTGAATGTGTAAACTTTTAAATCTGAAATATATTAGCAACGAAAATTAGTCTTTCCTTCGGAGTCTCTGGTCTTATAGTTTGGAGTATTGTTAACGCCAAAATTTGGAAAGCCTAGGGAAATGTTGGAAAAAAAATTGGCTGAAGTAAAAGAAGAATCCGGTTGCTATAGGGAGGAAGCTGATCGGATGAAGCAAGGAGATATTCAGTCTAAGAATAGAAGATTATCCAGATGAGACCGAATTTGAGAAGAAGCCGAGGAACTCATGGCAGGATATTTTATTTATGTAAATTGTATCTTATATAGAAATGTTTAGTTAGTTTAGTTAACTTTCCTAGAGATATTTTTCTTTTATATTTTTAGGAGATAACGTCCAATGGTTGCTGTAACCGCGTCGAACTCTATAATACCAAGGTATAAATATAGACCCCCTGGAAACCTATAAAGACATCAACATATCTTTCGATCAATATAACTTCGGCGTATCGCCACCCTAGTTCATCTAGGTTTTTATCAGCGGGTTCTGACTCTCAACGAGGGGCTGCATCGGTTAACTTCGATCTCCGGTGAAGGGGTAAATCCCGCCACTATTTCGGTATGTCTTGTTTTGTCTAAGGTTGCATCGGTTAGGCTCGACCTCTTAGACAGATCGGATATACCGCATCACGTCTGTGCAGGGTCTATCAGTTTATTAAGCTCTCTTTGCCATCGTTGGTCTGGTGTTACATCGGTTAGGTTCGATCTACAAGGTTATCGACGGTAGATTGAGCTTTAGGCCTATAGGTCTCTGTACGACGTTTCATCAGAGTGTTAGCCAATGAGTTATCTATATATTGAGCAACATGCCCAGTGTATCGACTCCTCGGCCGATACACATCAGTCTTCAGAGATTCCCCTTGAGCGCCACGCCAAGCATATCGATCTTCCAGTGGATGAACGCTGCTACAGCTTCCGTCGACTATCAGGTGGGATCCTGTGTGATTTGCTTTTAATACCCTTCGATGCCTCCATTGGCTCTACGGCCGATAGATCAGGATCTCGCTTTCATCACACCCGGAGCCATCATATTCTTTGTCAACATCTGTCTACGCCTTCATCGGCTTCCAAGCCGATGGAAGAGTGTCCCGATACCTATCGACGACCAGCTGATAGCAGGAGCCATCCGAACGCGGCTGATAACCACCTCAATCTTATCGGTGGCCAGCCGATAGCGAGAGCTCTTTTCGGCCCATTGTTCGACTGACCCGTTTGCATCACCTCCTTGTCAATTGCAGGGTCAAATTGACTGGCACACCCGCACCGGCACCGTCGCACCAGAGTTGAATGAACCTCACGGGCTCTGGCGCGCGTACCTCGAGCCACGAAGAGAAGCTGACAGGCCTGTATTTGAGCTAAAAAGACCTCCCAGGTGTCGGCGTGATCGCCCGAGACATTTTTGGTGTGACCAAGTATGTAGACCATTCTTTTTGTCAGACAGAGAAACTAGTTTAAAATCTTTGGTTTTATAGTTCAGAGATTCCTAACCTCCTTCAAAATATCCAAGGGACACTAAAAAAGGTGAACCCTAAGGGTTGAGGAGAAAGTAAGAAAACAAAATCATAAAGAATATCAAAGGTAACGGAGAGCTAGGAGACTAAGTGATTTTCACCGAAGTTCGGATCAAATAATCATATGTCTCTATTGAGAAGTTCTAAAGAGCTAGATCTCTTTCGATTATTTGCCTCATCAAGTTTAACACTAGAAATCATTTTGGTCTTCAAGCTCTCACCAAAGTGTAGCACTTAGTCCATGGCAACCATTAAGATCTCCATTATGGCACAATGCTCACACTTTCTATATAGCTTACTGTATCAAATACTCTTCTAAGAAAGAACTCAGTGATTCACTAGTATACCTCTTTCTCTGTGGAGGTGAGAAAGACTTTCACAAATATCCTGGGTGATTCACATGTTGAATTCTTACGTGCAACGCCTAGTCATTTAGAAGGTGATCCTTTAAAAGTAACAAGCTTGAGTCTTCACCGGCGTTGATCCACAAGTGCTCACACAATTCCTAAAATCCAATCTCTCAAAAAGCACTATCAAAATGTGGATTAAGTTCAATATACAAGAGAGCGTAGTGGAGAATATCTAAAAAGCTCTTGGGAGTGAAATAGCAATAAATTAGCAACCAATCTCTCAAAAGGGGTTGGTGTGATTAAATGTCCACACATCTTGAACCTAACCATTACTCATAGAAATCAAACTCCAGAGTATTCAGATAGAATGCTCGAAGACTCTAGATAGGCCTTTCGGCCTAAATAGAGACCTCAGTCTGGAGATTTTGGCCAAAGGATCTGGAGACTCTGGACATTCCTTTTGGCCTAGGCAGAGAACTCAATACGGAGACTCCAGCCAAATGATCCGGAGAGAAGGTTTGGAGTGTTCAATCTAAATTTTTGGAGACTCTGGACATGCCACTTTGCTAAACAAAGAACTCAGTCCGGAGACCCTGGCCAAATGGTAAGAAGACTCTCGACATATTTCTCTGTTTAATAGAAAAACTTATTCATAAGTTTCTATAAAGTCTAAACACAAACATTCAAAACATTAGGAGAGAAAATCAAAACTCTATGGTGTATGCGATGCGAGTGTTTACTCATCTAGACTGAGAAGTTTTATTGACCACTTGCTTCTCGACCTGGTTAAACTTAAGTCCCTTTTAATAGTATGACTTTGTTAACACCAAAATTTGATAAGCCCCATACATATATTCGGTTAAGGATTGGAGAGCCGATCGACTTATGAAAAGAGGTCGATTGATAGATAGAAAGAGTCGATCGGACGATTAAAGATGAAACTTATCTAGATGAGACTGGACGTGGGGAGAAATTGTGGATGACATGGTAGGGTGGTTTCATCATTAGTTAATTAGTTAATTATTTTTCCTTTTATCTCTAAGATTGATTATATTTTATCATTAGAAAAGTTTATCCTGTATTTTTATGAGATTTGTGTAACCTTAGGGTATAAATATAAACCCTCTTGATCCTTGTAAATCATCTCCACATATCAATATAATCTCAACGCATCTCTAATCTAGTTCATCTAGTTTTTCCTGATGGGTTCTAGCTTTAGACATAGGCTTGCATCAATTAGGTCTAAACTCCAGCGAAGTGGTAAGTCGCGCCATTATCTTAATGTATCCGCTTTATCTAAGGCTGTATCGGTTAGGTCTGAACTCTTAGTTTGATTGAATATATCACATCATGTTCACATGAGATTGAGCCTTAATTCATTAGGTTTTTACGCGAAATTTCATCAAAGTAGTCAACCGATAAGTTATCTTTATATTGAGTTTTACATCTAACGTATGTACTTTTTAGCTGATATACATATATATCTTTAACAATCGATTTAGTTTTGTTAAATCCAGTCTTATGTTAGGTCTGATCTATCAAGATTATGTCTAATAGGGCTAACATCGAGATCTAGTAGGTTTCGTTCCTCCTATCGATTCAGTTAGCCGATGAGTTTATTTACATGCTTGTATCGGACTCAATGGGTTTACCCGTTCTCTCCATCAGCACATTTGATCAATCTTTCGTCATTTCGGTTACATTAGTTTCAACCTTATACTGTCTTGGTTCAGTCCAATCTATCAAGACTGGTTCTAATGGTATGATCATCGGTAATCACTTGGACTCATCACTTTAGAAGACAAGACTTTGCTCTATATAGCTTATCATATATTGTATTCAGAGCAACATTGACTCTATAGCCGATATATCTTTTATTTTATTCCTTGCTATTTTTTCTATACCATCATCGACTTTCTAGCCAATATATGAGTGCTATAGTCTTTATCGATAACTAGCTAATAGCAGGAGTATATCGAACTCACAGCCGATGACTATCTTAACTCTATTGGCTAGATGTGGCTCAATGATCTAACTCTATTTATCTTTCTTGTCGATTAGATATCAAATTGACTAGTATGTCTTGAATCCCAACAACAAGATGCCACGAAACTTAAGGATCTGTATTGGAGCTACGTATATATCCTAATCCTTCGTGTTTTTAGGCACATTGCATCGGACCGATTTGTGCCCAAATTTGTCCTAGAACTCAAGAAAAAATAAAATTACATTTTCATTGCTTCAAGTCTCCATTTTATTTTTTTTCTTTTCTTTTATTTTCTTTATGTGATCTTTTTTTAAACAAAATAATATATCACTTATTGAATTACCGTGATATTCTTAATTATAAATATTAGCTCTCTAATTTCTTATTATTTATCACTTAAAAACTTATTAGGAGACCTAGATACACTTTCACTATGGTTTCATGTCTAGGGGTTTGTACTTTTTAATGTACGTATAAGTCTTGCTCGATTATGATAAATGTGGTAACAAATGTATGATATGAATATTCTCGATATATCCTAACATAACTAGAAGATTTATGCAGATTTTTAGTATATTCTCGATATTTTCTATTATATTTTTTTCTAGAAATTGCTTTTCAAGAAAAATAGCAATAGCAACATATTTTGCATCTGTCGGCGATATTGCCTAGGAAAGTTGTGAAAAGGTTACCATAGCAGGACAATTTCTCACAAAAATAAGTGGTGTTATTTGGTATGTTTTGTTGATATTCTATCGATGTTGTCTATCCTAAGTACTCATGGTATCTACCATGACAATTAAATCAGATATCTTAAACAGTAATGACACCTCGTGTCATCGCTATACTATCAAACAATACCTCACCATCTATCTCGACTAGTCGAAATACGAGCTAGTCAAAACAAGGATGAAGGAGGTGCTCCGTTACCAAGCGGAGGGCTTGAGGTACCACCTATGACAACTAATGTGATGATATTGGTGTAGAGCTCAAACGATAACAACACATAACCCTTGCTTGAATATAGAAGTCATATTGAAAACGATATAATTGAAATATATTTCTGACTAGAAGCTTGAAAAAAACCACAACTTTTGGTATGCTCGTGAGTTGAAAAAATAAATGTGAAACCATGTTGACCATATGAAATGTTCATCTAATTATCAACCCAAGCATCAATATTCGTTGTAGATATCTAACTAAAGCTCTGGTCTGCACAAGACCGAATCAAGCAGAAAGGTTTTAATAACTAGACAGTGGTCATAGATCCAACAACATCGTTGGTCTTTACTTGACTGGGTAAAGTGGAAAGGTTCTCCTAGCTAGACAATGGTGAATAATTTGACTATGCCACTAGTCTTCATGAGATTAGGTCAAGTGAAAATGACCCCCTACCTAAATAGTGTTCAAAGATTCGATAACATTGCTGATCTTTACTTGACTGGGTAAAGCGAAAAGGTTCTCCTACCTAGATAGTGGTCAATAATCCGATTACACCACTTGTCTTCATGAGATTAGGTCAAGTAAAAAGGACCCCTACCTAAATAGTGGTTGAAGATCCGATTACACCACTGGTCTCCGCGAGAACGGGTTGGGTGAAAAGATTCTACCTCCTAAACAGTGTTGAAAGATCCAACTATGCTGCTAGTCTCCGCAAGGCTAGGTTTCATGAAAAGATTCTCCTATCTAGATACTAGTCAAAAATCCGACTATGCTGCTAGTCTCCATGAGACTGGTTTAGGTGAAAGGGTTCTCCTATCTAGATAGTGGTCGAATATTTGACTACGCCTCTAGTCTTCATAGGACTAGGTCGAGTGGAAAGTGTCTTCCACATAAGAAATGGTCGAGAACCAACTACATTGTTGGTTTCATGAAACTAGTCGGGTCGTAGCGATCTTACCAATAATACACATTGTTGGGCTCTGATTACACCGCTAGTTTTCATGAAACTAGTCAAGTCGTACTTGTCATACCACTATTACATGTTGGCGGGATCTAATTATGCTACTGGTCTTGGTAATACCAAGGGAGTCATAGTGGTCCTATCATCTATATATATCACCGACCAAACTGACAATTTCTTCGTCACAAAAAATAACTTGGCCTAAGAAAGAACTAATAACACCGAGATTATGGTTGAAGACATCAAATCATCAAATATATTGATACTCTTTACACCATTTTGCTACTTGGATTGTCTATTCATTAACTACATTTTGATAAAATAATTAGGGACTAGGGAAAGTATATTATTTAATTATAGATTAAGAAAATATTTTAAATTTTAGTTTATATTTTTCTCCTAATCATTCGCTTGAGATCTTATTATTTAATGATTTGTTTTGGACAATTGATTTTAGGAAAAATCAAATGACATAAAAAATGGTTTAATATTGAGTAAGACGAAGACTAGTCATAGGCTTTACATTGGTCGGTATTAAATTCCAACAAAGTAAAGTTAAGACCAATAACTCCACTACTTAACTTCAAGATATATGCAGGTCCAAAGGTGCTCACTAATTAAAAATATATTTTGGTTGGTCATGTGCTAAGTCAACAAGTCCAATCATCTATATAGAAAAAGATCAAAAGACACAGAGGGTCTGATGACCCATATACAATGGTTACATGTGGTGTGTCGCATTATACGATACAACCAAGCTCTTCCTCTCTATAAAAAAAGCGATGCACTAATCAAAGGTGATAATATACTCGAAAGAGTGTAAACACAAGTAGTTAGAAATAAATTTCTCACTTGGTTATAAGGATTGAGATAAGTTGGTCTAAGTAGCTCAAGCATATAGGATAGCGGATAAAGAAAGGTAACATATTTACATATATTTATTTAAATTATTTACCTTACTATTTCTCACAGTGACAAAAGTCATCCCAATACTTAGGTAGATATCACACTAAATTATTGAGTAGTAGAGACAGGAGGCTAAATTATAGGATTTGTATATATCATTCGATTACTATACGAACTATGTTCTTAGACAGGCAAAGATCATGGTCTCAAATATTTTATTCTAATAAAATATAACCACGAGAAAAAATTGGTACTATTTGGGATACTCAAAATATTTGTAGTTGGAATGAAATATATAAGTAAGACATTAAAACAAGATAAAGTGATATTTTTTAAGTATAGATAAATTACAGCTAACTATGCAAAAGTTTATTAGGTGTTTTATAGATGTATATGCTTATGTTTAAATATCTATATTAAGCCAATAATGTCGGGAGCTTTTGATTATTTCATATAAAAGAAAGAATTCTACTAATAATGTTTTATGGATAGTTGGATAAAGAAAGTTATAAACTTTAATCAAATATTATAATCGATTGCAACGACAATACATTCGAATGAAACGATCATAGATGTCGATGTGAACTATCAGATGATGCTGACTATGCTAGGCTACTCCGATGAGGTGACATCTCGAGAATGTTAAACTGGTGTCTAATATTTCTACTATATTTTTTAAAAAATATATAACTATATTTTGAGAGAAAAAACAGATAGGACTATCCTATTTTAAAAATATAGATAAGTCTAACCTATCTAAATTCGTCCCTAAACTAAATCTAAGCAAGTTGCAACCTGCACTATTACTCAATTTTCTATGGAGTATTCATTATGCGATTAATTTGCCATTAATTTGCTGAGTTGGTCCTTCAGACCGGGACGATCCAAGGAGTACGAGTTGACTTCTTCCCTTGCAGCTGCCGTCCGTCTTCGCCTCCATTCTAGTACGAGAGGCGGCAGCAGGAGGAGAGCAAGAAGAGGATGGGCATGGAGGGCGGAGATGCCCAACTGCCGCTGCTCCACCACCCCCAAGTTCTCTTGTACTACTACTATCCCCAATTCCCATTCCAAATCCATCCTTAAGCTTGCTTCCATATGAGTCTCATCCCCATATTAACAATTCCCCGTTGGATTGGACACGGCAATTCCACCAATCCATTCTCAATTTCTCACCGCCCTACACTGTCTAGATCGGGACTCTTAATCCTCACTGTCCTTCTCTCTGTAGGTTTCCGCATCCAATCAGCACAATACCAAGCCCTTCAACTGGAAGGCTCCTTATTTTGGGTAACTCACCCCTTCTTACCTTCTTCCTCGTTTCATGGATCAGCACATAATTAAGCATGCCATGAAATGAATATTTACGTCTTTCCAGAATCATTGTCTTGTGATTGCACAGCACAGCAACTGCCTAGTTGAATCTGTCGAATTGACATTTCTTTTTTCAATCCACCCAACTATCATAATGTAAATATACATTCATTGTAGCCTTTGAATTCTTGGAGAGTATTGCCTAAGCTGGCATCTCGCTCAACTTGGTTGTATATATTGGAACCGTCCTCCATGGAACTACATCCTCAAATGCAGCCAATGTTGATACATGGAATGGAACTACATTTCTTACACCGGTTCTTAGAGCCTTTTTGGCTGATACATACTGGGGAAAGCACAAGACCATTGCCATCTCTACAATTTTCTATCTTATCGTAAGTGCAGGCGTGTATGTGCATCGTTTACTAATTCATTTCATTTGCTTGTTTGTGCTCATGCTATGTATCTGTCTGCTCAAATTATGTCCATGAACAAAACAGGGGTTGCTTGTAATTACTGCCTCTGCTGTCATCCCATCACTACAACCTGCTCCATGCAATGGGAGCTCATGTCCTCCTGCAACAGGGTTTCAGTATTTTATGTTCTTCACCGCGCTCTACCTTATTTCAGTTGGCACCGGGGGTGTCAAATCAGCATTACTCCCCTTCGGAGCTGACCAGTATAACGATTCAAACGTCCAAGAGAGTAAAAAGAAGCATTCTTTCTTTAGTTTGTTCTTCATTGCTATCAACCTTGGAGTGTTCATCTCGGGCACTGTCGTCGTCCGGATACAGCAAAATGTTGCTTGGTCTCTCGGATTCGGCATCTCCTCAATATGCCTTGTTGTTGCCACAGTTGCCTTTTTGGCAGGAACACCAGTGTACAAGGTCCAGCTTCCCAGTGGAAGCCCCACTCAAGAGTGTCAAAATGATTTTTGTTGCCACTTTTAAGAAGAGAAAAGTGGAGGTTCCTGCCAATAGCGCACTCTTGTATGAAGGGGATGATGCTGATTTAAGCAACGGACAGTCAGTCAAACTAGCACACACTGATGATTTCAGGTACTTCTGTGACCTAAACTTTATATATGCTGGAATTTTTGCAATCCGAGGCGAATTGGCACTGTTCTATATACTGGCCTTGTTAGTACTGGCAATGCTCCGTAATAGCTTTTCTTTATAAGAGAGAGAGAGAGAGAGAGAGAGAGTGAGAGAGTGAGAGAGAGAGTTGGTATTATAGCTGTAGTTGTCATGAATTTTGGTCGTCTTGATTTGGGTAAAATGGTTTCAGCTCATTGCAAATGAACTCTTCTGTGATATGTAAGCATATATATAGGCTATAGAGTATATATTGTTGCTTGATGCTATATGTGAAGGGATATATGGGCTGTTTCAGGTGCTTAGATAAGGCTGCAGTGGTTTTTGAAGAGGTGGAAGAGATAAAGGATGACGGCATATCTTGTGGGTGGCTGCAGTGTTCGGTAACGCAGGTGGAGGAAGTGAAGATTCTGCTGCGGATGCTGCCGATATGGGTCACCAGCGTCCTGTACGGGGCCTCGTTGGGCCAGACGGCCACCACCTTCGTGCAGCAGGGAAACTCCATGAACACCAGGATCGGATCCTTCTATGTCCCAGCAGCATCTCTCAACTCCGCCGAGGTGATCATGATGGTTTGGGTCGTCTTCCAGGACAGCGTCGTCATCCCGATCGCCAGGCGATACACCGGGAACCCCGCGGGGCTGACGCAGCTGCAGCGGATGGGCGTCGGCCGGTTGCTGGCGGTGCCGGCCGTGCTCTAGACGTGGCGGCTGCGCAGCGTCAGGTCCGGCGGCAACCTGAGCATCGCGTGGCAGCTCCCGCAGCTCGTGATCCTGGCCTGCTCCGACGTCTTCTGCGGCATCGCTCAGCTAGAGATCTTCTACTCGGAGGCCCCCGTGTCGATGAGGAGCTTGTGCTCGGCCTTCTCCTTCCTGGCGCTCTCGCTGGGATACTACGTCAACTCGCACCTCGTCTCCATTGTCGCCAGGGTGACGACGGCGGGCGGCGCCAAGGGGTGGCTCCCCGCCGACCTCAACGACGGCCATCTAGACTACTACTTCTGGCTGTGGATGGGGATCAGCGCCATCAACTTTGTGTTGTATGCCACCTTTGCCAACAAATATACTGTCAAGAGAGTCGCCGTCCCGCACCCGCACTGATCGTCTCTGATCATGATCGATCGATATTTCGATCCAATGTACAACCGCAATACAAGACCAATCAACGATTCTTACTTGAGATTACTCCACTTGATTGAGGAGAAATACCAAATAAAGGGCTTAATTATGAACGCATTCCGCTATTTTTACATTATGGGATTTTTGAACGAAAAATTTTGAATGTTAGAAACATATTTTTGCTAGAATTAATAAAAATTACAAAACTACATCTACTTTAATTAAACTATAATAATTATTATTGCAAACCCATGATTTAATATTCTCTCCATTCAAAAACTTTTAAAATATTTAATATAAAGATAATATAACTACTATAATATATATATATATATAATAAATTATTTATTTTGAAAACCATATCGTCATTCAAAACGTTAAGAAATCGAAGAGAGTAATAAAGTTAATAAAAACTCTAAATCTGATATTATATTTGAGATTAAATTAGTAGTAAATATGTAATTTTATGATAAATTTATTATTAAATATGTAGTTTTATAATACTTAGCTTTAAATACATGATAAATTTTATGTTAAAATAGTTTTGTGGTACATCACATTAAATTTATAATTTTATAATATTTTTGTTAAAGTAAAGTAGGTTCTTTTTTGAATTTACTCTTACAAAAATATATGAAACTATGTTCCGAACTCGTGAACCTTCCATTACTTGCTACTTCCTTCACCTGATGAGACGGTATGATCAAGGGCTTGCAAAACTGATGATAACCGCTCAAAACCCATGTTTATCGACTATATCGAGCCGATGTGCCTACCAAATGCTGCGATATATAGAATCATATATCAGATAAAACCATATATCTCTCCCGTCATTACTGTTCACTATTCGCACACTCACGAGGCCACATCATCAGCTAACCAGACTCGTCCGATAGGATTCTTCCTCTGCATCTGGACCGCCCACGTCGTGTTTCCTGCGGCTTCTTCCATCGCCGCGGGCGCTAGCGAGCAATCAATCAATCAATGTACACAGAGCACACTGCACGAATCAACCACTCTCCTCGACGATGCCCTTCGCAATCCCAGTGTGTTCTCGACGCTGTCGTCGTCTCCGTCCGGCGTCCGCCTCTTTGCACGCCGGCGCCAGCCCGCCGGCTCTTCTACACCAAGTCTTCTGCCTTCTGCACCGATCGATTCTATACGGGGTGGAGCAAGTAGGGCGGCCACTGTGCCGCCATCGCCTCCAACGAGACAGTGACCTCCACCAGGCAATGGCTCTTGGTATGGTTCTATTTCTCTCTGCTTCCCATCATCTTCTCAATGGATTAGACCTCAGCTTGATTTAGTTGCATGGCTAGGTCCGTCCAGCCACCGTGCGGTCCTCTCTGCCGGATGATGCAGCCATCTCCAATTTGGTTGCTCCTCTTCTACCGAAAAAATAACAATTCATGTATCAATATCTACATCTTCTTCTTTTTCTTCCAAATCTGCAGTTTAATCTGTAGGAAGCGTTAAATCTTATATGGAGACCGCACCTTTAGACAAGAAAAAGCCTCTTACATGGCTTACAAGATGTCTATCCAAGTTTGTTGAGATTGAGTAAAAAAAACAACGTATACAAGATATTATATAACAACCTGATCTAACTAAACAACTCAATCTTATCTTCAATAAACTCGGACTGTCATACATATGATATGATACACGTTTGTTAACATACTCCTTCAATCTAAATCTAGTGCAATAAGGTTGAGATTGCACTTTAACTCTTCTAACTTGTGGTCTAGAAGTAGTTTTATGAACCCATCGACCACTTGATCACTGGTACCAATAAATCGGATATGAAGTAGCTTTTGTGCCACTTTTTCACGTACAAAGTGATAATCAATTTTTATATGTTTGGTTCGAGCATGGAATACTGGATTTGCAGACAAATACATTGCTCCAATGTTGTCACACCACAATCTGATAGCAGGGGGAAATCGAACTCCAAGTTCTTGTAATAGAGACTGTATCTAGATAATTTCAGTTGTGGCATTTACCATTGCTTTATATTCTGTCTCTGTACTTGATCGTGAAATAGTGGTCTATTTTTTAGCACTATAAGACATAAGATTGGATCCAAAGAAGATTGCAAACCCTCCTGTAGAACGCATGTCATCAATACATCAAACCCAATCGACATAAGAGAATCCACTAACAAGATTTGATGAGGACTTTGCTATTCTAAGCCCTAATTTTACAGTATTTTTGAGATATCTCAACATGCGCTTTACTGTTGTCCAATGAACTGAAGTGGGTGCATGAAGATACTAACAAACTTTATTAACTACAAAGGATATGTCTGACCTTGTTAGCGTCAAATACTGCAAAGCACCATCCACACTTCTATATCTAGTTGAGTCTTCTGCACTAAGAGGTATTCCTTCATGTGCAAATAACTTCTTTGATGCTGACATTGGAGTGGTGGCCGGCTTGTAGTGTTGCATACCGGTTCTCTTGAGCACATCACTTGCATAGTTAGCTTGAGATAAAACTATTCCATCATGTACTTTAGAGAACTTTATGCCAAGAAAATAGTGAAGCTCTTCTAAATCCTTTAGTGCAAAGTCAGATCTGAGAGCTTGAAGTATGACTTCAGTTCCTTTAGGAAATAAACTTGCCACTATAATATCATCAACATGGATAAGAATAAATATAACTAGGTCATCTTTTCTATAGAAGAAGAGGGAGGTGTCACTCTTTGATGGTTTGAAGCCAAGCTCTTGTAACTTCATATTTAGCCGATGATACCAAGCATATGGTGCTTGTTTAAGACCATATAGTGCTTTATCAAGCTTACAAACATAGTTTGGATGCAACTTATCATAATACCCAGGAGATTGTCTCATGTATACTTCTTTCTCTAGAACACCATGGAGAAATGCATTATATACATTCAACTGGCAGAGACTCCACCCATTTGACACCGCAATGGAGAGTATCGGTTTTATAGTTGCTGCCTTGACAACAGGACAAAATGTGACCTCATAGTCAATGCCATATCTTTGCTTGAAGCCTTTAACTACAAGTCTTGCTTTGTGCCTATCTATGCTACCATCTGTCTTCCTCTTGATTTTATAAACCCACTTGCAGTCTATAATGTTCATCTCTTTCTTAGGTAGTACAAGATGCCAAGTTTTGTTTCTTTGAAGAGCACTAAACTCGGCATCCATGGCTTGCCTCTAATTTCCATCATGTAGTGTTTCTTCCAAATTATTTGGTTCACCATTAGTAGCCAAGAGTCCATACCTTACTGTTCCATTAGTGAAAAGTTTAGGTTTGCGAATGCTTGCTTGCAACCTGGTCCTCGGCCGTGGTGGCGAAGTCACATCGGAGTTGAGCGCAAACTGATCATCCACGTCCACAGTTGTCTCATGTGGCATGGGCGGTGGAGGTGGCAAAGCAGAAGATCGACCCGTAGCAGAGGATCCATCCGAGGAGGATTCTCTTGAACCTTGTATTGACGGCTGTACCGGCGCAACAGGAGGATCGTCCTCATGTTCCACACTCGGAGACAACTAAACAAAATCATTAGTTTCTCCTCCGTTTGTGCTAAAATTTCCTACGAACTTGAGGACTTGTTAATAGTACTGTTCAGTAGGATATCAGCATGATTAGCAAGTGTATTGACACTTCCTGAACTAGAGAAATTTAGAAGATTTGGAGGTAGAAGGCTAAGTTCATAATGGAGTCGTGCACCAGCATTAGGATTCAGTTTGGAGAAAGTGAAAACACTTTCATCAAACACTACATCACAGAAAATATAAATTCGTCCTGATGCAATGTCTAGTCATTTGAACCCCTTGTGAATGTTACTATACCCAAGGAATGTGCACTGTTTGGAGCGGAAGGAGAGTTTGTGGGAGTTATAGGGCCTTAGATTAGACCAACATGCGTACCCAAAGATCCTAAGAGAACTATAGTCAACTTACATTTTGAGAAGCCGTTCAAGAGGGGTTTGATGATCAATGACTTTACTAGGAGTCCTATTTATGAGATATGTGGCGGCTAGAAAAGCTTGATCCCAATATTTTAGAGGTATCGAAGATTGAGCCAACAAAGATAAGCCAACCTCAACTATATATCTGTGTTTTCTTTCTACTACCCCATTCTGTTGATGGGCGTGTGGACAAGATACAAGATAAGAGATGCCGATCTTAGAGAAAAAAAATCAGCTTTTCATACTCTCCTCTCCAATCAGATTGTATGGCAAGAATTTTCCTATTAAATTGTCTTTCAACAAGTTTTTGAAACTCATAAAATCATTGGAAAACTTCGTATTTATATTTGAGGAGATAGATTAGGTGAACTTGCTATAATCATTAATGAAACTAACATAATATTTATTTAGTCCAAAGGAATCACAAGCCGACCCCCATACATCTGAGAAAACTAGTTGCAAAGGAAAACTAGACTGACTTGATGACTTTTGATATGGTAGTTGATGGCTCTTGGCCATTTGACAAGAATCACACACTGAACCTATCCTGGACTCGGAGGAACATGGTAGCTTGTTCCTTGACATAACCTGCAAAACAATATGAAACAACAGATGCCCTAAGCGATGATGCCACCTCTCCAAGGAAGGATGAGCACTCTTAGACGTGCTAAGGGCTTGTTTATTTTTTAGGATAGCGGTTGGTAGAGGATATAGGCCCCCTCTACATGTTCCTATCAGAAGGGTTCTCCTCATTACTCGGTCCTTGATAAAAAATAGATGTGGATAAAATTTAAGATAAGCATTATTATTGAATGCTAGTTTGTGAATCGAAACGAGATTTTTGGTGGCGCTAGGGACATGGAGAACATTGTTAAGAAGGAGATTTCATTTAAGAGTGTGACAAATAACATGACCAATATGTGCTATATCCATACCTGAACCACTTGTAGTGTGGATTTGTTCCCCTCCTCTGTAGCGATCACTGATCATCATCTTGTCCAGTTCTCTAGTGATATGGTCAGTGGCTCCAGTATTAGTGTACCAATTGGAGTCCACACCATATGCACTATGGCTTGCAGCGTTGGCACTCTTCTCCTCAAGGACGATGAAGTTTTCATCAAAACACTATCAACAGTCTACCATACTATGCCCTTCTTTCTTGCAGAGTTGGCACTTGATCTTCGGCTTGCCGGAGTTGAGATTGCCACGACCACGGTTACCGTTGCCACGGCCACCGCCATGGCCACGAGCAGCGACGTTTGCAGATGAAGAGCAGGACTCGCCATGAAGGAGATCCATCCTTTGCTCAAAGGATTGCAGCTGCGTGGACAATTCCGTGATAGTGATTGGCTCAACACGGGCCAAAACAGAGGTGACGACGGGGTTGAACTCGATGTCGAGGCCAGTGAAGATGTAGGAGACAAGCTTCTTGTTGTCGATGGGTTTGCCCGCTGCTACCATTTCGTCAGCAAGGGCACACATCTTGCCGATGTATCCATCGACAGACATGGCTCCTTTCTTCATGGTCGCAAGCACGATACGAGTGTTTACCGCACGCACCTGAGTTTGGGACAAGAACAACTCCTTAATGTCTTTCATAACTCCGTGGTGGTGTTACAGGTGGAAACCTGCTTAAGCACATCACGGGAAAGAGAGGCGACAAGGTAGCTGAAGACCTACTGGTCAAGAGCCAGCTAGGCTGAGTATGTCGGATTCGGCACCTTCTGCTTTTCATCCACTCCACCACTAATCTCCTTGGGGGGCTTTGGAGGTGCCGTGGATAAAATCAATCAGCTGCGCCCCATAGATGGCAGGGAGAACTTGGAGCTTCCATAGGACGTAGTTGGATCGGGAAAGCTTCTCAGTCACAGGGTAACCGAAGGTGGATGAAAGGGCAGCGCCGGTGGAGCTCGACATTTTTGGATAGGATTTATTTAGAGGATGGCTCCGATACCATATAAAATAAAATAGGAAGCGTTGAACCTCCTGTGGAGACCGCACCTTTGTTATATAGGTAAGGAAAAGCCCTCTTGCGTGGCTTATAAGATACATATCCGAGTTTGTGAAGATTGTGTAAAAAAAACAACCTATACAAGATATTTTACAACAATCTAATCTAACCAAACAACTCAGCTTTATCTTAATTTAAGCGACTCAGTCTTATCTTCACTAAACTCAAACTGCCATATGATACACGTTTGTTAACATAATCCACACCGATTCTTGATTTGGTCCGACTTTTTTTATTCTTTTGTTCGATTGATTGGTTTTGCCAGTAAGCTTATTGAAGAGTGGTATCCTATCCCGATCATAGTTCGTCATTTTTTTTTGCCCGTTGCTGCGCTGTATTGCTCACAAGCTGTTTTTCCCATCATCAAATCCCCATCCAAGATTACAAGCTGTGGTTTGGTCTATATTGTTTGGTGATTCTGTCAATAGTGCAGTTATACTACTAGAATCAAACGAAGGTACGCACAGTTGTTTTTATTTCCTTTAAATACTTGCAGATTTCAGATTATTCAGAAGCATTCATTTTCTTTGCAATAATCTTACAGGCAACGTGCATGACCTTGATCATGGTTTAGTATCAGCTGCTGGAACTCTTTGAAATAGGTACAAGCAACATTAACCGGACAGTCATCTACTATATGTGCTAACGTATGTCACATGGATGACATGCTTGACTGACATCTACAGGTATCCATGATTGGTTACTCAGAGAACATTGTAGCAGCCATACAGGTAATCAAAACTGCAGATCGATTTCACTTATTTTTAGTTTTCTTATTTCTTGTCGCGTTGGCTTATATAAGAGTTTAGTCCCATAACAAATGTAACTGTTAAGTTTGCAATCTTTTTACCCGAATGGTTCACCTGGAGCAGAACATGAAGCTAGGTATTGCAGATACCATAGGCCTACACAATGTCTCGAGTTGTTATCTCTTTATGATCACAGTATACTTAAAACCAGAATGATAGCAAGTTATGTTATACTTTACCATAATTTGGTCCTTATTTTTTTCTATAAATTCAAGAAATATTTTATTCGATAATGTATGAATTAGACCAATATATATAGACCCGACTTATGATATCTTCGTCTTGGTCATCTTAACTCCGACGCTGTCGTCAACCTCCGTCACAGCGCCTTCATAACGTGCAACTACAACAGCTCCACTGTATACCACTCTTATCAACTTAGCAAACATGTGCGGCTATCTTTCTTCCCCTCTCTGTCTTATACCTCTCGATCTTTTAAATTAATTCACTGCGATGTGTGGACTTTTTCAGTTAAGAGTGTGTCCGGTTATCAGTACTGTCTTATAATACTCGATGATTATACACACTATTGCTAGACTTTTCCCCTAACAAGTAGGTCCGAGGTTGCCTCTCATCTCATCAACTTCACCACTTACGTCTTTACTCAATTTAACATCTCTATTCAAGCCATACAGGCCGATAACGGTACAGAGTTTGTCAACTGTACCATCCAAGTTTTTCTCACCTCCTATAGCGTCCATCTCCGCCTCTCCTGTTTCTAATCTCTCCCCAAAACGGCAAAGCCAAACGCCTTCTTCGAACACTCAACAATATCAGTCGCACAATGCTTCTTCATGCCCATCTACCTGTACCCTACTAGGCTGAAGCACTAACCACCGCGACCTACCTCCTCAATCGGCGTTCTTGCTCTTCCATTCACTACAACGTCCCCTACACCCTTTTGTACCACAAGATGCCCGACTACTCTCACCTATGTGTCTTTAGGTGTCTCTGCTATCCCAACCTCATCGCCACTGCCCCTCACAAACTTGCACCCTGTTCCACCGCCTGTATTTTTCTTAGCTATCGCTCATCCCACAAGGGATACCGATGTCTCGATCTCTCCACTCGTCGGATCATTGTCTTCCACCATGTCGTTTTTGATAAGTCCTGCTTCCCCTTCGGTTTATTTCATCTTGGACCCTCGTCTGGTGATCTTGACTTCTTTCTAACCAACACCGTACCATCCCGGCACCCTCCACCAATCTCATCTCCGCACTCCCCATCGGCCGCTCCTGTGGTCTTCTTGCCTGACTATCCCACTCCTCTCCACTCCGATGCCACTCACATCGGATCTCCATCGGCCCAACCACCCTTATCGGCTCTCCAACCTCCATCGGCTCAAGCTGATACTGTCTCACCCCCATCGACCACACCAACTCCATCGACTATTCTGCCTCTATCGGTTCACCAACACCCATCGGCTCATCAACCTCCATCGGCTCACCAACCCCTATCGGCCCCTCACCCTCCATTAGCTTAGGTTGACCTCGTTCAGCCCTTTCCCCGAACATACAGTTGCCAATCCCAAGCCGATACCACCCTCCCCCCTTCCGTCCCTACCCTACCATTGACGCTCCCATCGGCTCATACAAACTCTACTGCCTCCTCCTCCTCTTATATGATTATCCAATCACAAACCGGGTCACTCCGTCCTACCAAGTGCTACGGGCTCTCCGCAATCCATTGTACCATCTCACCCATCCCGACGACTCATCGTTCCGCCTTGGCTGATCCTCAGTGGCGCGCGGCTATGGCCGACGAGTACAAGGCCCTTATGGATAACGAGACCTGGCGCCTCGTCCCTCGTCCTCCCGATGCAAACGTTGTAATTGGTAAGTGGATCTTTAAACACAAGTTCCACTCCGATGGATCGCTTGCTCGTCACAAGGTACGCTAGGTAGTTCGTGGTTTCTCCCAACGTCCCGACATTGACTATGACGAGACCTTCAGTCCCGTCGTCAAGCCCGTTACCATTCGGGTTGTTCTCACTCTCGCTGCCTCGCGTTCTTGGCCGATTCATCAGCTCGACGTGAAGAATGCCTTTCTTCACGGTCATCTAATAGAAACGGTCTACTGCTAGCAGCCTCCAAGCTTCGTCAACCCATCTCATCCCGACAACGTCTGCCTCCTTCAGTGCTCTCTCTATGGCCTCAAACAGGTCTCTCCGGCTTGGTACCAGCGTTTTGCTGCCTATCTTCAGTACATTAGCTTTGTGGCCTCCGTCCTCGATACGTCCCTCTTCGTCCTTCACACCAGAAACACCACCGCCTATCTTCTCCTCTATGTCGACTATATCGTTCTTACGGCCTTCTCAACGACCACCCTACAACACATCATGGCCCGACTCCACTCAGAGTTTGCCATGACCGATCTAGGTCCTCTCCATCACTTTCTTGGCATCTCTGTCATACGCTCTCCTCACGGGCTGTTTCTCTCCTAGTGCCAGTATGTCATCGATCTTCTCCAACACGCAAGCATGGCCAAATATCACTCCATCGCCACTCCCGTCGACACTCGCGCCAAGCTCTCTGCCACCGATGGCTCTCTCATCGCCAACCCCTCCTACTACCGGAGTCTTGCTGGTGTCCTCTAGTACCTCACACTCACACGACCCGATCTCACCTATGCCGTTCAGCAAGTGTGTCTCTTCATGTATGCCCCACACGAATCTCATCTCGCGCTACTCAAGCATATCCTTTGCTACATAAAGGACACACTATCCATCGGCCTACATCTCAGCTTCGGCCCCATCGACTCTTTCATCACGTATTCTAACACAGACTGGGCGGGTTGCTCTGACTCCCGATGCTCCACCTCCGACTACTGCATCTTCCTTGGTGACTCTCTAGTCTTTTGGTCCTCCAAGCGCCAGACTACAGTGTCTCGGTCTAGCGCCGAAGCCGAGTATCGCGTCGTTGCTCACGTCATTGCCGAGTGTTGCTGGCTTCGTCAGCTACTCTAGGAGCTCCGTACACCTATTACTTCTGCGACCGTCGTCTACTGCGACAACGTCAGCGCCGTCTATATGACCGCCAACCCGATTCAACATCGATGGACGAAGCATATAGAGATTAACATTCACTTCGTACGTGACAAAGTCGTGCTAGGACAAGTTTGGGTCCTCCATGTACCGTCGATGCACTAGTTCACCGATATTATGACCAAAGGCCTATCCGCGTCGTTGTTCACCAGTTTTCGCTCCAATCTCTGCGTCTGTTTCTCTCCTGCTATGACTGCGGGGAGTGTTAGACCACTGGACTTATTTATATATAAACCCGACTCTCCTTATAGAATTAGAGTCTTAGTCTCACTATATACTACATTTCTACATTATGCACCTTAAATTTCTACTAGAGTACTGTGCAATGGATGTGTTCATAGTTGTTTTCCTATCCAAATACCTTTTGGCCATTTGATTGAAGTGACGCTTTACATTTGCTTTAATTACCTTGACCAGTCAGTAAATGATTATTAACCTCGCTTTGGTTATGTTTAAGGCCTTCATGATCAAGTTTAGTTGGATAGTTCAAGCGCCACCTAGAGTTTCAGTTGGTTTATTCACATTACCAAACCATGTAAGGTTGGTAGCATACTGCATACATTTGTAAATTCAAGATCATCAACTATGCCTGTTAAGGTTCACTTATCTAAAAAACATATTGATTTCTATTGGTCCTTACTCTCTACATTCTCTGAGATGTCCTATTTTAAATATGATCATTGTGCTTTTATTCTCACATCGATATTATTATTTCTAGGACGATGACTTCAAATTCACAGTGCATCCTCCTATACCATTGCTGATTGGCAATTGTGATGACCAGGACATATACTCCAGTGAACATGAGTCTATCATGACTGTTCGTGTTATTCTACCTCCATAATTCCCAAGTTGAATTCCTCCTTCAACAAACCAAACCTTTAGAGTGATATTTTTTATGTTGAATCCGACATCATGGACTGCTTATGTAGTTTAACATCCATAGCTTTCAAGGTTAAAGTCCCTTCATGCTATATTTTCTTTGCTTGATTGAAATTAGGATAAATGATCTTAACAACCTTTGTTTTACTGCAGCAAAACGCTGGTCGCAAACTCTAATTTCAGTTCAGTATAGCTAGGTAGCCATTTTCAGCAAAAACAGGAGGAAAGAATCTGGCAACCGTGTATGTATACAATGCAATGATAGCATTTTAAGTTCCAATCGCTCCTGCAATAGTTATAATGATTTCATGTAACATGGTATGTCAGGTGGCTGACAAGTTTTATAGAAAGAGCTTATTGCGATTCATGTATTAGACAATATTTATATTTTACATTATAATGTATACGGTGAGTATGTCTTTTAATTTATAACCTATATTCATATGGACCATTATACGGTCCTAAAGATGGGATTTTTCTAGTGCCGGCCGTGGCAACGCCCGGGGATCCTTAGTTCAATGTAATTCTGGATGATTCTGATTTTTATTTTTGCAAAAAATTCTGTTTGAAATGAGAAATTCGGAAAAGTCTCTATAAGCACTACTCCGTCCATTCCAAAATGATAAAATCTATACACTGCACGCGCAATGTTTGGTCCCAGCCGCTTTTGCGGGCCGTCTAATCAATTGATGATGTCTGAGATGCGAACACGTGGACCCCATTTCAATGCTAGAAAAGAGGGACCTATGCCATCCGCCAGAAGTCACGTCAATTCATATTATACTATTATACTACACTAGTATATTTTCTTTTTTATATAACTTTTGATGACTTATATCTTTTAAATTTTATTTTATTTTTAAGATCTGTTTGAATCATCTTACTCTACTATAAAACAAGTTTAATATTAAGAATATTTAAATTATTTAATTTTTATTCTTTTTCTTAACTACTCTAGCAGGTAGTTTAAATATGGTGAGTAGTTATTTATCTAGTATAGTTGCTTTTAATACCGTGAAAATTACTTCACTCCAAAACTTTAATTACAACTAATATTATAGAGAGCTATTTTTATTTTTTCTGAGTTATTTTTCAAATAGTGTAATAAAATTATATTTTTTTAAAAAAATAATATAGTGATTACTTCCAATAAAAAACTATATGTATTTACTTAAAAATAATCTCTACATAATCCTTATTTCAACTTATTTACGGTGTAACTTCTTCTAATACTATAAAAAATTACTTCTATTACATAGCTAAGGGGCTGATTAGCTAGTAGCTAAGTTTGTCATATTTATTTCACAAGGGCGACATGCTACATAAAATATGGTCAACAGATTGTTAGCCATAAGTGTGGCAACATTTGGCTAGAAGTTGAATATATGACGTGTGGGCTCGATAACTAGTAAAGTGTGGTAAGTCACAATTATAATAAGAAACCAAACACTATACTAACAAATTGTTGCACACTTATAGTTTGATTAAACAACCCCTAAGTTACTTCTACAATTTAAGTATCTTACTTTTAAATGTTTAAATATATTTAATATTGAACTCGTTTTGTCATATATTTTGAGTGGAGTATGATGGTGTAAATAGATTTTAAAAATAATATAAATAGTTTAAAGATTTAACTCATCTATTAAAAAAGAATACACTAGTGAACAATCTATAACCGCTTGTTACTATTTTTAGAAGCCAGGAGGGGGGTTTACACGTCGACACACGTTGGATGAGGTGGTAGCTGATTTGGTTTAACCAAAACAGAGACCAAGCACTGTGCAGGTGCGTTCTTCCAAAATATAGGGCAGCTAGTGTTAGGAGACATGGAAAACAGTACTTGCATCCTATTTTGTAATGGAGGTAGTATGGCGGTGATAATACTATCCGATGCAAAATTGGGTGAGAATGATGACGTTTAAGTGACTTTTAGCAGCATAAAAGCATGAGAGATTAAAGAAGGAATGGCATATGGGCCAAAATCCTATTATCATTCCGCTGCCCAACCTAGCCCATTGGAAAGGAAAATGTCCTCCTCCCAATCCCACATGCCAATCAATGTGAGAGAATGTGCAAATCACAGCAAGGTCGGTTTGCCGTCTGTCTGTGTCGGTTTCTTTTAAGCATGGGTTAGAAGCACACTCATAGATATGTGTATTTTTAATGTAATAAAAAATTATTTATTTTCCACATTTCTCACACTTCCCTGTAATTTCTACAGATTTCCAATCGTTTTTTTTTCAGTCTGATTTATCAATAATCGTTTTCATAAATTGATCAGCTTTCATGCAAACCAAACCGATAATTTTCCCTACAAAATTTGGTTAGTTTTCGTCCATAACCACTCGATAATTGGGCTTATGCATGTACAGTGGCCGGGTGCACTTCCGACCCTTAAACTCATTTGTAAACCTTGGTATGATGTAAGTATAGTGCCAACTAGGGCATGTGACGTGTATTTTTTTAATTATTCAATTCCACCAGTCCGGTTGGCTAAGAGATATTTTGGTAGGCAACAAGCCAGATGATTAAGGTACAAAAGTACGTTTGCCCTTCACGTGGCTCACATGGTGTCTCTCATGATTGATGAGGTTATTAGTTCCAGAGAAACAATTTAATTATTACTACACTAGTAATTAAGCGGCCAATGGAAAATTTTGGGATATAGAAGTAGTAAGTCAGAATAGATCGTTGGAGAAGAAATCGTACGGCCATTTTGGATTAAAGCCAAAATATGTCTTACTAATATTTTGGTAGCTTAAAAAATAGATATAGTTTTTTTTTGAAAGCCAAATCATCCTCCGGTTACAGCATCCAAAACCGTACCGATTTTCACGTTTTTTTATTTTTTTTCACTTCGAGAAATTGACACGTGCAAGACTACTATGCAAAAAGCTCCTCATTTATATGCAGAATCTCACATAGGCCCTCGAATTGTTGACATCCTATCATGTTTTTTTCCAAGAAAGCTCTAGTCTTTTTACTAAATACAATATGAAGAAGGAAAAATTCTAACGTTGTAAATATAAACGGTAAAAGGGTGTTTCTATAAAATATCCCACCCTCACCCCCTTCCAAACCCTCCACTTCTCCCATTTTCTCTCTATTGTTGGGCAGGGCATGATCTCACATGGGCACCATCCTTTGCCATCCATGCCTCACACTAGTCTCAGCACCATCACCTTTCTCCTACACTTGTCGTGTTGCCATCGTCACCGCTCTTCTACCACCTATAATCCCCTCTTCCCAAGCAAGCACACTGCACATTGCTTCCCGAATCCCCATACTTGAACCCTAAGCTAGGCAGCGGTGATGATGACTTGGTTGAGAGCAGTCAACGACAGTGGCTTGAATAGATGGCGGGGAGTAGGCAGTGTGGGTGTCCTAGCCAAGTGGCAGGGAGTGTAAGACATAAAAATAGGTTAGAGGGGGTGAATAGTCATTTTTAAAAATTGTTTTAATATAGTGGTCAAATTTAAGTTTGATTGGAACTTTCAAACCAATGGGTCAAAACTTCTGATCAGCTCTCTTGGACAAACTAAGACAACTGGTTGAAACCTTCAATCTATTAAAGTAGAAACTTCCGCTCAATAGAAGATAAACTCTTTCGAGTCATTCTACACAATCTTAGAAACACAAATAATAACAACGAAAACAGTAAACAGATGCACAAGTACTATAATGCAGGAAATAGTAAACAACACAAAAAAGGAGCAAGCTTTGACATAAAATTCATAAAGCGAGAGAGTGGGGGACACAAGGATTTTTTTGAAGTTTGGATCATAAAGATCCTACATCTCTGTTGAGAATCTCCTGAGAGCTAGATCTCTCTTAACCCCTTGCCTCACCAAGTAGTCACAAAGAACAAGTTAGTTCTCACTTCATCGGTTATCTCTTTTCTATGCAGAGGTAAGTTATGCCTTCTGTTCAAGCCGAATCGGTCCATCATATTCATCAATGGAGATTTGATGCGATGCGCCTAAACATGTAAAGACCTAGGAGATCTACTTAGTTCTAGTGCATGTCCTAAACTTGATATTCGCAAGCATGCTAGTTAATTTGACCCTTTAATTCAACGGAAAAAGAAAGAATTAGGTTGTTGAGCTAATTGGCTAATATGCCAGTATGGACTCCTGTTATCGGTTAGTTGCCGATAGGGGTTGTAGCACTTATACATCGGCTATAAAGCCGATGATAGCGATGAATAAAATTACAGACACATCGGGTATAGAGCCGATGATGCTCTGAATAAAATAGACAATAAACATTAAAGAGCAAAATATGGTTTTCCGAAGCGACAAGACCTAGCAACCACCGATGATCGTGTTGTTAGAGCTAACCTTATAGATCTGACTGAATCGAGATAGTATAAGGCTAAAACTAACGACACTAAAATGATAGAAGATAAATTAGTCATGCTAACGAAAGGAATATGTAAACTCATTGGCTAGCTGAGCCGATAGGGAAAACAAAACTTGTTAGATCACGATGCTAACCTTATTAAACACAACCTTAATAAATCATATCTAACAGAGATAGTATAACGTAGATCTAATAAAATTAGACCGATCGCTAGCAGATTAACCATGGACGATTTATATATATCGGCTAAAAAGCCGATACATTAAGCATGAAGCTCAATGTAAAGTTAACTCAGCGGCTAGCTACTCCAATAAAATATCATGTAAAGACCCGCCGGCTTAAGGCTCAATCTACTATCAACATTCTAGAAGGTCGGATTTAACCGATAAAGCACGAGATTGATGACGATAAAAAGAGCTCGATAAGCCGATAAATTCCACGCAAACGTGATGTAATATATCCGATCGAACTAAGAGGTCAGACCCAACCGATGCAATCTTAGACAGAGCAAATATATCAGGATAATTGCAGGACTTACCCCTTCACCGAAGATCATACCTAACCAATGCAGCTCCACATCGAGAGGCAAAACTCATCGAAAAAACCTATATAAACTAGGGTAACGATGAGCTGAAATTATATTGATATATGCATATGATTTACAAGGCTATGAGGTATTTGTATTTATACCCTAGGATTGCATGAGTCCAAAATGGTTATAAACAACCTCCAGATATTATTTCATAAATAGAAAAGGAAACTATCTCTAAGAATATAATAAAATTAACTACTCCTACCTAATTATAAGAGATATCTTATAGATACAAACCATGGTTTCCACGATTCCTAAATTCGGTCTCATTTGGATAATGTTCTATATATCGACTGAGTTGAATTCATCTTCATATGTCAAATCAACTCTTTCTATGTATCAATCGGTTTCTTTCCATAAGCTGATCGGCTTCTCCATTTATTAATCGTTTTTTTTCCATAAACCGATAGGTTCTTCAATTCTTAACCGAATCTATTTATGGGCTTACCAAATTTTGGTGTTAACACCCTCATAAACTCACCTAGGACAATCCACATCTTGATGAAGCTTGTGAACAACGCCTAACCATTCAGGAGATCACCCTCTAAGAGTAGTAAGCTCTAAATAGAAACCCACGCCGATCCTTAAGTACTCAAAATCCTCCTAGCTCATCTCATAGGAAAAAGCAATCCAACCACTCAAGAATTTCACTTAAATGCCCATGAAAACTCAAGAACATAGTGGAAGAGGTGTAGAGCTCTAAGAAAAGCTAGAAGATATGAAAACAAAAGTGAAAATGCCCAAAATGGCTCTAGGAAGGAAAGAGGGTGTTTATACCCACTCCCTTATGTCACCAAGCTGTTACTCATAGATTAGAATACTCAAAAGTCTCAATCTATATCCTAAAACCTTTGACTCAACACTTAGCCACTGACAGACAGCAGTGCATCGAAATCTCTAATCCCCCAAGATTGAAACCTCTAACCCATAGGCTGAAACAAACTTAAAGTAATGTAAGTGTTATACAAATGTGTCACTCAACTAAAAAATAGATCTTTGAGCACAAGATTAGACTTAGAGCACTGTTTTTAACCTCTCTTAATAGTACAACTTTGTTAGACTCAAAAGAAATTTAAAATAAACTTCAAGTCTTCTCGCCATAGCTCAATAATAAATTTATAAGGGTTATAATTCTCATACTCAGCTTCACATGTACTAATCTTTGCATATACCTCAATTAACATGTTAGTCTCTTAACCGTTTTATTATTCATCATCTAAAATCGACTTAGGAAACTAGATGTACTTTTAAGGAGTTGTAGGTGTTTGTAGCAAACTGGCCATATGGTGATGAACAGGCTAGGTGACGGGAAGATGGAAGTCACGATGGTACGTAGGGCCGATGCCAGGGAGCAGGAGGCCACGATGACAAGCAGGCATAGCACGAGAAGCAGGTGGAGCGTGCATGGAACATGACGGGGCCATCTTCATATCGAGCCCTCGATGAGATGGAGCTATAGGTGAACAAACAAGTGGACTGCCTAGCATGGCACAAGCCCACGATGGACCAGCCCGTTATGCACAGCTGATGAAACAGACCATGCTGTGCTAGCCCATGTGCCAAGGTCGTAGCCTAGGCACAACCCAGTGAGGATCTGTGCTATGTCGTGCTAGCACAAGCCTATTTTTGGCATGTGGGCCGAGAAGGCCTGTTAGCCTAATGTAAGCTGGAAGCTTGAATGGTTGACACTCAAGGCCTAGGTAGATGGATTCTAGGGTTAGTGTTTGCTCCGCTGCCTATCGTATCCTCTGCCGTAGCTGCCACTATCATCCGCGTTCTCTACCATCACCACCACGGGGTTGCTCTCTATGAGTTTTGTCATAGCTATGGCGATCGCATTGTCGGGCCATTGCTTCCTGCCTGCTCCATGCCTTCATGGTCTTTTCTACCTTGTCGACCATTAAGCAGCCTCTTTGGCTCTTTCTCCTTGTTGATAACTTTCACGTCGACCTCTGCCCTCGCCGTCAAGCTCAACGCGCTCTACTCTTGCGCCAATGGCCGATGCCACCTCTTCTATTTGCCCTATGCTCACTGCCACTAGTCGTTGCCATGCCGCGCGGGCTAGGCCATGTCATTCTATGTCGCTACAGCAACTGTGACGTGGTGGCGACCAAAGCACAGCACGGCCAAACGGGCCATGTTGGCATGACCCATGGCCTAACGAGCTAGGTTGTGCCTAGGCCATAAACAGTTGATGCGTGCCTAGGCCTAGATGAGGTGGCCCAACCCATTCGGCCACCTATAGTTAGAGTCCTTGGCACGGGCAAGTCCTTGGTTGAGCCCTCCTCTCCTCTATGCATGCGTGTCTCCTATGGCTCCTCATTTGGCCCTCCACCCAACCATAACTTGTGGCCTTCTTCCTCCCTCTAATGGCTCCTAGCTCGCCAGATATCTAGATCTGGTAGCTACAAAGCTAGGCCTTCTCTGCACCATCGCCACCTCTCCTCACTTTGGCCCTTCTTCTCTAGATTGTTGGCATCAACTAGCACTCCTCCTCCTTCATGAATTGAAGGTGCCCCTTTTCCACATCGAGACCTCAACGAGGTGACTGCAAGAGAAGGCATAGGCAGAGAAAGGCTAGGGCGATGGTGTGCAATGATAGTGGGGCGTGCAAGACAACAAGGAGGTTGGCCCAGTATCGGTCCTCGATGAGGTGGAGCCCTTGAGGCATCAGATCTGATCCGCCATGGCTAGCATTTCATTCTATTCATGCCTAAGTCACTAGGAGCTGAGGAGTCACTCTATGCCATGCCGCCTAGCTTCCTTCTCCAGTCAATGACACAGTAACGCCAGCGAGCTCACCCCCTCTAGAACCTTTCCTCATGTCCTCTTGGTGAAGACTACTTTGCCATTTTCCTAAATACTTCTCAGTCGCTCCCATCTATGAGCCCTGCCAATGACCAATGCTAGTTCTAATCAATGTTTTGGTTTCTAATTGGTATCAAATCAAATACAAGTTTATTCTACTAAATAATTGATAGTGTCAAAACGGTTTTAACACTACCAGCCAGGGTATTAAACCAAACAGTCCTGTAATAAGTTTGAGTGCTTGCCTTGCCTTGGGTTAGTTTTAGTCGATCGATCGAGCCTAGCGAACGGTGCTGCCCCCATTAATCAATCAATCAATTAATTAATCTACTAACTGCGTGCATTGCAGTTGGGTCGTCGTCTGTGTATATATATCCTATTGGCCTGATGCTTGGCTGCTGCTGCCGGTCGAATCCAACGTGCCTGACTAACGATCCTCCTACACTAATACTAGTGGTATTCATAAGCTTACAGTCTTACTCCATGACTTAAGTACTACACATAGTATTATTGTTTTACATCTAGGAGTGTAGATAAATATAGTCAGCTGTAGGCCAGCCAGTCAGTAACACTTGTCTTACGGTTGCGTTAGCAGGTAGGGGCCAACTTAATTTTTCTCGGAGTTGGACGATTATTCAGTCTGAAAGTCATAGGGAGCAACTGGTTCACATGCATGTGTGCATATATATATATATATATATATATATATATATATATATATATATATGCATATATATATGTTTCAGGTGCTAGCTGCTGCTGGTAATAGAATTAAGCCGCATGCAAATGCCATGCTGCCAAATTGGTTCGATCGACCATATCAAAAAACATTTTGGGTTGTTAGGGTGCTACAATAGAATAGCTAGCTTGAATTGAAGGGAAGCAATCTAGGTACGCAAAAGGCAAATTAGCTAATTTAGCTGCAGCCAGCTGGGATGGCAAGATGGAACGCTCAACAACCACCATGAATTGACCACTAGCTGTGGAGTTGCTTTGCTATGCTATCTTGAATCGTTGCACATATATATGCATGAGTCTTTATCTGAAAATGTATAGGAGGTACGGTGGTGGTTGGCGAGATGGATGGCTCTCTTCTTACGTTATAACTAAGGTACAGTCTGGCGGCACGGCATGCTTATGCATGGTAATTTGGATGGACCCATTCCTAAGGCCGCCGTGTGCACCTGTGTGTGTGCTGGCATGGCCTGTGTGATAGCTAAGATAGGAGTAACCGCTGCTCTCTGCTACTGCGACTGCATGCTAATAGTTGACATGCAACAATTATTTATTGTTTATCGATCGCCAGCTTGTGTTTTTTTTACTTTATTTCAGTTAGATATGCATGGATCGGCTTCCATCCTCTCCGGCCAAATCCGATATATACCAGCTAGACATGGTTTCCCCAGCTAGCTAGCAGCTTAATTGTCCTCCTCTACCTTTGCTTTGACTTTGTCATCGCATACACTAATACTACTGGAATATATCGTATCAAACTAATTAAACCAGTTAATGATGACACTGTTCAATATATATGAGCAGCTCAGCTCGATCATGATGGAATGATTCGAATCCATATATTGCTACGACTCTACTAAGATGGATAGGTCCACCATGGCTTCGGATGAGCAGCAGAAGCAGCGGCGGTTCAGCTGGAAGGCCCCGGCCATCATCCTGGGGTTCGAGCTGCTAGAGAGCATCGCCTTCTCCGGTGTGGCGCTCAACCTGGTGGTGTACCTGGCCGCCGTCCTGCACGGCACCCTCGCCTTCAACGCCGCCCATGTCGACACCTGGAATGGCACCACCTTCATCGTCCCCGTCGTCGGCGCCTTCCTCGCCGACTCCTACTGGGGCAAGTACAGGACCATCCTCGCCTCCCTCCTCTTCTACCTCGCCGTAAGTCCCTTTCTTTCTTCTTTGATTCATATCTACTCCTCCATATTGCAACTTAATGGTTAATTACCATTAACTGATCGATCCAGGGCCTGGTGCTCCTCACCGTGTCTGCCGCTGTCCCGTCCCTGCGCCCGGCGCCGTGCACCGGAGTGCCATGCTCGCCGGCCACCGGGACCCAGTTCTCCATCTTCTTCTTCGCACTCTACCTCACCTCCATCGGAACAGGCGGCGTCAAGTCTGCGCTGCTCCCTTTCGGGGCAGAGCAGTACGAACGCCACGGCGACGACGACGAGACTGACGTCGGCGTGGCCCCGGAGAAGAAGCAGTCCTTCTTCAGCTGGTTCTTCGGCGCCATCAACCTGGGCATCTTCGTCGCGGGGACGCTTGTGTCCTGGGTGGAGCAAAATGTTGCCTGGGCGCTCGGCTTCGGCATCGCCACGCTCTGCCTGCTCATCGCCTCGGCGGCTTTCCTGGCCGGCACGCCGTGCTACAGGGTGCGGCTCCCGGCGGGGGACAGCCCGATAAAGGGCATCGTCAGGGTGCCGGTGGCTGCCTTCAGGAACAGGAGGCGCCCGCTGCCGCCCGACAGCGACGGCCTGTATGAAGTCGACGACGACAAGAACAAGGACGCCGATGAGAAGCTGGAGCACACCGAGGGGTTGCGGTGGCTGGACAAGGCCGCCGTGAGGGGCGGCGGCGGCGGTGGGCAGTGGGAGGTGTGCACGGTGAGCGAGGTGGAGCGCGTGAAGGTCCTGGTGCGGATGGTGCCCATCTGGGTGACGTGCGTGCTGTACGCGGCGTCGCTGGGGCAGATGACGACGACCTTCATACAGCAGGGGATGGCCATGGACACGAGGGTGTTCGGAGGAAGGTTCCGGGTGCCGGTGGCGTCATTGGTGTCGGTGGAGGTGGTGTTCATGCTGCTGTGGGTGCTGCTGCACGACGTGGTGGTGATGCCGGTGGCGAGGAGGTGGCGGCCGGGGCCAGGGCTGACGCAGCTGCAGCGGATGGGCGTGGGGCGGGTGCTGGTGGTGGTGTCCATGGCGACGGCTGCTCTGGTGGAGAGGCGGAGGCTGCGCGGGGAGAAGCGGTCGATGAGCATCGCGTGGCAGGTGCCGCAGTTCGTGGTGCTGGCCGGCTCCGACGTGTTCAGCGGCATCGCGCAGCTGGAGTTCTTCTACGGCGAGGCGCCAGGGTCGATGCGCAGCATCTGCTCCGCCTTCTCCTTCCTCGCGCTCTCGCTCGGCTTCTACGTCAACTCGCTCGTCGTCACCATCGTAGCGTCGGTCACCAAGAGGCGCGACGGCTCCGGCGGCTGGCTGGCGCCGGACCTGGACACGGGCCACCTCGACTACTACTTCTGGCTCTGGGCAGTCATCAGCGCCGCCAACCTCGGCCTCTACCTGCTGCTCGCCGGCCGCTACAAGTCCAAGAAGCGCCTATCTCCGACGACTACCACGGCCTCCTCGCCGGCCAACCCAGATTCTAATCCCTAGCCGCTAGCTAATGCTCATCCATGTATTCTTCTTTTTTGATTCAGCATCACATCATATTATACATACGCACGCATGCATATCTGATATGCAAGATCGATCGATTACGCCAAATTTGATCGACTACATCTGAGCTAACTAGCTAGCTAGTAAGTAATCACCGCAGCAAGCAGCAGTTATATCTTGTATCTATCTACCTATAGCTTTTTTTTTTCTGAATTCAACATATCCGGGGAATTGAACTAACACTTCATGTTAGAAATTTTTCTACGTATGAATTGGGGGATGGATTGCAATCCCGAGAGAGAGAATGTTTACCATTTTCTTTCAAACTTAATATAAATAGTTATAAAAAAATTTAAAAAATTGGATATCTAGCACTTTACCAAAAAATTAAGTTTAAATTTAACCTATACATTGAGAAAAAAAATAGGTATAAATAGTACAACTATTATTTATTTATATGCTGAATTTATTTGTTTATATCTCAATATGTGGTTTGATGTATATATATGTTATATAAATGTTATAATTTTTTTTGATTTTTTATTACTATTTTAGAATCGAGTGCACATCTAGAGGGTTTAAAATAGTCTCCCCTATAGATTGGTACGCGTTTAATTTGGAAAGAAACAGAGAAGCGCTTTGCCTGTACTACTCCAATTTAGAGGGAAAAAATAGGCCATGCCAGCCCAACAGTCGCGTGTGTTGGCCGCCCCTATTCTGCTCTGCGCCAGCAGGCACCTCCGCTCGCCACCCCTTGCCGCCGACGAGTCAGTGACCTCCTCCAGCCACTCAGCCAGCCAGATCGCCTCGCTGGCGATGACCTCCTCCGCTCGGCAAGATCCCACGACGCGCCACCGTCTCCCGATGCGCCTCTCCTCATCCTCTTTAACCCGCGCGCGGATCCCAATCCGGCCCATTGCCACCTCTAGACTAGGCCCAATTAATGAATATTACTGATTTCCAAGAATATATATATATATATATATATATATGAAAAAAAAAGTAAGGCCCTCAACTCGAGGTGGGCCCCGCGTAGATCGGACGGCCCAGATTACTCGGCTGGGCATCTCGATCCACCACGGCCAGGTCAGTCTCCTCCTTTTGGCTCCTCACCCACTTCCAGAGCCAGCCGAGTACACGACTCCTCTCGCTCGCTCGCCGCGGAATCTTCTGGAAGCTTCTAGATCCGGCCGATACGATCGGCGGAGAAGAGATGGGGCAGGCCTTCCGCAAGCTCTTCGACGCCTTCTTCGGCAACAAGGAGATGCGGGTACGCCCCTCTTACGCCATCCCCATGCTTTCACTTTTTCCATCCATCCACTCTGTCTCAGATTGGGTTTTGGACAGATCATGGATGATGCTTGGATCGTTTTGGCAGGTGGTGATGCTTGGGCTCGATGCGGCGGGGAAGACCACCATACTATATAAGCTGCACATCGGCGAAGTTCTCTCCACCGTCCCCACTATCGGTTCGCTATCCTCTCTCTGGATCATCGATCTTGTGCTTTGTATTGTCTTGTTTTGAGCCAAAGCCAAACCCAAACCCAAACCCAACCCAACTGATGATGATGATGATGGTGCAGGCTTCAACGTGGAGAAAGTTCAGTACAAGAATGTGGTGTTCACTGTGTGGGATGTTGGTGGCCAGGAAAAATTGAGGCCCTTATGGAGGCACTACTTCAACAACACGGATGCTCTGGTCATTCAATTCATTCCATTCTTTTATGCAGCGGCATAGGAAAACATTTCTTACACATAACTTACCTCCTTTTAACAAGCAATTCGCCTTGCGTCTTTATTTCTCTTGCTTATCAAAAAGCACATCCAACAAAGAGCAAAATTGCTATGCCAAACAGCGTTGGTGCAAACAGCTCCTAATAATCTTTTGCACAAGACTGTCTACAAGGACCTTTTATGTGTCATGTTGCAGATCCACGTTGCTTTATTTAATTAGCAGCACATTTTGGTTTCAGTAACACTTCTTGCCATGTAAATCCCCCTGTTCTTTTCTTAACTTGCAGATCTACGTAGTTGATTCCCTGGATAGGGAGAGGATTGGGAGAGCGAGAGCTGAATTTCAGGTTTACATATATGCATAATTTATTATGAGGCAGCAAGTGTTTGCTTCTGCTGTGAAATTTGTTGCCTTGTTGCTCTTACTTACTGTGTGGTAATCTGTCTTTCAGGCCATTATCAATGACCCTTTTATGCTTAATAGTGTTCTATTGGTGTTTGCTAACAAGCAAGACATGGTATGCTCAACTCGTCTCTTTTATTCCAGAACCTGTATTTGATATGGCAACTACTTTAAAATCATCTAGCTTGTTCGGAGGACTATATTACCTTTTTTTTCTGATTTACAATTCTTTTCCGCATATGTAAAGTCATCGTCAGAGTAATACATGAAAAATCTCATTTGTTATTGAAGTTCACAGCTATGTAAGTTGCGTTTTCCATCAACCTTTTCACTATGGGAGATTGTTGCCATTCATGGTTGATGCACTTCTATCTTTTGTTGAGTTTGCAAATGATGAGTTAATTGTTTGCATGTGTCCTTTCCTATGGTTTGATGATGCTAAATGTTGTCTGCATTGTGCATTCACTTATGAAACCATTGGAATAGTATGACTATGCATTACATAACTGAATGGTTTTATTTGTCACTGAATTGTTGCTCACCCATGTAATGTGTCTGCAAGTGTAGAGGGGTGCAATGACTCCGATGGAAGTATGCGAGGGCCTTGGTCTATATGACCTGACCAACCGTATATGGCATATCCAAGGAACCTGTGCTCTCAAAGGCGATGGCCTCTACGAAGGATTGGACTGGTTAGCAACAACTTTGGATGAGATGCGAGCTTCAGGGCGGGTAACTTCGACATCATCGTCATGAAGAATAACAAGTGAGAGTTGATCCTTGCGGTATGTGGATTGACGTGATGGGGCTATCTTGCTTTTCTTTCCTTTTGATTTCCTCCTCCCCTGTTGTAGCTTTTGGTCGTGTACTGGGCAAGGTTTTTTTGGTAAAGCTTTGATTCAGGCAAAACTGTATTAGTACGAAGTGCAGTTGACAGCGATGCACTTGGGAGGAGTGGTTGGTTTACTGGAAGTTCATCTTTTCGAGGAGACGGGGGAGTGGTTGTAAATATATGAAGCTGGTACTGATATAATTGTGGTTGTGCTTGAACCAGTTTTATTCATGAATTTTCAGATTGGAGTTGCGTGAAATTCAGTTAGTAGGAAAGGGTAGTAAATGCTTGTGAGGTTTTAAGGCCAGTCACAGTGCGAGTACGTGTCGTGTGGTCTCGCACCGACACGTAGGAAAAGCGCATACACGTCTTCGCAAGCCAGCTCCCCATGAGGTCGTGCGGCCCTTGAGGAGGAGACGCGTTCCTCGCCTACGACCGAGGCCAGATGCCGCGGCTCATTTGAATGCATTTGAGGAGCCTTGTACTGTGTGAGCAGTGGCTTAAGTGGTTCTTGGGCCTATATGGCAGCTAGGGAAACTCATTTGCGTGGCTTGCATTGCTATTGCCCTAAGGAAAAAGCCATGGCACCTCTCTTTTGACGAAAAGCAGCTTGTATTATTACGAGAGCATGGAAGTGAAATAGTTCGCTATGTCAATTCCTTACTGCTGTCGTATGTCTCCCTTGGCGTCGAGGGAAGCCGCAGGCTGATGTAGAGCATCATCGGCAACCTGTGGCCCTTGCAGACACAGCCAGACAGGGGGGCATTTGCTGTGGTGAGACTGGACGCGGAGTCGCTAGTAAATGCCCTCCCAGGCTCCCAGCAGAAGAGGTTCTTACACTTGCTCACAACGGGGTCAAATGGCCATCCCGCAAGGCGTCGAATTACAACATAACAGATACAAGAAGCAAAGGGCTTCTCACTGTCCGAGTAGGGCCGACCACCACAAAAGCTTAGCTAAGCTCACATGAGCCAGCGTGTTCACAAGTTACACCACAGAGATAATTAGATACACAAATTCAGTCGGTCAGAACCGCCTCTTCGGCTGCGTAGGATACCCGGGGTTCTGCATCCCCAACCCTTGATCAGCCTTCCTTCTCAACTGTTGCACAACACATCAAACGCCAATCAAATGTTACATTTGTCACAGGCCTTCTCCAAGCAACATTAGCAGCACGGCTTTAAGGGAGGCAGTTTTACCTGATGCGGATGAGATTGAGTACCTGCGCCCCTCTGCATTGGAATATTACCAGGATTCAGCCCAGCCATGCCTGCTTGCGGCGCTGCACCGAAGGCCGCCATATTTGTACCACCCATTCTCGACATGCCAACCATGGGTTGTTGCAGTTGTCTTGGAATGGGTCTCGGTACCACAGACTGATTGCCAGGAGCTGCATTCCCTGATTGCTGAAGTACATACGTACAACGTTATAAATATGCAGCTCATAAAGCAACTCGAATCAATACTGCAAGAAAATGTGCCAGCATGCATGGAGTTGGGTTCCTTCAAAAGCAGACACGGTCAAATCTTTGATGGCATTGAAAATCATGCATCTACTTGTTTTGATCAATTAAATATATCCTAAAGCACCTGGTAATTTTGCCACAGGTAAAAACTTAAATACTTGAAAAAACCCCGCATATATTGCATATCACTTCCCACTAATAAGTAATAAGGCTTTGTAAAAAGATGGCAAAGGGACAGAGCTCTATTACCGGTTGAGTTGGTTGAAGGCTTGTTGTTCCTTCAAAATCAGTTGTAGTATCAACTGGACGTACAGTATATTGCACAATTTTCTCTCCAGCCTGCGATGGTAAAAGCGCACTGACCAGAGAGAAATTTTAGTCAGAAGTACAATAATTATCTTCGTTTGTGGAGGAAATGTAATGCCAAATGTCTAATAAGAGTTGCAAGTTAGTGAAACTAAATTAAGACTCTGATTACACATTACTTACTTTCGTCCAGGCAGAGGATCCATTCGAAAGTACCTATCAACAGAAAAAGGTTGCTCAGAAGGGTTGGTGTACTAAATCATAATCCCTCCATTTCAAATTATAAGGCTTATTCCGTGGGCAAAAATGATTAAGGAGGGTGCAAAACCAAGAGAAAGAAGAACTAAAATGGCCATGCCAGCCATACTTAAATACCTCAAGAATAGGCGTGGATATGGTTAGTAAGATGCTTCTTATAAATGTGGGAGAGAGATTGTGTAATAATTGTGGGCAAATAAAGAAAAAATCAATTATTAACATGCAAGTTTTATATTTTGCAAAAAAAGATTGAAAAAACTCTAGGCCTTAGAAAAATAAACAGATGCAGAGGGAAGACTATAAGCCTTACAAAAAGAAACAGAGGGAGTAATAAACAATATAACCACAATGAAAGTAGTATTTCCTCAAGTTTTCAGCATTAAATCTTCATCCAAGTCACTAGAGATTAAAACATTTAGAAGTATAGTGAATCAAACTAAGGATTGCATCTACTTACATTTTTCAAGTAGAATATAGAATGTTCAGGAAGCCAAAATATTTATAAGGAAAAATTGACCGTTTTCCACTCTAAACAGATGGTCTTTTTTCTCAAAAAATAAACAGATGATCTTGACAATTTTCCACCCTTTAAGTCGCACTAACCCCCTTCCCCCTAGTGTAACCTATAATCAGACATGAAATAACTAAAAAAATATCCTATTTCTATATTGATTTTGGTGTTACTCCATCTCTTATATTATTATCTTGATTTAAAATTTTACAATATACTGATGACTCTATAGAAGTATTCTTTAAATATTGTCAAACCATCTCAACCGATATTAGACAAGTTTTTTTTTCAATTGATACTACTTTTAGCCGATCATGTATATCATCGTTTGATCCATTTTTATATCCAATATAACATATGCATTTATGTAACACTTAGTTGTTAAATATATTATTTTTTATAGATCAATATTTTGCCCCATACAGCATAACAGGTAATCATCGTTCTATAAAACTTATCTTTTAACTTTTGCGATACACTCTTGTCACAGAGAATGTCAGATGCTTAACACCACTTTACCCAGTCCGCTTTGATTTTATGACTAATGTCTACATTAATAGCTTTATCCATCTATAGCATCGATATCAGATATCAAAAAATGTTCTTAGACACTTTTTAACCTTTTAAACTCATATTTCCCTCCTTATGTGCAATGGTACTAAAGTCACATCTCAAGTATTCAATTTTAGTTCTACTTAATTTAAAGCTTTTGGACTTAAAAATCTGCCACCACAAATCTAGTTTCTTATTTATTCCTATCTATCTCTCATCAACTAATATTACATCATCTATAAATATCAAGACAAAGAAGTGTAGATTCAAGACTGATCTATGATATAGTCTTATTTTGGTAAATCTTAGAGTTAAATAAAAACATAATATGAACCTCAAAATAATTCCATACCACTTCAGAAAATGTTAGTATTGTAATAAGACATGAGTGGCTACAAGTCAGTGCAAAGAAAGTATGAGTTTTTCATAGTTCACACATTCAGATAGGACTGAAAAGAGTGATAAATTGTCTCACTTGCATGGGTGCTAAACTAGATTCAGGGAAGCAATTAGAACTCCAGAGTGCATTTGCTGTACACTGAGAACATAAAAGGTGTCCAGCCAGGAAAAAAAGGAATAATGAATAAGTGGAGGTATGTAGTTACTTACTCATGTTCCAAAGCTTGCGCAGCTGTTATACGCTTTCGCGGATCATACCTGAAACAGGAATATAATGTTGTTACTTGCTAAAACAACATTTAGTAGTACAAAAGATGAATGTAAGAAATGATAAATCAACCAAGGTTATGTTGGCTTTATTGCAGGTCAAAAAGCCAGTTACATACTCGAGCATTTTTGAGAGAAGATCGTATGCAGGACTCTTCTGAGGCAAGTGAACAATATTATGAAGTCCTGTGTTCTCACTGCATGGGAAAAACTATTTCCTTAAGGAATGATAAAGAGCTATTTTTCAGGTTTTTAAAAGCAGCTTAACAATGCCTGACATACTACTTATGCCCTTGAATGTGTTGCTGATCGTTTTGCCAGCATGGAAGATTAGCAAGGGTAGGCCATTTCTCAACGGTAGGATGACCTGGAGAATAATTATATTATTATACTACAGGAACATATATTATCTCAGGAAGAGTATGCAATAAAACAGTCAGAAGGAGAAAGGAGCCATCCATACCTAAGACCTTAAAAATCTTGTCTAGTTGATCAAGCTACAAGACATGTGCAAATCAACTGTGAGATAAATAAATGGCATACATAGCAGGAATATTCTACAAGATGTAATGCAGCAGGATATATAAAGGCAACAGCATACAATTATCAATTGCCTAATTTACTTTCAGGAAGGTTCCAAGCAAGTGTTATCTTTATTTGAAATTAAGCATCAGGTAGAAAATGTAAAGTGTCGCAATCTTAGTCTAGTAATTAAATCTCAATACAAGGCAATGATAGCAATTACTTGAGTGTGAATGCCCATACTTGAAATGGGTTTGGAGTAGCTTTGGCTTCAACACCTTGGAACAGTGGTTTGAGTGTAAGCAATTCAGCAAAAATGCAACCAACTGCCCACATATCTAGAGTTAATTAAGGAAATAACTGAAGTGAATGAAGCAAAAGAGATGCCGAAAAGATATCATTTGAATCTCCAGCAAGGATACCAACAGCACTTGTGTAGTGCTTTGCCCCAAGCAACAACTCTGGAGCCCGATACCAGATGGTCACAACAACCTGGAAATTTTTTGTTAGCCATATACTTGTGGGTCTTGATAACACATTAAAAGCTTCCACAAAAAAGGAAAAAGGAACAGATGAGCAAATGAGGGTTCATCACATTAAAGAGGAAATAAGCAGTAGTTTTACAAATAACTACCATTTTTCTTTCCTTGTATGCCTTGAAATAAACGCAATACAGCAGCAAACGTGATAATGAGCATACAAATGGATGTACTAACCCCATTATCACTTAATGGCTTTAGTGGAGCTTGATATATCCTAGCAAGTCCAAAATCAGCAATCTTTATAATTCCATGTTCTTCTCCTTCTCCCATGACCTATTGGGGAACATCATCCTAACCCAGTGAGCTGGGAAAAGCAACATTGACAGCGTCGTATATCAAAAAATAGCATATAACAACATACCAGTATATTAGAAGGCTTGAGATCTCGATGGATAATCCAGTTACTGAGAAAGGGAAATCAAGTTTAGATTTTTTTGCAGACAAAATCAGGATTAGCTAGGATCCCAGCAAAAAAGTCCCATGTCCTAGGTTAGGCTCCAGTTTCACATATCTAAGATGTAGACGATACCTATGAAGATAGTTGAGACCATTGAGCAGTTGCCAGAGCAAAGATTTGACTGTGTAGGGATTTATGGGGAGGTTAAGTTTCTCTCTGTGATGCCTGATAATCTCCTGTGGTTCGTCTCATAGGTTCATTAACTGTTAATTAATTAATTAAGAGAGAAGATGGGAGAAGAGCGAGACAGGCGTTGCCGCTTACATAGAGATCGTGCTCGGCGTAATCGAAGGCGAGGTAGAGGGACATGTCGGCGTGGTTGATGTGAACATTGACGAGCTTGACGACATTCTCGTGGTTGATCTCACGCAGAAGCTGCAAGAGGAGAAGATTACACTAGTGTTAGGGTTTGGTAGGGCAGGGAGGAGTAAAGCGGATCTCCCTGAGGAAGGTACCATGATCTCTCTGATGGCGGTGGGTGAGACACCGTCGCCCTCCTTGGACTGCTTGAACTTCTTGATGGCGATGGGAGGGCCACGGCGGCCAACGCCAGCGGCAGCGTGGGGATGCGATTGTTTGAGGTGCGCAAGGAAGACAAGACCGTAGGTCCCCTCGCCAATCTTGCCCACTAGCTCGTACTGCTGCAGCCATGCGGGCCGGTTCGTCCCACCTCCGACGCGGCCGTCCCCCATCGCCGCTGCCGGCCGCGCAAACCACCGCCTTTGGAGAAGAAAGGGAAGAGAGAAGAAGGTCCAGCCGAAGCCGGCCAGAGCAAGGGGCGTTTACCCCCAGACGGAGGCGTAAATGGAAACTACGCTTCCCATATCCCCAAAGCTCACAGTCGAAACTACCGTCTTTAAATTTGGTTTAAATTTTGGCTAAAAAATCATGGAGAATTGCAACGTTGGGAAAATGGATATACCATTAAAAAATTTTAAAAAGTAAAAATACTATTTGTTGCATTCAAAATGAATATATACATACCAAAGTTGAATCTAATGAATGAGACACACCTCAACATTTGGGTGCTAGAAAATTAAGACAAATTTGGCTGAGGAAAAAAAGCTACTATTCATTGCACGTAAAATTAGCATGTGCATATCAGTTTGAATTGTAATGAAGGTTATAAAGAAATACACCTTAACACTATCTTAATGCTAAAATTAAGGTTTGTATGTTTTCAAGACCACAATTCATTCAGTTTTTGGACAACCATTTGATGGCCTAAAACATCCATCCCTTTGTATCAGCAGCAAAGCACACTAAAAAATAGGTGGGCCAGAATTTTATGTCTACTTGGACGGGAATAGGAGCTTGTTCTCTTGTCGATACTGCTACATTGCTATTTGCTAATGCTTAATAGGTAATCCTAGTGGCAAATGACTAATGATTTCCATTAATCAAGCTCATTACCTTTTGTTACCATTTTCTTCTTTCCAACTAGACTTGTGTTGTGCCAATAGGAGGTTGTACCTTGTCCTGATTGATTGTCTATAGGAGCTAGTGGCACTACCATCGATTTGTTGTCACCATAGCCATGGCTACATCCAGTGAGTGTTAGGGATGTTGCACCACCCACCCTCTTTCTTGTCTCTCATGTTCTCCCTCCTCCTCCTCTATGAATACATGGGGTGTCCACCGCCAAGGCCACACGCAAACACGCATGAACATGACAATGGTTGATGGGTTCATAGCATGGCACAATGGTAGGTATCAGCTCTAGGGTTGATTTTGTGTCTAGCTTGGTCTTGATAGTTGTGTTGGTCTTAATGGTTGTGTTCGTAGAGAGGACAGAGGAGAAGAGGTTGAACAACTGGGCTACTAGGGGTAGGAGATCCAACCTTAAGGGCACTATGTCAAGCCTTAATGCTTTTAGCAGTAAAGGCCTAGCCCAGCGAAGAAGAGGGGGTCAAGCCTAGCTAATAGTTCGGCCAAGCACTCTACCCTACCATATGGGGTCTCCGTCTATCCTAACCAAAGTCTTCACCACTCAAGAGTGTGCCTCCTCCTGTCCATTAATTTAACATGTCAACAATAGGAATGATCACATTCCCTATAGTGCCTATTTATTCCACTTTGGTTTTTTTTTTCTTGCTTACCATACCACAAAGGCAGCCAGATCACCTCCTAATAGGATGAAAATGGCTCAGAAATGAACGGAAACCATGTTTCGAATTGGAAACCTCATATACAAAAACATAATCAAATATTATTGAATACGAAAATAGAATGAATATGAATTTGAGCGTAACGAATATTTATCAGAATATAAAACCCTTAAACTAAGCTTCCCATTTTTTCTAAGATAATAGATAAAAAATTTAAATTTTAGTAGTGCTACTTTATATCATAACTATAACATCACAGTTCAAATATCACTTCTTTTCATCTTTTCATTCCAAATTAATTTCAGAAAAATTTTGAATTTGTTTCTAAGAAATTCTCTGGAAAATTTATGACCAATTCCGCTTTCTGGCAGATAGTGTATTTGTTTCTGTTTTTTAATAAAAAAATCCAAATTCATTTCTGTTTGTAAACTTTTTTGAAAAAATTCCAACCGATTCTTTCCATTTCCAAAAACAGGGCCGAAATTGAAAAATTTTCCAAACCATTTTTAACCCTATCTCCTAACATGTTTTTTTATTGTCTCTAGTGTTTGCCCCATCCATAAAACTGTCTATAAGACACCGCCATAGTCTTGTTGCCATGCCATCTTAGCCTCCGTACCATATACCCATATACAGTGAACTTTATAAAATGTAATCAAGAACCGTTGCCAACTTTAATTTTCAAGATTTTAGGCCTCAGTTCAAGTCTCCTTACCTTAAGGATCTTCTTAAGAAATTACAAAGCAAACCCTGGATCAAACAGGAAGTATAAAGTTTGTCTGAAATCCCATTAAACCTCATTGGACCATTATTTGGCAGTCTTCTATACCCATTTTTTATTAAAAAAACTCAATGCCCGTACATAGGAGACTGTGCGGGTTGCCAACCAATTCGATGTTCAAATAATTACAATATGAGTCACATATTCCGCCCGGAATTAGATCCTAGGTTGACTGCAAGTACGGGCATGTCGGCATTCCGTGGGACTTCACGTACATAAGGCTCTCAGGTCTATCCAATCTCTTTGTAATTAGAGAGTGCAGAGGATGCTTGATGCATGTGGGGTTACACAATATAGACCGATCGAGGCCCATTGCAACCTGCTTTTACACTAGAACATTTTTTAAAATAATAAACGATTCGTTTTATGTAAAAACTTTTTATATAAAAGTTTAAATACATTTATTTTTTAAGTCTATAAAAATTAAAACTTAATTTAATTATATAGTAATAATTTACCAACTCTTACTTAATATTTATTTCAACAGGGCCGAGTGAGGTTGCTAGTGGTTGTGCACGTTTCGTCGTCCTCAAAAAAGGTTCATACACTTAGGTGCTAAAAAGACTTTCTCCCATACTCAGAGCAAACCGTTGACATTGTATATTCGATGATTTGTCAGAACAACGAAGCTATGGATTAAAAAAAACAGTTACTCCACAAATAGAATGGCTGCATGCGGTGTGAGTTGACAACATGGATATTCATGCGCAACTGGAGCAACTAATTATGTAGCGAGTTGTATGCGGCCGATTTTGACTTTGGATTCTTATTGTTACAACTGGATCCTAGTGTCTTGTTAGTTAGTATCTTTTCCATTAAATTTGGCCTATCGGAGGAAGAAATAGAGAATCGATGGAAGTAGCTGTCGATTCTGATAGCGTGCGGTACGTGTTGTTGACAAGTGAAGCGGCCTTTTTTGGTGTTATATATAAGTGAGTTAACTAGGTTGGACTTTGCGAAAACGAAATGAATGGAGTTTTGTATAATCTGGTCGCCATTAGAGAAAACGACGTGTGAATAATATATCGTATACGCATAAATATAGCTAGCGGATGGTTGGGTCAAAAGAAGAAGATTCCGGGCTCAACCACCCAATCGCTCCAAATTAAGCTTGCATTGCATCAATCTATCACTGGAGAGTAGTATCTTGCATGGTCGTTGTACGTGTATAAATACGCGCCTAATAAGCTAGCTAGGCCTATAAGGACATCTGCTAGCTAGCAGTGTACTACCTTGTATGTTGGACCTATCCATCTGTTAATTTCCCCATCGATCTCGCGCGCGCGACTCGATCTCGTCGTCGATCCAACTCCGACCGGCACGCCGCCACGCGCTAAGAGTTGGGTTCGATCGGCGCGCGATCGATGGCGAGCGGCGTGTGCCCTCCTGCGGAGGTGGGTTTCGGCGCGGAGTACTACTCGGTGGTGAACGGGTTGTGCAGCCGCACCGGCAGCTACTTCGGCGGAAGGCCGGTGCTGACGCAGGCCGTCGGGTACGCCGTCGTCCTCGGCTTCGGCGCCTTCTTCGCGATCTTCACCTCGTTCCTGGTTTCCTTGCGTTCCGGCCTCTCGATCATGATCTCTGCTCTGCTTATAATAATTAAATTCCTTGCTAGTAATTCCTCGCTACGTATAGGTGTGGCTGGAGAAGCGTTACGTCGGGTCGCAGCACACCTCGGAGTGGTTCAACACGGCGGGGCGCAGCGTCAAGACGGGTCTCATCGCCAGCGTCATCGTCTCGCAGGTCGGTACGACGTTGTTGGTATTCATTCATGGAGAGAGGGTAGAGCTAGTGGATCTCAAATAAATTCTAGCTCAAATCTGATGAAATATTGGGATGGAATGGCAGTGGACATGGGCGGCCACCATCCTGCAGAGCTCGAACGTGGCATGGCAGTACGGGGTGAGCGGGCCATTCTGGTACGCGAGCGGCGCCACCATCCAGGTGCTCCTCTTCGGCATCATGGCCATCGAGATCAAGCGCAAGGCCCCCAACGCCCACACCGTCTGCGAGATCGTCCGCGCCCGGTGGGGCGCCGCCTCCCACCTCGTCTTCCTCACCTTCTGCCTCATCACCAACGTCATCGTCACCGCCATGCTCCTCCTCGGCGGCTCCGCCGTCGTCAACGCCCTCACCGGAGTCAACGTCTACGCCGCCAGCTTCCTCATCCCGCTCGGCGTCGTCGTTTACACCCTCGCAGGCGGACTCAAGGCCACCTTCCTCGCCAGCTACATCCACTCCGTCGTCGTGCACGCCGTCCTCGTCGTCTTCGTCTTCCTCGTCTACACCTCCAGCGCCAAACTCGGCAGCCCGCGTGTGGTCTATGACCGCCTCATGGCCGTCGCCAGCGCCGCGCGCGACTGCACCGCCGACCTCTCGCGCCCCGGCCAGGCGTGCGGCCCCGTCGCGGGCAACTTCAAGGGCTCCTACCTCACCATGCTCAGCTCTGGGGGACTCGTCTTCGGCACCATCAATATCGTCGGCAACTTCGGCACTGTCTTCGTCGACAACGTACGACGTAGCTGCTGATTTGATTAATCACTCACTTTCTATATATTAATTTATTCTGATTATTTACACTACCTTAGCTGCTGATTTGATTTGATTTCCAGGGGTACTGGATGAGCGCCATCGCCGCTCGGCCATCGTCCACGCACAAGGGCTACCTGCTGGGCGGCCTCGTCTGGTTCGCCGTTCCCTTCTCGCTCGCCACGTCGCTCGGACTCGGCGCGCTCGCCCTCGACCTCCCGCTCACCGCCGCCGAGGCGGCCAAGGGCCTCGTACCCCCGGCCACCGCCACGGCGCTCATGGGCAAGTCCGGCTCCGTCCTGCTACTGACCATGCTCTTCATGGCCGTCACATCCGCGGGCTCCGCCGAACTGGTGGCCGTCTCCTCCCTCTGCACATACGACATCTACCGGACCTACGTCAACCCGGGCGCCTCCGGCAAGCAGATCCTCCGCGTGTCGAGGGCCGTCGTGCTCGGCTTCGGCTGCTTCATGGGCGTCCTCGCCGTGGTGCTCAACATCGCCGGGGTTTCCCTCGGGTGGATGTACCTGGCCATGGGAGTCATGGTGGGATCCGCAGTCATCCCGATCGCTCTGCTGCTGCTCTGGAGCAAGGCCAACGCCGTGGGCGCCATGGCCGGCGCTGTGTCCGGGTGCGCGCTGGGCGTGGCCGTGTGGCTGACGTTCGCCAAGGTGCAGTACGGGCGCGTGAACCTGGACACGACAGGTCGGAACGCGCCGATGCTGGCGGGCAACCTGGTGTCGATCCTGGTGGGCGGGGTGGTGCACGCGGCGTGCAGCCTGGTGCGGCCGCAGCACTACGACTGGGGGAGCAGCCGGGAGATCACCACGGTGGAGAGCGCTGCGAGCGACAGCGCGCTGGATGAGGAGCTCAAGGAGGAGCGGCTGGTGCACGCCAAGCGGTGGATCGTGAGGTGGGGCCTGGTGTTCACCGGCGTCATCGTGGTGGCCTGGCCTGCGCTGTCGCTGCCGGCGAGGAGGTACAGCCTGGGCTACTTCACGCTGTGGGCAGCTGTGGCGATCGCGTGGGGGACGGTGGGGTCGGCTGTGATCATCCTGCTGCCGGTGGCGGAGAGCTGGAGCACCATCACCAAGGTGTGCGCCGGCATGTTCACCAACGACGCTGTTTACGAGCGCCTCGACGACGTCAACCTCCGCCTCCGCGCCATCATGGGCACCATGCCCGAGGCTGAGAAGCGCTACCGCCAGCTGCACGAGACGGAGATGCACCCTGCCGGAACCCATCCGGCCAACGACGATGACGACAATCAGATGCAGGCCTGATTCCATCTCATCATCCATCCATCCATAGACTAAGACTACTACTATACTTATATACACATATGGAGTTGGAAAAGCGAGCCTAATCAATTAAGAAAAGAGTGTGCATCAGCAGCGTGTGCTAAATACGTTTTGTGTACCAAATAATCGAGGTTTCTCGTTTATTGATAAGCAACAGCCAGCGCCATTTTTTTTTCTTTCGAGAGGGTACGTATAAGGCGCACAATAACACACCCTATACTCACGTCACACCTCATGCACATATACATGCATGTGTCTAACACACGCTTTTAATCTCAGACTTAGAGAAGCTTAAGTGTAGGAGTGTACTGAGATCCGTTTTAGGTTGGAACTATATATATATATACAAGTTCAATGATCTAACACCTTCCGCAGTCGTAGCGGGAGGAAAACAGACTGGCGAATAAAGGCGCAGGTAGGCCTTTAGTCATGATATCGATGAACTGGTGCGTTGACGGTATATGGAGCATCCGAACGTGTCTTAGAGCGACCTTGTCACGTACAAAGTGAATGCCAATCTCAATGTGTTTCGTACATCGATAATAAACCGGGTTAGCAGTTTTATAGACAGCACTGACATTGTCGCAGTAGACAATGGTCACAGAAGTAATGGGTGTACGGAGCACCTGGAGAAGCTGGTGAATCCATCAGCACTCAGCGACGACGTGGACGACGGCGCGATACTCGGCTTTGACAATGGACCGAGACAGTCTAGTCTAGCGCTTGGAGGACTAAAAGACTAGAGTGTCACCGAGAAAGACGCAGTAGCCGAAGGTGAAGCATCGGGAGTCAGGCCAACCCGCCCAGTTCGTGTTAGAATACGCAGTGAGAGAGTCGATGGGGCTAGAGCTGAGATGTAGGCCGATGGATAGTGTGTCCTTTATGTAGCGAAGGATATGCTTAAGCAGCGCGAAGTGAGATTCGCGCGAATCATGCATAAAGAGGCATACTTGCTATACGGTATATGTGAGATAAGGTCGTGTAAGTGTGAGGTACTGGAGAGCACCAGCAAGACTACGGTATTGGGCGGGGTCGGTAAGGAGAGAGCCGTATGTGACGGAGAGCTTGGCGCGAGTGTCGACCGAAGTGGCGGTGGGATGACATTCGGCCATGCCCGTATGTTGGAGAAGATCCATGGCATACTGACGTTGGCAGAGAAATAGCCCGTGAAAAAAGCGTGTAACAGAGATGCCAATAAAGTGATAGAGAGGACCTAGATCGGTCATGGCAAACTCTGAGTGGAGTCGGGCTATGATGTGTTGTAGGGTGGTTGTCGAGGACATCGTAAGAATGATGTCGTCGACATAAAGAATGAGGTAGGCAGTGGTGTCTCTGGTGTGAAGGACGAAGAGGGACATATCGGAGACGGAGGCCACAAAGCCAAGTTGCTAGAGATAGGCAACAAAGCGTTGGTACCAAGCCCGAGGAGCCTGTTTGAGACCATAGAGAGAACGCTGAAAGAGGCAGACGTCGTTGGGACGAGATGGGTCGACGAAGCCTAGAGGCTGCTGGCAGTAGACCATTTTCGTCAGATGGCCGTGAAGAAAGACATTCTTTACATCGAGGTGATGAATCGGTCAGGAACGCGAGGCAGCGAGAGTGAGCACAACCTGAATGGTAGCGGGCTTGACGACGGGGCTGAAGGTCTCGTCGTAGTTAACGCCAAGACGTTAAGAGAAATCGTGGACTACCCAGCGTACCTTGTGATGAGCAAGCGAGTCATCAGAGTAGAACTTATGTTTAAAGATCCACTTACCGGTCACAACGTTGGCACCGGGAGGACGAGAGATGAGACACCATGTCTCGTCGTCCATGAGGGCCTTATACTCATTGGCCATAGCCGCGCGCTACTGAGGATCGGCCAAGGCAGAACGGTGAGTAGCCGGGATGGGTGAGACGATGCATTGGACTGCAGAGAACCTGCAGCGCTAGGTAGGGCAGAGGGATCTAGTTTGGGATCGGGTGATCATATGAGAGGAGGTGGAGACAGCAGGGGCCGCACGGTCTAATGGTAGCGTCGGTGGTGGGGTAGGGTCGGAAGAGGGGAGGGTGGCATCGACTCAGGATCGGCGATGTAGGTTCGGAGAAAGGGTTGGACGAGGCCAGCTTGATCCGATGGAGGGTGGGGGGCCAATAGGGGTTGGTGAGCCAATGAAGGTTGATGAGCCGATGGAGGGAGTGTGAGGAGCCGATAGGGGTTGGTGAGCCGATGAATGTTGATGAGTCGATAGAGTGTGGGGGGGCGATGAGGGTTATGGAGCCGATAGAGGTCCAATGTGGGTGACAACGGAGTGGAGAAGAGTGGGATAGTCGTTCAGGAGGTTATTAGGAATGACCAATGGAGAGTGCGGAGGTGTGGTGGGTGGAGAATGTCGAGATGGTACCATGTTGGTTAGAAGGAAGTAGAGGCCGCCAGACAAGGGTCCATGGTGAAGTAAACCAAAAGGAAAGCAGGACTCGTCAAAGACGATATGGCGGGAGATGATGATCCGTCGGATAGAGAGATCAAGACAGCGGTATCCCTTATGGGAAGAGGGATAGCCAAGGAAGATGCAGGCGATGGAGTGTGGTGCGAGTTTATGATGGGCAATGGCTATTAGGTTGGGGTAGCAGAGACACCCAAAGATGCGTAAGTGAGAGTAGTCGGGCGTCTTGTGGTATAGAAGGGTGTAGGGAACATTGTGACGAATGAAAGAGCAAGGATGCCAATTTAGTAAGTAGGTCGTAGTGGTTAGCGCTTCAGCCTAGTAGGGTGCAGGCAGATGGGCGTGACGGAGCATAGTGCGACTAATGCTATTTAGAGTTTGAAGAAGGCGTTCGGCCTTGCCGTTTTGAAGAGAGGTGTAGGGACAAGAGAGGCGAAGATGGGTACCACGGGAGCTGAGAAAGGCTTGGATGGTATGATTTACAAACTCTGTACCATTATCGGCCTAGATGGCTTGGATGGAGAGATTGAATTGAGTGGAAACATAGTTTGTGAAGTTGATGAGGTGAGAGGCAATCTCGGACCTGCTTGTGAGGGAAAACGTCCAGCAGTAGTGTGTATAATCATCAAGTATTATAAGATAGTACTGATAACTCGAGACACTCTTAATTAGAGAAGTCCACACATTACAGTGAATTAATTCAAAAGGTCTAGAGGTACAAGACATAGAGGAAAAGAAAGGTAGCCGCACATGTTTACCAAGTTGACAAGAGTGGCAAACAGTGGAACTGTTATGGTTGCACTATATGGAGGTGTTGCGATGGAGAGTGGCGACAACGTCGGGGCTGAGGTGACCAAGACGAAGATGTCACAAGCTGGTGGAGATGGCTAGGCTGGTGTGAGGAGTAGACGACACAGCGGGGATGGTGTAGAGGTCGTCGCCACTATTACATTGAAGCATCTCGCGTCGGGTCGGGATATCCTTCACAGAGAAACTAGAAGCGTCAAATTCAATTGAGTAATTGTTATCTCTGGTGAATTGACGGACATAAAGTAGATTATGGACGAGTAAAGGAACTATGAGGATATTGTGGAGTGAAAAATTTATTGTGGGTGTAGGCAGGATGGAGTCACCACATCATGTGATAGGGAGAGATTGTCCATTGCCGACGGTGATGAAATGGGAGAAGGAAGGATGGAGAGAGAGAATAATATACCGTCCGATGAAGCCATATGGGATAACGCACTAGAGTCCAGCACCTAGGGGTGTTGGGGTTGGAGCGTCATCTGGTTAAGGGCGGCGATGAGGCCAGCCTGGTTCCACGAGGGAGCCGACTGGGTGGTCGGTGTGATCGGCTGAGGCGGTTGGACGGGAGTGGACGTCAGGTGGGCCTGAGGGTGTGCGCCGAGGACCCCGGGCTGCCAGCCGATAGGGCTACGCAGTTGGGGTTAGGGTGCCCAGGGGTTGTAGTAAAGCCACGAACCCATGGGACTAGCGGATGGGGTAGAGACAGGAGTAGGGTGCGGTTGCATTGGACCGCTCCAGCTCTTGCCCTTGCCCTTTGCCTTTGCCATTGCCACCGGAGCGGGCTTTGTTGCCGTGGTCGAAGCCATGGCTACTAGAGCCGCGAGAGGTAGTAGCAGCGCATTGTGGGCGGCAGTCGATAGGGTTGGAGCAGCCATGATCGGCTACAGCAAAAAGAGCGGTGTGGACCATAGTCCTCTCATCGTTGCCTAGGCAAAGTTCCTTGAGAACTAACATATTATGGGCCCGGGCGAATGTGGAAAGAGGTGTGGAGTTGGCGATGTCATCGGCGATATTGGAGAAGCGAGGGTTGAGACCTCGCAAGAGGGCAAGGATGAGTTGTGAGTCGGCCATAGGGTGACCAACATCACGAAGGGCGGCAGCCTTGACTTTAAGGTGTTGGTAGTACGAGGAGACAGAGGAGTCCCCTTGTACTATGGAGTGGAACTCATTAAGAAAGAAGATGGTGTGCGGCTGCTTGTTTGCTTGGAAGATTCGCTCGATAGCCATCTAGAGATCCCGGGCGGTGGGATTGGTGTCGTCCATTGCAAGGTCGAGAACGGAGTCATCGACCGAGCCAAGCAGCTAGCTGTGCACGTAACACTCGGTGATGTCCCACTAGGGATCATCGGGTCGAGGTGAAGCTGAGCCATCGATGTGGGAGCGAAGGCCGAATTTTCCACATAAGGATTTGAAGAAGAAAACCCACTTGGAATAGTTAGCGTTGAGGTCAAGAGAGATGGAAACGTGAGATTTCACGTTGACGGCAGCGTAGGGTGGTAAGAACATCGATGGAGTGGTGCTCGAGTTATTGTTAAGAGCGCCGATGGCCGGAAGGGATCCGGTGACTGGAAGAGTGCCAAAACTAAGAACCGATTTAGTGGTCATGACGAGAGAGTAGCGGGGCGTGATAAGCCGATGAGAGTATTGAGCCAATGGGGAGAGGCGGGTGTCCGATGTGGACAGATGTGTAGCCGACGAGAGTAGGTGACCGATGGGAGTAGGTGGCCGATGAGTGGGTGGCAGAGTAGGTAGAGTAGGTAGAGTAGATAGAGCACGGGAGTGAGAGAGTAGGTGGGTCACGAGCGCAAGGGGGTTCGCGTCCGTGAAGTGAGGTTTCGCATCCATAGACACGTGGACGCAATAGAGTGGGGCGGACCCGAAAAACGGGAGAAGTCACGGGCGTAAAGAAAAGAGGTTCGTGTCCGGAAAATAGGAATTCGCTTCCGTGGACACGTGGACGCGTCGGAGTGGCACGAATGCGAGTGGAGAAGTTTTGTGTCCGAGAGTAGGTGAGCGTGTCAGAAGAGTGGGAACCGAGAGAGTGTTCTAGCCGATGGAGGGTGGACGGGTCTAGCCGATAGAGGGCGGATGGGTCTAGCCGATGGAGACCGTGAACGCAGAGGTATGCTGGCATCGAAAGAAGGGAATGTGCACCGAAGCGAGGGGAAAGCGAAGGTGGGTCTGAACAAGACAAGGAGGTGGATGGAGGCCGTCTCCTTGTCATGTAGTGGAAAGAGGAGAAAGACCGTCTATGGAGGAGACAGAGAGGATGAGAACTAAGGTAAAAAAGACAGAGGAGGAATACCAGAGGAGAAGGTCTACGACGAGGAGGCAGCGTCGGCTCGCCGATAAGAGAATTGCTAGCATGCCGGAATGTCTAAACCTGCTCTGATAACATACAAAAGTGTAGTATACAGTGAGACTGAGATCCTGTTTTCTATATGGAAGGTCGAGTCTATATATATACAAGTCTAGTGGTCTAACAATAAATCTTCGGTATGCAAAAATTGCATCATGCTACTAAACCCACACTTGTGTGTATATTTTGCCTAAATAGGACTAATCAGAGTTAATCCTAGGGCAGGAGGGATTAAATTCCTTGGGTGGAGCTAACGTATGGCCGGCTGGACACGTAGCTGCGTCTCAGCCAACTGTGATACACGTAGTCCCCCAAGCCAGCGTCATCTTCTTCTTTTTGTCTTTATTCCCTCTCTTAATGGGTTGCTAGCCAGGCAGCAATTGAGTTGAGTCGGTTGTTGTATGGCCGTTTGTTTTGTATGGGCTTCTATCTTTATCTCTTAAAAAAAAAGTTCACTTGAGGTTTCTTATTTTGGTGTTGAGTTTCAAAAACCGCCTTAAACCACAAAACTAGAAATCTTCAACCCTATCTTACAAAATCAGGCTAAATAAGGTCCTTAAGCTATATGGATGGCTAGTTTCATTGACATGACAAGTTACATGAGTCCACTTGTGTTGACTAGGTATTTGTGTGGAAAAAACAAAAGACCCACATATCATCCTTACTCTTATCCCCTCTTCTCTTTCCCTCATCTCTCTCTCCCCTTTTATCTCCATCTCTCCTGGTAGAAAGGAGGGAGCCGATAAGCTTGAGCTCCTCCTCCTCCTCACCGCTACTAGCCTCGACGCTCAAGCTCCTTCTCACACCACTTGAGCTCATCCTTATCGAGATCCAGCCAAATGAAAGCCAAGCCCACGAGGCCAAGTCAGTTGTGGTCCCGCTATAGCTCAAGGAGGCGATGACACTCTATGATGGGTTAGCTCGAGCTGTCAGCTAGATTCAGAGCAGAAGGGGACGCAAAGCGCTGCGATCACCAATCCACCCGGTGGTCAACCATGTCTCTATGCGCTCCTTGACGACCAATTCGCCTACCGCCCGACTGTGTCCCTATGCGACCAACCCACGTCGAGGGCTTCAGCGACTCTGACCCCTTGCTACCGGTACCATGCCTATGGCCAACGACTTTAACAGAGAGGGAGCTCGACGTTGGTGGTGAGGAAAGTAGACTCATGTGTAGCCGTAGCTTCACTGCCTACCTCACCATCTTTGAGCTCTTGATTTGCCGTCGCCCGTGCCGCTCGGGATCGGAGAGAGGAGACATGGCGATCGCTCGAGCTCAGTGGCGTTGCACTTACCAGCGTCTCTCAGGAGAGAGTTGACGGTGACCAGCGGCACCTCAAACCTACGTCACTCGGGAGAGAGTTGACAACACCCCGAGCTTCACCCCAACCACAAGCTTCTGCTACCGTTGCTTCGCTGCCATGCAAGTCAACTTCTTCTTCTTTCTTACCCACCGTTGCCCAGGTAAGAAGCTCCTCACTAGCCACCCACCATCGCCCACCACTATCCCTTTCCGTTGATGAGTTGGTGAGCTCGAGCTCACCGGCCAGTTGTCATTGGAAAGAAAGAGTATAGAAGAACAAAGGATGAATGTTTCATTGACATGTGGGACCTACCTTATTTTTATTTATTTATTTTCTAATTAGAGTGCCATATAGATGTCACATTAGCTAAAACCAGGAGCAATACTACATTGAAACCTTAGTTAACCTGGCATTGCAGGATTAAAGATGCATTATATTTGATTTTACGGTTTAAGGAAGTTTTTGAATCTCAATGATAAGATAAGGAACCTAAATCGGAGTTTTTCCTTATGTCGTAGATGCAAACCAGTCCATCATTTGTTCAATCCAATTCCCATCCTTCCTGTCTGACTAATTGCGCATCCAATTTGAACATCGATTGCAGTGTAGAGAGATGGGGAGGTATCACGGTGGCACCTGCGGCAGCAGCCTTGGAGGCCGAGGCCGCAGAGGAGAGGAGAGGCAAGGAGGATGACCTGCATCTGCACAAGGCTGTGCAATTGGGTGATTTGGCAGTAGTAGAGTCATTGTGCGAGGCCAACCCTCTCACCCTCAACTCCAGAGATTGCCTCTCCCACAACCCGCAAGAAGAAGTTTCCTTCTCCTCCCCTTTGAAGAATTAACATTTTAAGTTTTAATCTAATCTAAAAATAACATATCATAATCTTATAATTACTAACATATTGATTTACTAACATGATCATGAAAAAAATAAATATGATATCTAACAACAACCAAAATACGTATTGTGGTTGTGTAGAGCCAATCGTTTGATTAGAGCCTAAGTCCATTGTGTTATTAGCATCGTCATCCATCATATTGCTGTTCATCGTGGTAGCAGTAGATCGTTGTGTGGCTTCTTTTTGCTGACACTAAAGGAACTACTATTGATGGAACTGCATAGCTTCATACCAGGAGATCGCCCTCTTTAATTACGGAGGAAGACACATTTGAAGAAAGAAGATGACATAGTAGAAGCAACGAGTAGTCGTGCCGAAAGTTTCCCAAAAACCTTATTCGTCTTCTCCTAGTATAGAATCTCGAAGGACAACGGTTTTGAAGACATGCTCTCCTAGGCACCGGTGCACACTGATAAATGGGATAAGAAAAACTAGAGACGGCGTGGCACTCAAAAACCTAGGCCTGAGAGCAAATTGATCATATACCAAGAGAGAACGATAGGGTTGGTATATATTGCCTGGAGACGTGTGTCACAAGAACAGATTGATCTTATACTGAAAGATGATAGATTTTATACCGATAGAGGGTGGCAGGGTTAATATATATAGCTCGGAGACGTGCGGTTAGGGTGGAGCCTAAAACCGACATGACCTACATATAGAAATATACTCAATTACAACCTCAAAAGGGTAAAAAGTGGCACAATCGCAGATCTTATACCAAGAGAATGCGATAGGGTTGGTATATATGGCTCGAAAGCGCGTGGTTAGGACGGAGTCCAAAACCAATAGACTCAGCATATAAAAATATACGTTACGACCTCAAAACAAATAAGAGCCAAACTTATAAGTCAAACTATCTCTCTACTAATTAACAAAGATGAGACTAAATAATTCAACTCAAGATTTTTAATTTTTTTATTTAATTAGTTGACCCCTTCCTCTGAGACTAAATTTTAGCGAAACCCAGGTCTTGGGATGGAAGGTATACAGTAGTTTGTGTACTACTTGCAGTTGCAACTCATAAATCCGTGTATCTGCTGATTCACCATACTCTGTGTACCTGCCGAGCTGACTCATCATGCGCTTGATCCTTGCACGCATATGTCATATAACCAGTGTAGTAGGAGTGCTTTTATTTGGTAGCCCATAAACTGCTGTTGCAACCGTAGGATGCAAGAATGCAGTTTGATGGCACCCTCTACGTTTTTTTTTATATCCTTTGTTCTCGTATGGCAAGCTGGGATGTGGACAGAACTGTATGAGTATGATACTAACGGTGTTTCTTACTAGTAGTAATCATAACTGAGTACCAGCTTGAGTACTCGATGGTGCTGTTTGTTCCCTTTTCTCCCCCACCGCCCTAAAAAAAACTCTGAAAGGGGCAGGCAAACGGAGGGGAGGTCCAAAGAACTGCAAGGTCAGCCCAAGTGAGCAACAAGGCAGAATTGTCCATTCACCTCGACCTCTTCGTCTTTCTGCTGATGCTACTTTCCTTCTTTCCACTGCTACACTCGTTTACCAATTACCAGGACGATGTGCAGCGTGTCTTAGGCCCTTCGGCCATGGAACGTTAATTTGGTGTCGGAACTCCGGAAGTGGATTTTTGTGGCTTGTTCGGTTAATTTTACAAGGAAGCTTGTTCGGTTAATCTATATAAGGCTCTGTTCGATAACGTGGGATGGATTTCCCCATCAAAGGAAAATCCATCCAAGGGAGGTTTGGGTTGATCCCCTCCCACCATGGGTTTAATCCCCTGCAATCACTTGGTTTGTTTGGATGCCAACAGCCAACCACAGGGAATGATAGGGATTGCTCCGGCTTGAACAGATTAGGGGTGGTAGCAAATTACGAAAATCAATAATATAATCCGAAAATTAAAGGAAAAAAATCTGACGGGCATTGCAGCAGTACTAGCCACTACAATTTTTGGGAAATCAGCTAATTCTGAAATCTATTACAAAATTCATATTATTTGAAAAATCCAAACTATCATGATAAGCCACCTATAATTCTCTGCTAAACATTAACCACAAAGGCCAATCTCTAAAAAATACTCAAAAACACATAAATATAAACTCAAGAACATCCCTTTTCCATCGTGTATCCCTAAGTCTATTATTCTCATATAGTTATACCCAATTAATCAAAAATTGTTGAGCCACATCATTTAGAAAAGAAGGTCAGTTGGATTACTAATAATCACAAACGTTAGATCACTTCTATACACAATTACAATTATAAATGTATTGCTAACCGTTTAACCTGTATTGAACATTTTATTGTCTCATCCTAATGTTGTTTTTTAAGTTTTTTAAGAAGGATTTCTAAAATTCCATAGCAAGCTGTGGGGTATCCACTAGTAATGTGAGAGAATCGCTCGATTGGTCCAGTGACTTGTTGCTTGCCTGCCGGTGGCGAGGGTTTAGGAAAAGTTTGGCAATGCCAGTTTGAACAAAATAAATTTGTTACATTATTAAAGCATGATTAATTATGTATTAATTATATTAAACTTAAAAAATATTATTTTAAAGCAACTTTCTTATATTCTTTTAAAAATATATAATTAATAATACATTAATGACTTAGGGTTAAACTGGTTCTAAGAACTCACGCTAGAGTTACTAGTGCTGTACTGACAAACCCAATCCCATTGTCAGTAGATGTCATAGGTTATAGGATTTTTTTATTTACATATTTTTTATTAAAATATTTATAAAAATATATTTTTGTTTGAAAAAATTATAGATATATGCTCTCATGAAATGTTTTTTTTTAAAAAAAGCGCTTCAACAGATGATATAAAATCCTGCAAAGGTCAATGTCATGCATTAATGATGGAGCAACTGTGGGCTACAGCTCCTTACTGTCCTAGCTGAGATATTCGTGAGGCATCTACAAAATTCCGCACATGGTGCGTGAGGGAGGACATGACCTAAGTGTTTTCTGCTAGGTAACTATAAAATTATTAAGCTCGTCTATAAAAGAAATAGGAGGTCTAATAATTTTACAGGCGGCTCTCTTAACATTCTCTGTTAGAGCGTTTTTTTCCCACCATACAAATATCAAAAAAAGAGAAATTTTAAATAAATCTATTTTTATTTGGATATTTAATTGTAAAGAAAATTTAGGAGTATATAGAAAAGATAATTGAGATGCCTGAATTACGTAAGAAATTTAACAATAGTAGAAAACTGTTACACCATTAAATAGAGGGACGGACGATTAAAAGATTCACACATAAATATTATTTAGATAATAGTTTTAAAAACATTACACATTTACTAAGAGGTTTACATGTTATGAACAGAATATAAACATAATATAAATAACACAATAGGTAGCATGATAGTGATATTTATTTAAAACTTGTGGATATTATCATTTATTATCTACTTATAGACACTCGTTACTATAGTAGACTACTCTTCACTTGAACTCTATTTTAATATGTATGTATTGTTTAATTGTTTCAGACTATATAATCCCTACAAAGTTGTATAACAATTTCTTCATATCTATCCATTATTTAAATTCGTAACTTTTTGATAGTTATTATGGAGCAAAAATGCATATATAACTATTGCAGTCATAACAATAATAAAATTGAAGCAAATTAAAGAGATGTATAACGACCTTACAACAAAATCATCGTCGTTAAGAATATTTGAACAAACAAAGTACCTTCTATCAAAAGTATAGTCACTTTTTAACCTCACCACCTAACAATGATCACCGCAAGTGTATTTAGTACACTCTCGCCAGGTAGGTAGTACAAGAGGTTGCGGGCTCTAGTCTGACAATTTGGCTCATGAACATTGTTTATATTCCTCATTTCTCATCATGTACTATTTATTTGATTCTAAGGGGGAAAACCAACGGCTCTCAAAGAACCAACGGTTCGGGTCAAATATTGGATTTTGTATATCAACTTACTGAATAGCGCTACACATCCTTTCATATATCTGGGAAAGAAAGTATTAATTCAAAGAAAATGTTATGGTAGTAACAATAGAAAAATAAGTGCATACAATTTATACCTCATGAGAATGGTTTTGGCATTGAAAAAATCTCCTCACACAAGTATTGGACTTCTTAGATATCATAAGCTGGCATCGATCACCACATCTGTAGAACGAACGGTCACTTCAAGATAGAATTAACCAAGCAAAATAATCCCTTCTTTAGTTAGGATCCTCAGTGAAATTATGTTTAGCTCTTATTGTTCTTTGATACTATAGAAAATTGAGCAAACTGGTGGTTTATGATTTGCAAGGGTATCAGTGGACGAAAAACTTAGTTATATCATGCATACAGAGGTCTTATATTGCGTTGGTTGTGTTAGGTGTAGAAGATATGACTGAAATCATTGAAAACGATGTGACATTCACACGTGGAAAGTGCCCTGGCTGTAAAAATCCTTTGAACGCAACGTAACATTAATGCGCTGAAAGTTGGCCGTTGGGTTGTGTTGAAAGCGATGTGACGGTTATACACCGAAAGTTAGGTATGGGTTATGTTGAAAGCAACATGATGGTTACACGCTGAAAGTTGGCTGGCATCATTGAGCGTTAATTGTGACTCGACGGTCATATGCGCAATAAGAAGTGAAGGCTTCGGAATTTGGTTGTCGTATGCTACCAACAGTCATATGCACAATTACATCCTTTATTCGCTTTAGAAAATAATACAACTTTCGGTATTCTCGCTCTCAATGAAAACAAAACCTATGGGTAACACCTAACTATTCTCATCAACTATTGCTATCAATATCTAATCTCTGTACTTTGCAGTCAGGAATGTCCCATCGATGCAGAGTATGGGACAATAAAGTACAAATTTGTTAATGCATGTAATTAATGCGAAAAAACCCATTGAAGCACGCTCTACCAAGAATGATCAAGTGATAGGAGAGATTTAAGGTTGTAGTAGTTCTTCAAATTTCTTTGAAGAATGTAAGCTAGAAGACGAGATGAATTATATTATCGTATGAACTTTGAATGTACCAAATGTCATCTTTAGAATCTTCTATTTCGCCTTTCATACCTTTATATAGCTGATTATGTACTTGAATTTATCTTCAATATGTGTTATAATTGACATTGGTTCGTACCCTAGTTTGTGTATAACATCGACGTACATCTATATTGCAACAAATATAGATGTTATATTTCTGTGATATTTTTTAATCCCGTGTAAGTAACAATTATGCTCAGTGACGGTTGACAACTTCTAGTAATTCTTTTATTTACCCTTAAATGCATGCACCCTTCATGGACAACCATAATTTAAGTTTATACACTTTATTTTGTACATCGACTTGCTTTACTTCGAGTCTCAGAACTCTCACCGAAATGATATCGCTCATTGCTTAATTGCCCCTATTCATTTCTCTTTGTATACATATTTAGCCACTTAAATGACATCGTTCTCTTTATACTCTCATGCCACATAATGTCTCTCAGAGATAACAAGTCCAGAGAAGTTCTTGTTAGACCATTGTGATGGATTTACGTTATCATCCTCCTTGTCTGACGATTCTTTATTATTTATATGCTCGTTATCAAAATATTTCCTATTTATTACCTCAACAATGATATTGTTTCTTTCTCCCTCGTATGTCAATCTTCTTGGCTCCCTTTCTTCTTGCCCTCCTCCTCCTCCTCCCCTTCCCCCTCCTCCTTCTTCTTATTGGTGCTATGACTCATTTTACTCCACTGTTTCAGCATTACATTCCTTCATACTTAGACCTTCTTTGTTTTACACGGCCATTAAATCAATGTTATTTTTCTCGTACACTGACATAAGAATGTTAGGTGGCTAACATCATTCCAATGCATTCTTCATCTATCATCTCCAAGCGATAGTAGAATCCATCGGCATCAATTTCTAAAAAAAACCTTCAATTACCTAACTCACTACTACATACATGTTTATTGTGTTGACTTGGGGTTTCATTTAGAAGCATCGCATTCCCTAGTTGTATACCGCTGAAAAACTTTTATTAGCTAGCCTTTCAATACCCTTAAGGTTGAGCTGAACTCTAACACATCTATACTATATGAATCATATCTAACATTCACATGACTGTGATATAACCGAAATACTATTTTATTTGACATATCTATTCAAGAAAAGGTAGAGTTGAACTAAGTAAAAAATTAATTGTCACATTTAATAACGTGCAATCGATATTTCAACACTGATATAGCTTCAAATATTATGAATGAAACTATCTATAGATTTAGGAATGAAACTATGAACCACAGATTTAAAAACAAAACTATTTATAGATTTAGAACAATATTATGCATACTATTTTATTATTATTAAGAATAAATATTATAAAGTATATAAATCTTTTATCTTTGTACAAATCCATAAGTTAGTAGGGCTTCATCGTTTCTATTTGCCTCACTTCAACCATATCTTCTCTTTTCTATTTTTTAATAAAATAAACTTTTGGGGACTGGGAGAGGCTTATAGACAGTTGTCTAAAAACGCCCTAACAAAGAGTGTCAAAAGGGCCACATATAAAACTGTTAGTCTCTCCTTCCATGAGTGAGTTTGATAATTTTATAGATGGCCCTTGGAGAAAAAAAGTCTAACCAGAGAGCTATAAGAGAGTTGTATGCAAAAACGATAGGTACTCCTCCTCTCTTGCTAGCCCTATGTTGTATTTTGTAGGCAAACTACTGCAGTAGGAAAAAACACCTTTGGCTAGAATGGTAAAATAGTCGCCTATAAATTTTCTAGTCCTCAACGCTCTACCGTTAATATATGCTAATAGACATATACCACGTTGAATTTTAAGCTTTCTGATAGAACGTTTTTTTTAAAAATCCCTCAAAGTACATAGAGAGTATTGATTTGTATTTTTCTCAAAAATAAATATTTTTTTATAAATATTTTAATAAAAATATATAAATAAAAAATTCATCGGCACATGTAGAGCCCAGTTGACTGATTTTCGTGGTTCAGTGGTGTGGCATGTGTAAGACCGTGCACGACCCACTACTATGTGTAACCGGACTACCTCGTAGTACGTGAGCAGCTTGTTCGGTGCGTGCTTAGGTGCATAGGCTTTAACACAAGAAGCCCATGTCAGTTGGGCCATAACCTTATTCTAGCTTATGTCCTACCCATATTAATTATTTTGGCAAAAAAGAGATTTCAATTTCGTGTAGCCAACAACAGACCCTAAACCCTAGGGTGAACTGTATGTAACTTATGTGCGCCCTGGGCCGAAACAGGATTTCCATTTTAAAAAAATCACTTTAGGTCTCTCATATAAGTGTCATCCCTGTAAAACTGGATACAATGCATCATTGACCTCTTAAAAACAATATAAACGAAGTCTCAAAGACGGTTTGGATAACAACCTGGCATGGCACTCATATGCCATATTGACTCGGTTTTCATCCGAATTAATTTCTACATGACCCTTACATGGCATAATAATTAGAAATAAATAAATAAAATAGTAAGGCCTCCATGTCAGCAGTAGGAAAAAAACCATGGGTCCACATGTCATCCATTCAGTCTCACCCTCTAGCACCCGCCTCTCCGCTATTGCGAGCTCTCATGTCGCGACTATAGGTGTCGATGCTTCTCGGGTTCGATGTCGTGACCACCAGAGACGTTGGTGGTGGCGATAGCTGTGACTACCTAATGTGGGAAGGCCTCCACCCAATGGTCTATAGGGTAGTGGTCGATAGAAAAGGAGTAGAAGTAGCGATGACTTCATCTTCTTTTGAGCAGTGACGGTGCGATCATCGAGCTTGACCTGCTCCACCTTATCTCCTCTCCATCCTTTCTTCCAAGCGATGCGGGTAGTGGCATGGTTGTCACCAAGCTTGATTAGCACCATCTCGTCTCCTCCCAACGAGCCTCTCCCGTGAGCTTGAGCTCAAGATTCACTACTGCTACTCAACTCACACACATCTACTCACTCAGCTTCTTCGACTACTGTGTGGATAAGGATGTAGAGGCCATTGCATCCTATATCCCATTGGTGTGGCTACGGTGGATGAGATGGCGACCGTACCAAAGGAGGCCGACGGAAAGGAGTCGAGGGTAGGGGCAAGGTAGGAGGTATCAGAAAGGACACAAATGGTGCAAAGTAGAAGCTAGAGAGGAATGGAGGAAGAGGAGCAGTGCTAGTAAAGGCAAAGGGAGATCACAGTGGAACTCCCTATCCGCCACTAAAAACTCCTCGATGCTTGACGTATTGCTATGATCAAAGCTGTCCCATGCAGCGCTCTCCTTTGAATGCTATGGACGAGAAGAAACAGGCTTCTAATGAATATGTGGGCTAGCTACTAGCCTCATGTAGGAAGGGAGATGAGAGAAAGGAAAGGAGACCAGTCGTCAATCGAAGGAGATAGAGAAAGAGGATGAGATAGAGGGTGAGGTAGAGAGAGTGCAACTACTGATACGTGGGTCCTACTATATTTTAATTTTTAATATGATGATGAAATTAAATAGGATATCATATTAGGTAAAATCGGTTTGAAATATTTACATGTAGATGAGAAATATGTTGTACTGATCACGAATACCTTTTTCATTTCCATTTCGCGTGGACCAAAGAACGGGGTTGGTAGTTATCTGCGCGAGTATTTTGGATTTGGAGTAACGTTCGATCGTAGATCCCCCGACCTGCCGCTCCGAAGGCAAAGCCCACCAAACCCGACCCGGCGGCAGGATAGAGATAACAGCGATGTCGGCTGCGAGTGCGAGTATCACTGCCTCCCTCTCCGCGGCGGCGGCGGCGGCCGCTCTCCGCCCCAGGCAGCAGCGACGCCTGCGCGTTCTCGCCCGGGCGCCCGCGCCACCGCGCCCCCTCAGGCTCACCAGTGTCAACCCCCCTGGCGCGGCTTCCTCCCCCTCCCTGTGGGAGGCAGGCGTCCGAGCTGAGTCCGACTCGCCCGGAGCCGGAGCCGGAGCCGGGGGTGACGTCATGGGTATCCTCCTCCGGGAGCGCATCGTCTTCCTCGGCAACGAGATCGATGACTTCCTCGCCGACGCAGTCGTTAGCCAGCTCCTCCTCCTCGACGCCGTCGACCCCGACTCTGACATCCGCCTCTTCGTCAACTCCCCTGGCGGATCACTCAGGTCGCGCATCCAAAACATTTTTCTCTTTTGCTTTGTGCACCATCACATATATTGAAATGGTTTAGGGCGAATAACATTGGAGCACGAAATTAATTATGCAGATTAGGAATCATACAAGTACTGAGCCGTATGCTACATAATGAAAATTGGGAAGGCTGTTGCTTTTCTGGGTAAAATACAAGTCTTGAGCTACTACACGAATAAGAATCATACTAGAGCCTTTTGTTTTTCCTTTGTAAATAAACAATCCTTCCAGGTTCCAGTTATAATGAATTTCAGAGCTCCTGCTTTACTTCAAATGATTATGGAGCAACCATTTTGTTTTGAATTGATAGTGTATTTAAATTCGAATCAAGTTATAATCAACATCAGTATTTGATCTGATAGAGGTTATCCCACACACCACAAGAAAGAAAGAGATGGGGCAATTTTATGGGGTTATGTGAATGTAAACCTTGCTTCCATCTTCCTTTATGTAAAAAGATCTTGCCGCAGTTCGGAGTTGGTAATGATGTTTTTGGCACTTTATGAATGATGCACGTCCTGTTCATAGTGATGCTTAATCTTATGTTTCCCTTGCAGGATAGTGCCTTTTTATTTGTTAAAGTTAGTTGAAGAATGCCTTCTTGTTTTGTTTGCAATGTACCTTATTAGCACTGCTAGAAGGTTGATTATGTCTTATAATACAATTAGGAGATACTAGTTCATCAACCAAGAGCAAGTAGCTGTAGGCAGGTCATTATGTTAAATCTTCAATTAGCTCTTGATCTCTTGGCAGTCTGATAAATCTGTTGATGCAAATATCTTTGCATTTTCTGACTGATTCCTATGCTTCTCTCTCAGTGCAACAATGGCCATCTACGATGTAATGCAGCTCATGAGGGCAGATGTTTCCACTGTTGGATTGGGCATAGCTGGTTCCACTGCTTCTATAATCCTTGGTGGTGGCACAAAGGGCAAGCGATTTGCCATGCCCAACACCAGGATAATGGTCCATCAGCCTGTGGGAGGCGCAAGTGGGCAGGCCTTGGATGTAGAGGTCCAGGCCAAGGAGATATTGGCTAACAAGAGGAATGTCATCCGGCTCATATCAGGTTTCACGGGACGCACTCTGGAGCAGGTTGAGAAGGACATTGATAGAGATAGATATATGGGTCCTCTTGAGGCTGTTGATTACGGGCTCATCGATGGTGTAATCGATGGGGACAGTATCATCCCACTTGAGCCTGTCCTTGAGAGGGTGAAGCCGAAATACAACTACGAGGAACTGTACAAGGATCCACAGAAGTTCCTTACACCTGATGTCCCAGATGATGAGATATATTAGCTAATGAACCTGCCTGTTGTTTGCATTTCGCACGGCAAGGGAGCTGATTGCTATCAAACAAAGACGATGCTCCTAGCAGTAGTTGATTTTTCCTGTCATATGTTAACCAACAAGTACCATATTATGATTGTTGAGCAGGCAGTTAGACTTATTGGTTGTGTTTGTCGTTGAAATTGCATGCGTTTGGTGCGGATCTGGATGATTGATGAGGTGGCTTGTATACTAGGCAATTTGACCAAAGTGCATGGCAGCTCATGTAGGCTACCCCAGTGTTTAATTTGACCAAATAAACTCTAAAAAAAAGCAGATGCTTCCTCCAGTTTTCACTCCAGGTTTATGCATCTGAATAGCGCATGTAAGAAAAGATCTACAACGACTGCAAGATCATTCAGTTCCAGATGCAAGTCGGTCGAATTAAGGACACCATCTAGTTCTCAGCTCTTACCGTATTTCTCAGAGCAGTATTAACATTAGTTCTCGGGAAAGTACCAAGATCCCATGCACACAGTGAAGGGCAGAAGCATCCAACGTAATAATCCTTTGTATAAAGACTAAGGCTCAACACAATGAATACAACACGATCGATTGAAGAAACAAAGCAATCATTTAGCAAGGCACATCATCAATGGAAGGCGCCTACAGTTGGGACAAGAACCGGAGATCCTGCACCTACGGCACTCTCGACTCTGAGGGCAAGCGGATCCCAGAACTGGACATCAGTGTATCTCCCGGTTTTCAGGCTCATTCTGGTGCTAGCATCACCATGGCTACCAACTGCTTCCTTTGCTGCCGCCCTCTTCAATCTGATACGTTCAGCTCTCGAACCAATTGTCTGACCCAAAATTGAGGCAGCTATGGTAAGGGCCATGGCTGTCTTTGGTATCAGCACAGACTTCCTGAGCATGCCTATTAAAGGTACTGCAGCATGGACTGCGGCAAACCACTGCACTGAGAATTTCTCCGTGTGCTCCCTCCAGATGCCAAGGGGAATGTTTGCTGCCATACCAAGCAACGCGATCACCAGTATTTTCATCGGCAGGGGATGAGGACGAAGCCCCTTCGCAAAGGCTGTGCGTGATAGCGCTGCACGGGCAGCAACTACTGCAGGCGGGCATCTCAGTTTCATACCAGCTGGGGGTGTCATCATCTTTGCGACAAGGGGCACAACACCACTTAATGCCCTGTATGACTTTGCTAGGGGGCATTGACCCATTTCCAGCCACTCATTGCTCAGTGCTTCATGGTTATTAGGCTGACCACCGTTCTGAAATGCCAAAGAAAGCAATATCAGATAAATGAGAGGCACCTCTAGTAACCAATATATGGTAAACCATTCATTACATGCTCATTTTGGTGTTCGCCTATGTAGGGGAAGTTCATAAGATCATGTCTGGCATTTATTTACTGCAGCCAAAATGATTTCTTTCTTTTCGTATTGAAATTGGTCTCATCTAAAGAATCATCCAGCAGGATGCCAGAACATTTTGACACATCATACTTTCTTTTTTGAGGGACACATCATACTTGATATAGAAAGATTGGCAAGCATGGTAATCTGAAGATATGTGCCTGAGCAAAGAGAACCAAAAATTACCTGGGGAAGGTTGTTGGGCTTCTTTTGGTTACTGTTCTTCTTATTGCGCTTATTTGAGAAATCACCAAAGCTGAAAAATCCTCCAAATGCAGAGAGACTGATGGTAGCTGCTTTAGCAGCCAAGGGATTAAATTCAGGATTGGGCTTTGGCAAAGGCTTCTCAATCCGCTCAAACGATCCTTCTGAAAGTGGAACAACCCCATCTTGGCCATGGAACACTCGAAATGCCATGTCAAAATTGGGCCCATCTTCAAAAATTGGACCCTTGCCTCCTCTTGCCTTTACAAGCAGCAAATGATACAGTTCAGCAATGGCATCCACAACACATCCAATTTTTCAGAAATGTGTGATATGGTTACGTAATGAGAGCGGGTGGAAGGTAAAGGGCATACAGGAACAGGAAAATTGATGGACGAGAATGAAAAACTTGTAGGCTCATTGATGTTCCTTAGGAATGGGCATCTTTCAATTCCATGTTGGACGGAGTTCTCTTCCAAGCACAAGGGGTCACTGAAAGCTCTGCGGAAAAAGGGATCCATGTCAACAACACCACAAACCGACCTGTGAGCAGAGAGAAGTGTGAGTACAACATGTCGAAACAGAAAGAAATGATGCTGCCAAGTGCCCTACCGTGGCAGGTCCATGCTTAACTGATGAGCCAATCATTTATAAAAAAAAAACTTCACAAAAACCAATACATTGTCTTGAACGACTAATTGGAACCACCCTTTAACCCATCTTTTCCCTTAAGATCAGCTAACCTTACATTTTGTTTCAACATGGACCACCCCATCCAATCATCCTCCTCCACCTCCAACTCCTGCGACTCTGCCGCCCCGGCTTCCGCCGGCATCGACCCCGGCAACATCTACCTCCGCCCGGACTCCTCCAACGATACTCTCTCCCCTCTTTCTTTCTTCCCTTGTGAAGAAGGCGAGGCGGCTGGGGGAGCCGCCGGATCCAGCGTCCCCGCTCTCCACCTTGGTCGGATCCGACCTCCTTGAGTTCCCCCTAGCCCGGTGCCGTCAGACTCCAGCGGCAGCGGCAGCGGAGAAGAGCAGTGGCGGGCGGGTGCGGCTGCACTTGCAGAGGCGGAGAGAGAAGAGCGGCGCTGTCCGTCGTGGCGGAGGAAAAGAGGACGGCTGCAGAGACGGCGGAGGAGGAGTGGCGGTGGTGGCGCCTGGAGGAGGAGAGGAGCGGCGACTGCCGGTGCGTGCTGCAGCGCCTGTGGCGGAGGAGCTCGCTGTCGCCATCCCACCGAACTCCTTGCCCTTTTCTCTCCTAGTACCACTGACAGGTGGGCAACTGGTCCAAATTGCAAAGGATGGCTAGCTTTAAGTGAAAAGATTAAGTTAGGGGTGGTCTAAAGTGACACTTTAGTAATAATAGGGTTTAGGGTAGACCAGCCTGCAATTTACTTATTATTTTGTTCTGCGAGAGCATGTAGAGTCATTGACTAGATTATTGCTTACACTGGAATTAAAAGGATTGCCGGAAGCCTAAGATTTACAAACCTTATGTATGGTTGAATTTGGTCGCATTGGTCTCATTGATGTTCCTTAGGAAAGGGCATCGACGGAGTATATGTTAGCCATGGTGCTGAAAGCGCATGCACCAGCACCTACCCCAAATTTTTCTCTTGCTTGTTTGAAACGGTCTCAGAAATCATCGCTTTGGCTGGGAAGAATTACGACAGGGAAACCAAGAAATCCAATCTAAGATTAGTCTTTCTGCGGGCTATCCCTGCTCGCGTATCCGTCCACCCTAAATCGAATTCAGAATTGGTTTGAAGAAAAAAATCGGAGGAAGAAAACAAAGAAAGAAGCGATCCACCCTAACTCGTGATCCTAGTAGTTCATAATCCTAAGTTTGCGATCCTAAATTCGTAAACCTGATCCTAATCCTACTACCTCGCTAAAAAAAATCTAATCCTACTATAGAGGAGGAGAGGTCTAACATCGTAATCCTAGGAGAGGAGAGGAGAGGCGAGGTGAAAAGGAGAAGGGAAGAAAGGTGGTCACCTGGGATTCGAGGAGGAGAGAGGCGAGGCGCGTGGAGAGCACAGCACAAATGAAGAGCAGAATGCGGAGGAGATGAGGGGATTCAAGAAGAAAGAAAAGAAGAAAAAAAGATGCCTGTGGTGGTGGGGGTTGTTGGCGAGAAGCCACGGTAGTTGGCGACCAAAAGGCGCCACTTGCGACTTTGACCCAGCAAGCGTGCACAACAGCTACACTGCAGCAGCAGCTCATTCTTCACACGCCACCTACACTCGTCTTTTGTTTTTTGTTTTTGAGAGAGAGACGGACGCATTTTCACACGTTGAACCAGCAAATAAAGCTACGACTACGACTACTTCCATTCTTCCTATCCTTTTCACCGTTAATAAGACTCAGGACAAGTAGACAACCATCCAGGTCGTTCACTAGGCCGACTGCTGGGCCGGCTGAAAAGCATGAGTGGCCATTTGGTCAGCCTAGTGTTTCTGCCAAGAATACAAGGCCACTTGCGATTTGCACGTTCGTCTCAATAACATGGCTCTTGATTCAAGCAGAAGAAAAAGAGCTTGCACGTTAGCCTCAATAACATGGCTCTTGATTCAAGAAGAAGAAAAGGAGCAAAGTATGACATCCACCACAGTCAAAGAGATTCCGTAAGGGCATAAGTCAAGACCGAAAGAGTCATTTTAATTAGCCATTCTGCATACACATACAGGACAGCCAGCAGATAATCGATACAGTTCGTTCGTAGCTAATAATTTGCTTGCCATTTGACCACCTGCTGATGCTGGCTTCTCACGAATGCTTCCTCTCCCATTTGCCTTCTCGACGCTCCCTGCGTTCTACAACCTGCCTTGACGACGACGACGACTTGCTGCCCCGTGGGCCATGCCTCGTGCCTGCTGCTGACCCTTCCAAAGCCACTGAGGATCCCAATTCTGGATCTCCAACGCTGCTCGCGTCACCACTTCCCTCAGCATTCTCCTCGTAATAACCTCCTGTGCTACGCTCATCAGTACTACGCTCTCGAGGTTGCAGTATTGTTGGAAGGTTGCCTGAAAATGATCTTGCTCCGCCAACCGCTACACTTGTCGCAGAGCCACCCTCCAGGCTTCGGCTGCTTGACCTCAAGCTTCCTTCCTGCTGTCCCCTACCGTTATCCCTTTCCCGGTATCTCTCCCTAGACCGGCTGCAAAAAGAAAAAGAAAAAGATTGGATAACAACATAAAAGATACTCCCTACACACAACGATTTCAACCCAAAGGAACCCAAGGCACTACAAACAGGCCAAGTGAAGTTTTACTACAGGACATTGTCACTTTGCGAAATTAGTTATAGGACACCGACGAAGCTAAGTTTTGGAGGAAGACACCTTGAATATTTGCTGGTAGACACTGCTTCTACTATTTTATTTATTTCAGCTAGGCGAGGAGAGAGATAACACTATGAAATGTCTAAAATGCCCCTCGCCCACCTGGTTCATACTTTCATAATTTCCCAAGTTTGTGGTCGAAGTTCTAAAACGCCTGCACTCGAGATGACCTCCTGCAGCATCTGCTCGACAACGTCCACGCCGTACACATTGAGAAAGCTGAGGATGCAGTTACAGGGTTCGAAATTCCCAAAAATTTTGGGTCTATCGGTGGGTCCCAATAGCAATTACCTCTGGTCAAAGGAATAAAAGTCACCTTTCCATATTGTGTTTCTACTTCCATTCTCTTCCCAACCCCATCAGTCTCGATTGGGCGAGCAACGCCTCAGAGCGGCAGGGCCAATGATGTCGTCCCTCTCCCCCAGCTACCTCCTTGGCATGCGGCAGCACCCTAATCTATTCTGGTGTCATTACTGGCATCCTCCGACCCCTTTCAATTTTCCCCAACCCCCACAATGTCTCAGTGATTGGGTGGGTGGCGTGTTGACCAACAACATCGGTGACATCCCTCTCCCTGCAGCGGCCTCCTCGAGGAGCAGCAATGCCCCAATCTGCTCCAGTGGTGGCTTGCACTGTCCCTTGCCTCAGTAGTGGTGCCCCCTGCAGCATGGCAGCGACGTACCGATCCTAGTCGTCGCTGATGATGTTGGTGGCGCCCTTGGCCTCCTTGTGGGCCAACACCTTGGTGTCCTTGGATGCCACCGTGTAGTTGCACTCAGTACCGCTGGGCTCAAGGCAGTGTGTCGCCACACCGTCGGGGATGTGGCGGCCATGGCCAGTAATGCTATTCTTGGCCTAGCCCTGAAAGATCTGGCTCTGGAACTCGTCAAGCTCGACAAGCGCTATCTCCACCGATGGCGTCGGTCAGCTTCTTGTTGCGGCTCTGGCAGGTGTGACGATGGTTGGCACGTCAACCCAACCATGTTTCTGTTGAAACCCAACCAAGGGGCATTTCTGTCCATCAAATCCTTTTTCTCTCCCTCTCTCAACAAGGGTGAAAATAATAAAATAAGGTGAACAGTGTCCCTTATCAAACATCCAACTTTAAAGTGTCTTCCCCTAACTTAACTTCTACGGTGTCTTACAGCTAATTCCATAAAGTGACGATGTCTTATAACGAAATTTCCCTTTAAAAATTTATGGTGAGATAATGAGGCAACCAGCATAACACACCTGTTAGGATTGGCTGAAAACTCCCGCCTTGATGACCGCCCCAACTCAACTTGATCCAATTCACGTTGCAGCTCTCTCTACAAAAGCAATCAGTATATGACATGGCAAGAATAATCAAATTCATGCAAAATGTTGAGTATTATTAAAATATACGATACTTTACCCTAAATTACTAGCCACAAAGGATGTAGCAAAACATCAAATAAACATGCGCTATCAATATGAAGTGAACCCACACACCACACCATAGGAACACATATACATATAGTCATATACTAAGGTTTCTATCATATCAATAACACATAGGCGAAAAAGAAACCATATAATAAGCATAGGGTGCAAAGAGAAATACAGTGATTCTTGTTCATCTAAAAATAAGTGCATAAGAGTAAAAGAGTAAACTACTCTGGCACCTGAGTTTGTTTTTCTCTTTCCATATCAAGGTTAAATTGCAGTTCCCTAGACTTAACACGCTCAAGATCCAGTTGTCTCTGTCTTTCGATTTCATGTTCCATCTCACGAGCCCTTTCCCTATACAGACAACACAACAAAGAAATAGGGATATGAACATTTGTATTGTTTTTGACATGCTGAACAACAAAGGCAACAGCTCTAAACCTGTCAAGCTCGTGCAAAACCTCCATTTCCCTTGAACTAGTCTCCTCCAAGTATTTTTCACGAGTATGTCTGATAAGCAGCTTCTTTTGTCTGCGCGCTATAATTTCCTCCCTGAGTTTGGACATTTCCCTATTGAATAAGAACACATTTTATAACTATAAGTCTATAAATAAAACTAGCATTAAATCTGAAATGCTTCTAGATTTCAAATTGGTGAGAAAAAAAGGACATTTCGCAAAGATAATAAAGAATTTGATAAGAAACTAGAGCTAAGGCAGTATTATATGGAAGCTTATCGAGCAATTCTGAAAAAAAAATCCAGAAAACAAACATGTATTAGAACTTCAGTTCACCTTACCAGACAATCCGTGCCTCCTGGAGAAAATTATAGTTGTTATTTATTTTTTAGTGGTCTCCAAAATGTATAGTTAGTTTTTTTAAAAAAAAATCCAAATAAAGTATAATATTAGGAAAGTAAAATGCTTTCAATTTTCATGATAAAATGTAATCTATATGGGACAAATTTTAATATTTATTCATTAGTAGGCTGGTTTCTTTTCTTATATAAGTAACATTTTTAGACGTTGAACACTTGAACCAATATCCAACCACTTGAGACTCATCATACCCAAAAGGAACGACCAAATCTAAGCCAGACATAAGTGCATGACATGTTGACTGGGCAGGACCTATTCCTTGCCCATTGCCCTCTAAAGGGTTTGGCAGGGCTGGTCTACTACCATGACAGAAAAATAGTTCAATTGAAATAAATCGGGACTTACAAGGACCGTATATCTTCCCGAATTTGCTGGAGCTGTTTATTAACCTCATTACCATCCTTATAGTCTGGAAATAGAATAACATCATAACACATCAAAAGTACACTGTTAAGGAAAGGATGCGTTAAAAGTCATTAGTCTTACATGATGACATGTCCGGAATCACGGTATCCTGGGGATGTACAGTAAAGTTGTGAAGTGCTTTCTCATTTTTAACAATCTCCAATTCAATCTTTGCTTCTTCAAGTTCCTTAATGTTATGATTAACCAAGTGTCAATATAAGGTGTTCAAAACAAAGGCCCAAAAGGAAAGCCCTTGTTGCATTTCTAACCTGATATTCCTGATCAGATCTTGTTGAGAAGAACTCAAAGTAAGATTCAACAGAACTCAAAGAGGACAGCACCTATAAAAGAGAAAATCATGAATTTAGATAGACCAGCACTGACAAGATCAGGAAATATAAATGTTTACAGTCACCTTCTGGTATAGAGATAATAACTTTTTGAAAAAAGAAACTAATCCAAGCACTGCAGTGGACCAGTGGCACCTATTGCTTGCATGATGAATAAAAAATACACAACAATGGTAATTGTCATCAAGAACTATTCATTTGGGCAAAGTAACACTGATCCTGTCATTATCTAAAAAGAGAAGCTCATTTGGCTAAATTAGGAGAATAAGTTTGCTAATTTGTAAGTATTGCCATTTATGTTGTACAGTTAAACTGTGCTAGCACACTCAGCAGTGACAACTTAGTTTGAGTTTAGAACTATAAGCAGTGACGTTTGAAGGCAGATTATCAAGCAAGAAAGAAGAAAGACAACCAACAATAGAGTGCCCTGAAGAATATGACCTGAAGAATTGATTCACGGATGCCCTTAAAATCAGTGTTGACTGGTTTTGCAGTAGATTCCATGGCAAGTTGTTTTACAACCTAAGGGAACAGGCATGCAATCAGTAGTAAGTAGAGGCATATAAAATTCTACTGAAGCTACTTCCCTTTGTCACGCTAGGATATCAACTCAACTACAGAACCGATTGGTAAGATATTAAAATAACTTTTAGATAAGAGAGAGAGAACTACAGTTCTAGCATCAGATTCACTTCTTAGCTGACACAGTGCTCCACAGAGATCTTTCTCCATATCACCAAAGCATCCTAGTAAGACATAAGAAAGTAAAATGATTGGTTAATTGGTAGTTACTGATCTTGAAAGGATGTACAACAGAATTTACATGTGTTTATGTAAAAAAAAGTGCAGATTGTTAAGGAGTATAAATTTACCAGGTATTGATGTCTGCATATATTCCAGTTTTCTCCAAACACATTCAGGTATTAAAGCAATATCTTCAGGAGCAGAATATAGACACGCCCTTGAAAGCAACAGCAAAGACATTCGTGTCAAATAGCTCTGTTCTATTGCATAATAAAATTGTTCCGCGCCATTCAGGATGCTGTTACTGGATGCAAGAAAGGACTGTAGATGATTTCTATCAACAAATGGAATGTATTCAGTAAGCAAAGCCAATGCATGCTTCCTTAATAACATAGAAGAGTCATAGAAAGCCAATGCTGCTACTCGGTCCCAGGTATGAGTAACCAAAAGGGACGTTACTGTTGAACCAGATGAGTGTGAATTTTGCTTATAAGTAGAATATTCCGAATCAACTTTAGTTATACTCATAATAATCCTCCCAAGTTGCTGCAATGCAATATAACGCTGTTCTGGTTCAGCATGACTCAACAATGTGCAGAAAAGATCAATCAATGAATTCTCACTATTCTTAAGGTCTTCAATTCCATAAGAAACCAATATTGATAACCATTTCTCTGTCTGAAGCCTCCAAGATATCCTGGGTGCATGAGAGCAGAAGTGCTTCATTGCATAAGACATGACACTAAGAACATTACCCCAAGCAAGAATATTTGGAAGTTCAATCATATAATCGAGCATAACTGATGCCACCTGCCAGCACTGCTTCTCCTGATTTACTAAAATGGTTTCTGCAAGACCTTGGAGAGCACTCTCCCAGTGTTTTTGGGCATGAGTGCATATTTCAGTACCAACCTCTTGTTCGATGCTACCATAGACTGTATCTCCTTCGGCAATAGACTTTAGGCATTTTACATACACCAAACATTTTGCAATTGATAAAGATAACCTAGAGGCCAACTGAAGATGCCATTTCCATGTGCCCTCAATAGATGGTGCAAGGTTTGACACAAACCTCTCCAGGGCATCACAAAATTCTTTAATACAAACAGTAGGTAGGGAATCAACTCCCTTTGAATTTTCGCCATTCTCATGATATTCTGTGGACCTCCTCTGTACCTGCGCTACACTGGCCCACGCTTTCTTGTCAAGTTCCATGATGTCATCTGGACTTGCAGAGTTAGCAAACTCTGTAGACTGGTCTCTCACAGACAGGACACTCATACCAAATAATTTAATATTCTGAACTAGTATAGTTTCACAACCATCAATAAATGCCTGAAAGCCTTGCAGATAACTACACAACAACGATGATGGATCAGAACTGCCAAAGTCTACCCATACTAATAACGAGCCTAATATCTCAATCCTCCTCTTAAAGGACAGATCAGGAAATAGCGAACCCAGAATGAATATGAGAAAGGGCACCTGGTTCTTATTGCCAGGTGTGTCCTCTGATTGTTTACCTAACTGGATTGTTTCAAATAACTCTTCAAAACAATGTAACTCAAAATCACTGCATTTAGTAATGTCGCCCGATACATTTCCATTGTCAGTACTCTTCCTTAAGAAGTGTGAGATCATTGGCTTCATTAGACACAGCACAGAATCAAGGAAAGCTACATCAGTGTAAGAAGCTCTACAAAGTGACACAAGAATGTGCACCATCCGTGGCATTTCAGGAACAATAACTTCCAAGTGCTCAGCGACAATTGACTCTAGTAGGTAGAAAACAACAGCCTTTGCCTTAGCTGCAATGTTTCCTTTTAAACTGTTAGCTCCGTTTGCAAATGCAAGATGCTCCCTAATATTTTCAAGATAAGGCCACATGCACATTTCTGAAAACCAACAAAGAATATCTTGCACTGCACTTTTGGGGAGACATTTTAACTGTAACCCAACAGCTTCCAAAATGCTTTGGCCAAATGCATCAAACTGTTTGCTCATACTTGGAAAGAAGAAATGCAGTTCAGGATGTAAAATCTGAAACAATCTCATGCCTGGTTGGTCTGACAGCAAAGGTTCCTTCTTAAGAAGCACATAGTTATTGCAACCAGATTGTTCAATTTTGGCAGACTTGGCCTTCTGAGTAGTAACACCATCCATCAAAGAAAGTTCATCTGTGAAAATTGACAGCAATGATGTAAGCTGTGAGAAGTCAGAGGCAAGAAATAGTTGCTCATTTAAATATTCCTTGGCATAACGAGACACTGCCATCCATCCAAAAAATCGAGGTAGTGGGCTAGAAGATCTGGAAAAATCTGATATCTTATGTATCCATGCTGATGGAGGAACCAGACTTTTAAAACGGAAACCATCTCTTTTGATGCTGACAAGTTCTCTAGTATTATCACTGCCAGACGAAGCCAGAACCAGCTTCTGGAGCAGTGCCCAACGTCTTCGTAGATTATGTAGTTTTGCTCTATCCAACTTATTATTCCTTGCATTAACGGAATTATAAAGACATACAAGCTTTCCATTGAGATCTTCGGCAGATTTCAATATGATATCAATCACATTCACTGGTGGACAAAATAGATCGGTTGCTGAGTGCAACAAGAACAACAAGCTCTGGAGGAGAATTTCGTTAGGAGAGCATCCTTTCCTTTCGAATTGCTTCATGATAAAGTGACAAAGCATAGCCTGGTTCTTTCTGACCAAAGTTACAGCATCAGCAAGGTGTCTAGCCTCTGGTGAAATTTCTATATATTGCTTGCCATCTTCAGCGTCATCTGGATAAGGTTTCCCATCAGGTATCTTTACCTGGTATTCAAAATCAAATCTTGAAGCTTGCATGAGTAAATCCAGGACAGCTTTATCCCGTTTATTCTCCAAATTATAAATTTTCATGAGATCAATATCTTTAGCACGCAGATGTTTCAACTCAGAGAAACAATTTCCTTGGATCAATTCTGCATGAATATGTTCAATTTCATCCAAAGACTCTGAATTAGAATGAATATCCAAGAGAAAGAGTGGATTGACATAGCATTCAGCAGCTAACAGAAAAGCATCTATTCCAGCATTATGCCCCTCAACTGTAGGTTCTTGTTGTGTGCATAGATTCAGTGCTAAGCGCTGAAATTCTAGAGCTCTTAATTCACAGTCCTGATAGTTCACCAGCTGTAGATAATCAGCATGTGCATCATAGTAATCAGCAGCAACAATATTATCTAACTGAAAAAGGCCAGCTGGTAATTTTCCATTACTTTTTGTGTCCTCTGGGAAGTTCAGGTCCAAATCTGTACTTATTTTCTCATGGTTTTTTCCTTCCAAAGTCTTTGTCAACTCAGATTGCTCTAATTCTTCTGGAGCAAATAAAGAATTGCACTGTTCAAGAATATCTGCCCTGAGAGTTGTTTCAGATGTATCGCGCCCATCAACATCTTCAGCATTGCAGGAGTGCAGTGGACAGTTTGGAACTATCAAAGATATTTCATCAATCTCAGGCATTGAACTTTTGCAGAGGTCTATGTCAGGAGGGAGTGGCATATGTGGATCCAAGGTAGAGAGAAGAACACTGCAAATCAAATCTAGATTTAGCATGTTTTACCAGCATACAAAATAGGTCTATGCTAGAGAAATGCTTTAATGTATTAAGCCATCAACTGTATGTGCATGCTAAAGTCACAAGGTTGAAAAGTTTTCATCAGGGTTCTATGATACATCCCAAGTCCTCTTTGGTTCAAACTTGGGTGCATATCCTTCTTATTAGCTAAAGGAAAAACTAGTTCCTCCAAGGTATTCCATTTTTCTGCAATGATGAAGAAGTTTGACTGCATGCTTCCCATGGAGAATTTTGTGTCCAGAGGGAGTCACAATTAAATAATGACAGTACTTTTCTGGTTCTCATCAACCACAACAAGTTCAGATCTGTCTTAATGGCAAATTTATGATAAACCTGTAAACATAAAGAGTTCACCAACCTTGGGGCAACAGCACCATGGCGCCATTCATGTTCCAAAGAAGGGAGAACAGCAGGCCTCTTCACTGCTGCACGAATAATATTTAAGGAAATATTGCAAGCAATTGCTTGCTTCTCCAAATGCACAACAGAGACATCACCAAATGCCATTGCATCTGTCATAACACTTACAGAAGGATCAATAAAGTGATCTAGCATCTCCAGAATGAAAAGTAACTTATGCTTGACATCCTGAAAGTAGGTAAATTCATGCAATACAAGTTAAGGAGTCTGTAAAAGAAATCATCAAGAAAAATCTCACTTTCAAGAGGAAAAGTGAGTGTACTTTATATTCTGTAAGAACATCATCCATATGGCCAGATATGGCCAATGCAATATACTTCAGTGCTGCACGAGAACGAGCAAGAGATTGACCAACTCCCTGATAAACATTAAAAGAAACAAAACCATTTGATCCCCACATAAATTTGGGTAAATCATGACATGAAGTAACAAAACAAATCATAAATATTAACTTAGGATGGCAAAAAAGGAAAGGCGTATAGTCATGGTAAAATACTCCTTTTGAAGTGAGAAAACATGACCAATATTGTCATACCACCTTCACACAAATAGTATATTTAAATGCCTTCAAGAGTCAACCCAAAATAAAAAAATGAAGAATTGATTTGTTTATTTATTAGTTACTGATACAAAAGTGTCAATCCTATATAAGTACGGTAAGATACAGAAGAGTAAATTATGCATGCACTAATAACTTGGCAAGTAGGTGCAATCTGGTGCAAGAATTTGAAAATGAGCCTCCAGGTGAAAAAGATTGGTCAGGTAGCGTGTTTTTATCGAAGGGCATGCCAAACATGATTTTTTCCACATCAGCAGGTCACATGGTTCCTAGGAGGCGCATGTCAAGGCTAGCAAGTGTCAACTTTGGATTTGCAACATTATTATACTGATTTTTTTGATGTTTTCACGTCGCTCATGTTTCTACTTGATCTGTTATGCTCAAGATGCAGGTTCAGCACACCAATGGACATGGTCCATGCCCATGCACTCTGCCATGGTGACACAGATACCTCTGCATGTGCCATCTATGTTGCTATCCATCCCAGGATACACAGCAGATATGCACAATTGCGTGTACAACAAGAAGGTAACTATCTACTAAAATATCTGACTAGAAACACACAAAAGGAATGGAATTGCTGAGCTTAGGGAAAAGCGCTACAGGTAGCTGATTGATCACTTGATTGATATTCCAATAGCAGAGTACTGTGGTGCATCCAGATCTGACTTCGTTGTGTACTTTTGTCCAAGAGGATCCAGAGTACATACTGCGCATATCTTCAGTGATTACATGCAAAATAAAACTCCAGCTATGGGTACAAACAGATCGCACCTGCCTGCCAAGTGTTCTTATAATGCATGGGCAACTTACTCAATATAGAAATATGCCAGACTACATGCATCAAAGGTTAACATAAATTACACCATGCTGAGTAATTTTTTAACTCGTACATACCTGGATAATACCCAGGAGATCTTCCAGAAGTTCAACAGCAAGGTCTACCTGTTTAAAGAGTATACAAGATTGTGAAAAAAGATATGGATTGTAGAAATAAGTGTGGGAAAAAAATCATAAAACGAGACCTTTGCCGTGATCATGGGTACCCACGGTGATAATGGTCCCCTGCACAAGTCAAGCAAAACACAGGCTGCCTTTGCCTAACAATGAAAATAAGAGACATCACTAATTTTCAGAAGAAATGAGATATTTTTATAGGAGGGAGTTATGTAACAAACATGTGATGACAGGTAGGACGAAAGATAACCAGCACAGGCTCTGAGAAGAGGATGAAGAACTGATGACGACACTGACATTGTAGCAATCTGCAGAAACAGTTAACTTGAGGAATGATAAGTGATGTCAGTGGTGCATGACAAAGCTAATAAAATAATACCAATCCAGGTACCTGAGAGAGAGCTTTATGAACATTTGGATGATTCCATTGGCTAAAACAACCATCAACCTGTTCAGTAGAACCAGGACTGAGTGGAGGACGAAGTGCTACAGAAAACGAGAGAAAAAGCATACTCTCAGTGACACCATTCAACAAAGCCATCTATGTTGTACGATTATGCAACTGCAGGAATTCCCCTTCTCCAACTCAACGAATGGGTGAAATCAGGCAGTTAATCACAATCATCTTAAAGCCTCAGGCCCCTGACAACCGAGAGACCAAAGAATAAAATCCCAGAAAATCCACAAAAACACAGGTGTCATTGTGCTACACCAGTTGGCACAGGCCTGTCATCACTTGGTATAGGATACGATATGAGTGAGCATGCCAGAATGTGTACATTATTTGGTAACAGATGTTCTATCTATTCACATTTTTTTGGCCATTTGGATCAAAAAGTAATAATATAAAGCACAAGTGTATAAATTCCACTTAATACCTGGAAGCAGAGCTTGAACAAGTGGTAAGATAGACCACATGTCTGAACTTTTCTCAGCAAGCTTGCAACATAACAGAGGCTACAATTGCAACCAAGAAAATTATAAAGGTGTTATAGAAAAAAAACAGAAAGTAAATGCAGAATAACTGAAAAATATACAAAGATACAACTTCATACAGAAAACCTGTGATGAAGCTGCATATAATACATGAAGAATGCCTTCTTCAACAGCAGCAATATCCAAAATGTTCAGAGCAAAAGCATCAAAGCGATTCTCCGATAAGCTAAATTCTTCTCCGAACAAACTAGAGTAGTCTGTACAAAGTACTTGGCCAGAAGCATTGTCTAACAATGGATCAGGCTCCAGAAGTTCTTGCAGGACCTTTGATGCCTAATTTCAAAATAAATACATGTCATGAAAATCCTCAGAGGGGAAGAGTTTGTAATCAAAATAAGAAAAGAAAAGGGCATCAAAGAACCTACTTTAAGGCAAACGATTCCAAGGGCTTTGTCTCTGTGTGCTTTCCTTAAGAGCATCATGGCTGTTTCAGATCGAAATGCCAGAAAACAAGAAGCAGGCTGAACAGAAGATGGACTTCGTGATCTCCTAGGCTGTGCCTGGAGGGAATCAAAGATTTTAGAAACTACAACAAGGAGCAATTAAGAGAAATGTCCATATGAACAATGCATAAATCCTAAATAGGCGATAACTACTCCCTCCGTCCCAAGATACATAGCCAGAAGTTGCTGTATTTTGGGATGGAGGTAGTAATAATTTACTAATTCATACTACTGACCAACCATCCCAATTTGTTTATTAGTTTACATGATGGTTTTCTATGGAACACAGAAAGCTCCTGTACAATATAAGAAAAATGTGGATGACTCTATGATACCACTTTCTTTTTTTCAAAAAAGAAACAACTTGTGTTTCTTAGTTTTCATTAAGTCAAATCTCACATAGATATTGCAGCCTGCAGAGTAATAAGACTCTATGGTAGTAATTTCACATAAAAAGGGTCAGGTTACAAGAAAATTGGTGATTGGAGCTAAACCTAAGCAGCAGAACAGCCAAACAGGCAGTAGAACCTCAGGTTGAAAATTCGTAAGGTAACGTTAGAGGTTGCCAGTCAATCGGACAAGACTGACTTTTTTCCAAAGCAAGACATTGGAATGTAAGTTATTTAAACTTTTGAAAACAATAAGGAAACTAGTCATTTCCTGTTTCTAACATAAAATTGGCAGATACGGAAGCAAATTAAGGTGGCGTTTTGTCAGAAACAAGTGCTGACCCACCAGCGAGAACTGTAGTTCTTAACAGGATTGCCAGACAAAAGATTGAAGGACAGATGTACCAACCATGTGGCAATAAACCACTTGACCTCACTTTAATAAGGAACTAATGCAGGCAAGCTAGATCAACGACAGTAATTGAAATGAGAATCACATGGGTGGTTTCTTTTTGTTTTTTGTTTTTTTTTTTTTGGGGGGGGGGGGGGGGGGGAGGGCGCACAGAAACTCCACACTTGTTACTAAAATTATGATTCTGTCACTTACCTAACAGCCACAGAACTAAAAGGAACAGTGTGGCTGGCCTCATGATCAATGAAACTCATAGTCTCTGTAGCTGTGTAGCAGCATGGCACAGCATTCAGAAAGGATCTTTGTAGGGCTGGCAGTGCTTTCAAAATTGTCTCATATTGGACTTTTGTCTATTGGATATTTGGATGCAACCATAAAACCTATCTAATTTTATTATGTTACTGGGGTAAAATGCATCCTGTCATTAGCTTCTGGCTCCTATTGTTCAAAGTAAGGTCTAAAGGAGCCATGTGTCTGTACCCTTAGTTGGCGCTATGAATTCTTGTAGTCCCTCAAGAAAACAATGGGCTGAAGATAAAGCTTAGGTCTTATAGACACTTCACACAAATGAAAATTGTGTATTACTAAAGCAGCAAGTACAGCAGAACCATTTAATCAAGCTTTCATTCTTTCAGCATATATCATAGCTGTGGCTATATCAGCTATAACATTTCACACTACCATAGTGCAATGCAGAAACTAGAAAGGCAGTAGAAAGTACATGGAAAGAAAACACTACATGCCTCAAAGTTTGAAGAAACCGTTGGAGTAGAAGCCAGACTACTTTTCAGAGCATCTGAATCAGCAGAGCTAATCAACGATCTAGTAAAATCCCTATAAAATAAGAACATGTTTCAGATTGCAGTGCTCGCATGTAGGTGTGTATACACATGTCTGTACAGCAACGCGCAAAAGCACGTAATCTGTCCAAAAAATAATCTAGGATGGTACAGAGCTTAGCGAAACAAACATGTATAAAAAATAATTGATATACAGTTGAACTTTGAACAAGGAACTGGCACCTTTCATTTGTAAGGTGAAGGATTGGATAAAATGGCCCAGCAAGCAGAGCCAAAAACTGTACACTGCTCTCTGGAGTGTCTGTGACACTAGCGAGGTCAGCCTGCACTATGAACATCAGATAGACAGAGGCGATTAAAAGGGAAAAAAAGGCACAATATACATGGGGAGATGCATGCTAGTCGGAAAGCTTACCTCAATCTGGGGCAGAAATGGTGGTAGCCTGCTTGCAATATCTTTAAGTAACTATATCAAATTTGCATTAGAAACTCATGTTGCCAAGACAGAAGAAGAAATGTATGGTACAGAAACAAACCTGGAGATGCATATTGTGAGAGGATTGTTTGTGTGCGGTGATTTGTGGCAATAAGTAGTTGACTAGAGGTTGGAGCTCAGGTTCCAGTCCAGGTACAGGGATTCCAATGAACTGAAGAGTGGAAGGAAGCATTGGGAACCATGTTGTTGTGTCGGAATCCGGAAGAAAAAGAGGGCGGAAGCAGGATAGGGTAAGGTTATAGTTGTACCTGGATGAAGAAGATGGCGATAGGGTTTCCGCGCATACAAGAGATGCGGACGTAGCGGCAAGGGGTGTGGTTGGCAGGATATACTATGTCGCGCTTTGGAGCCTCGCAGCGCAGGCGAACCTTGACAAAGGCATCTGGCTTGTTGTAGCGCAGCCCGGCAGTGATCTCCCACTCGAGGACGGACTTGTTGTAGATGCGGATGTGGGAAAGGAGGCACGGCTCCTGCAATCAATCTGGTACTCATCAGCAGCAGAAGGAAAAAAATTGGAATATGCAATCCGCCACTCCGCCAGAGTGAGAGAGAGAGAGAGGTAGTTAGTACGTTGAGCTCGAGCAGGATCCACTCCTTGGTGTTGGTGGCCGTGGACCAGTGGGAGCGCAGGTCCGGCTCCAGCACATTGGCCGCCTTTTGCGCCGCCGGCTCGCGCGAAGACGCCTTCACCCTGAAACCAAGCGCCCCGACACCATCGCCCCACTCCGACGACGAGCCCCCAGTAGGCTCCCTCTCCTGTAGCGCCACCGCGGCGGCGTCCATCTCTTCTCTGCGCCACCACGCAGCCGGCCTGCCTAGAGGTAGAGAAGAAGAGGAAGGGGAGAGTCGAGGGTTGAAGACGACGACGACGACGGCCTAGATATAGATAGATAAGAGTCGAGGCCTATGCTCGTCGAGGTTGGATGGGCCTTGGGCCTTGCTCCCTGCATTTTTCGGCCTACACCATACATTTCTCCGGGCATATCGATGACATTAGTAGCCCCCCCGCCGCCTGTTGCAGCCTGCCCGGAGCCCCAAACTCCCCTTTGCCTTTTGGATTTTGTGACCGTTACTGTGTTCCTCTTGACTTCATGTGCTAGTAACACTCCCACAAGGTGTTTGATGAAACGCCTCCACGTACGTGCTAGAGATAAGTGTCTACATCTCTACGTATATTGTCTGTCTCCTTTAACCCCCGCTCCGCTGATTCCATCTCAGCAACCTGTTAACAACTGCGATTATGAAATTCTGCAGGAAGCAGTTTGTTCATAGAAAAAAGATTCAGGAACTAGTTACTGTTTCATCTGACTTAGATATACACACCCTGTCAGACTTAAGCTGGTCTGAACTCGGTAATCTGTGTTCCTTCACACTGCAATTCTAAAGGGCCTTCGCCATTCACACTCCTGCACTGCTCTTGGTGCCTATTATCTGCTGACTCGGTTGTTGCGTGCCAATCTGTAAGTTTGGTGCTTTCTCTAATCTGCAAGTAGTATATCCTTTTCGTTTATCTCTCTTCACTCTGTTATCCTGTTGCCAGTCTCTAGATTGCCTAAAACAACTTCTTTGCACAAATAAACATGTTGGTTTGTATTGGTTTCCTCAATCATAGTTGAACATGTGGAGTTTCTGTGCTTACTCTAGGTAACCTGATTAATTCAGGGGCTTAATGAAGAAAGTGTACAAAAATTATCTCAACATACTATATGCTATCCGTATCAAGCTTTTCTGCAAGCAAATATTATAACTGATTCAAGAACTGATTGCATTGACTGCACTTATTTCGGATAATTTAACAGTGCAGCATGGACTTGATTGGGGTAGGTTATATATCTAGCATGCATACGGTGCCTTTGTTGAGTATCCAACTTGCATACAGATGGGCCTAAGACTATAAGTTTCATAGCTTGCATTGACTGCACCTTTCTTTGACGTACAAGCACAAGAATGGAGCTAAGCTTTTAAGACATCATTCCTAGATTAAACTAAAAGTTTACTTGAAACATAGCCAATTTGCTTCTGTATTTTTCCTTTTATTTTCGCTCCCAATACATTGGTATTGTCAAAAGCAGATCAGTTCATCTCTTGATGAATAAAGAATTATCAAGTTTACTGAGTTCTATACTTCTTTAGACAATTGATCAAGTCTATATATATATACAATCCAGGCCAGTGGTTTTAACTAAAGATATTCATACATCACAATGTATAAGTTCAAACGGGCGCGATATACAAGAGAGAGAACTAGAAAAAAGCAGACTCACATATTTGTCAAGTTAATACGAGTGGCAAACTATGGAACTACTGTGGGTACATCGGATGGAGACGCTACGACGGAGGTTGGTGATAGCATCGGGGCCAGGGTGGCCGAGGCGAAGATACCAAAGGTTGGTGGAGAGGGTGACGTTGGCGTGTGGAGTGGACAGCGCAGCGGAAATGGTGTAGAGGTCTTCGCCACTATTGCAGCGAAGGATCTGTCGCCGAGTTGTAAAGAAATCAGAAGCGTCAAATTCGATGTAGTAGTTGTTGTCTCTTATGAATTGACGAATAGATATAAGATTGTAAATAACGGAAGGTACGATAAGAACATTGCGAAGAGAGAGATTAGTGGTGGGTATAGACAGAGAGGAGTCACATCGGCATTGGTGACAAAGGGAAAGGAAGAGGGGTGACAAGAACGAAGTATACTGACCAATAACGCCATATGGGAGGATGTCCCAAAGTCCGGCACCTAAGGGTGCTGTGGTGGAGCGTCATTTGGCTGAAGGCGGCGACGAGGCCAGTCTAGTTCCAGAAGGAAACCGACTGGGTGGGTGGTGTCGGTAGCATCGGCTGAGACGGCAGAATGGGAACCAATGTCAGGTGAGCCTGAGAATGGGCGCCGAGAACCCCTGGTTGCCATCCGATGGGGCTGCGTGGCTGGGGCTGGGGTGCCCAGGAGTTTGTAGCAGAGCCACGGACCCGTGGGACCGACAGGTTGGGTAGGAACTGAGGCAGGTTGCGATTGCATCGGATCCCTGCCAGTTCCTAGCTTTGCCTTTGCCCTTGCCTTTTTCGGTGCGAGCTGTGTTGCCATGGCTGGAGCCATGGCCGCCAGAGCCGCGGGAGGAAGCGGCAACGCAGGATGCTCGGTAGCCATTATCAACTGCGGCAAAGGAGAGTTGTATGGGCCACTGTCTTCTTATTGTTGGTCAGACGGAGTTCTTTAAGAACTAACATGTCATGGGGCCGGACAAACGATGGAAGGAGTGTGGCGTTGGCGATGTTATCGGTGGTGTTTGAGAAGTGGGGGTTGAGGCCTCGCAGAAGGGTGAGAACGAGTTGAGAGTCAGCCATAGAGTGGGCAACATCTCGGAGAGCAGCAGCCTTGACCTTGAGGCGCTGGCAATACGAGAAGACGGAGGAGTCTCTTTGTATCATAGAATGGAACTCGTTGAGGAGGAAGATAGCGTGGGGCTGCTTGTTCGCGAGGAAAATCCGCCCGATGGCCACCCATAGATCCTGGGCGGTGGGGTCGATATCATCCATGGCGAGGTCGAGGACAGAGTCGTCGACCGAGTCAAACAACTAGCTGCGCACGCAACACTCGGCGATGTCCCAATGGGGGTCATCGGGGAGAGGTGGAGCGGAGCCATCGATATGTGATCGTAGGCCGAACTTTCCACAGAGAGATTTGAAGAAGAAATCCTACTTAGAATAGTTGACGTTAAGGTCAAGAGAGATAATAACGTGAGATTTTACATTCACAGCAGCGTAGGGAGGGGAGAAGATCAGCGAGATGGTGCCCGAAGTGTGGTCTGGGGCACCGAGAGCTGGAGCAGACTCGACGACTGGGAGAGTGCCGGAGTTGAGGACGAACTCGGTGGCCATGACGAGAGAAGAACAGAGATAAATAGCCGATGGGAGAAAGAAGTCGATGGGAGGGAGAAGCCGATGGGAGGACGGATCAGCCGATCAGAGAGATGAGAAGCCGATAGAGAGTAGGCCGGCCAACCGATGGGGAGTGGTTAGCCGATGTGGAGTAGATAGTGGAGTAGGTGAGGAAAAAGTGGTGGTAAAGTAGGTGGGTCAGAGAGTAGTTGGGTCACGGATGTGCAAGGATTCACGTCCGTGAAGGAAAGATTCATATCCGTAGACTCGTGGAGGCCAAGGAGTGGAGCGGATGCGAAAAAAGGTGGAGAGGGACCGGACGTGAAGAGAAAATGTTTGTGTTCGGGAGGCAGGGATTCGTGTCCGTGGACACATGGACACGTCAGATTGGCTCAGACGTGAGGGAAAAAGGTTCGTGTCCGAGAGCCGTTGAGCGTGTCGAAAAAGGCGTGAACCGAGGGAGGGTTCCAGCCGATAGAGGGATGGACAAGTCCAGCCGATGGGAGGACGGACAAGTTCAGCTGATGGAGACGACGAGCGCAGAGGTGCGTCGGTGTCAGAGAAGAAAGGATGCATGAAGTAAGAAGAAGGGCGAAGACGGATGCGAGGTGAGACGAGGAGGCAGATGGAGACCGCCGTCTTGACGCGCGGAGGTGGAACGGAGAAAAAAAAGTGACTGCGAGAAAGACGGGGAGAAGAAAGAAACGGAGACGAGAGAGCGAGGAGAGTACTGGGAAGAGGATCGACGATAGGGAGAAGACGTCGATGATGAGGAGGAAAAAGGTCGGCTCGCCGGTAGAAGAAAGCTAGCGCGCCAGAAATGTTTAGATTCGCGCTGATACTATGTAGAAATATGTACAGTGACTAAGACCCCAAGTGTATAAAAGGGATCAGATCTATATATATACAACCCAGAATTATGTTTTCTTTGGGATCTCAGATGTAGCGTCATTGAAAAGTATGCCAAAGCAAGTGCTGCTGCTGCTGGTGTAATGACAGAAAACCACTACAGCAGCAGCAGCAGTAAGTATTACCCTGTTCTTCGTCATGCTTGTTAGGGCACTTTGATTGCACATGGTAATAGTATTGTTACTCGGACCTATTCCTTCATCGATCGTGATTTGCAACAGCAAAACACACAACCAACTATTGTTAATTTGAGGAACATATACCACCAACAATATCTTACTCTGTAAACATTCAATTCAAATAAATATATAGCCGTTCCTATTATTACAATCATAGTAATAAGCTATGGCTAATACAAATGAGCACATATATAGTATAAAAGTAACTTACAGTTGCCTCTTGGTATTAATTAATTGACCGGACTTTACCTCCCCTAATTGTTAAAAAGAAAACTGGCAGAGAGTAGGAGATATTGGATCCTATATTGGAGTATTGCTTATTTTATTTAATTTAATCATTACGAATGTTCTTGTATCAGAGTGTTCATCTTTGAAGTCTAGTGGAGGGTGAAGTGCTTTAGCTTCAGCACTGTCTTGAAATCCTTGAGCAGATTTACATTGTGATCCCTCCAGGTTCAGGGTGAGGCTACCAAGTTAACGTTTTTTCAATGCTGGGTGTTCTTTCCTGACCAAAACTTTTTCTGGCAGATGAGGACCTTCTCCTTGTCTGCCTTGTATTCGGTGTCGTGCTTGTCACAGTTCCATCTCATTCCTTTGGCGATGGTCGCTATAGAATCCAGGAAGTAGGTGTTCTCGCGGATTATTGCATAACCAGTCGGACGAAGGATACGGTCCATCTCAAGAAGTACAAACTTCATCTCGCACCTGCAATTGCAATGGTAAGTAGTATTAAGTATTAATTTCACTTATAAAGAAACTGACGATTACTTTCTTCTGAATTTGAAGTAATGACTTAGAAATGCTGAATTAATTTGTAAGTGGATTAGTTACCTATGAGACTCTGCAGTAAACAAGCCATCAAGATGCAATAGATCGTACGTCCTGGGGTATGTAGAGAATGCCTCACACCTATAAATAATTGGAAGGGCAAGGCGTATCATCATCAGTAGTTGAGTACTGCTTCAGTAAGTATAATACTACAGTTAAGCTCTAGTAAGCTACTAGATAGAATCAATTCAGTTCAATGCAATGCAAATGGTGAAACTGAAGGAGGTGAGTAAAATACCAGTCGTGGTTGGTGCCGATGAGGCCTCTGTCGTAGACGACGCCGAGCGAGTTGGGTCCGTAGGAGGAGACGACGTTCATGACCCAGACGGAGTCCTTGATGAGGCTGGCGGCGAAGCCTCCGTACACGGTGTTCATGTCCATCACATTCCTCATCATGTCGCTCCCCAGCGCGGGGAGCAGCGCCTTGTAGTGCTTGGTCCGGAGCTTCCACTTGCCGTCGTCGTGCTTGAAGGCGCCGGCGCTGCTCCCGGGGACTGTGGCGATGCGCTCCGGGGCGACGGCGAGGCGCTGAGGCCACTTGGGGGTGGCGTCGAGCGCCATCTTCTTGTAGCGCGGGGTGGAACTGGGCGCGGTGAGGCAGGAGCGCATGGGCACGTACCAGGCGGCGTCCGGGTCGACGCTGTCGTCGCACTTGGCCGGGGAGGAGACGGGAGTGAGCTTGTCGTAGCAGGACGGGTCGGTGGACTTCTGCCACACGGCGATGTCTCCCTTCTTGCTGTAGGGCTTGAAGCACATGGAAGCGAGCATCCTCTTGAGGCGGTCGAGGTCGGCCTTCTGCGCGGCGGCGGTGGTGTTCCAGCCGTGCCACCGGTTCTCGTAGTTGACGGGCGGGCCGGAGAGCGCCCAGAATCCCCCCGGCCGGAGCACGCGGTGCACCTCCAGCAGGTATAGGCCGCCGAACTCTGTCCACGGGATGAGGCACCTGGAGCAGTGCGCCATGTCGAAGGCCGCCGACGGGAAGGGCAGGCGCTGCGTGGAGATGATCCCCAGGATGGCCGGGATGCCGCGCTCCAGCGCGAACTGCACCTGCGCCTCGTGGTTGTCCCTGGGCGCCAGCGACAGCGTCAGGATGCCCCGCCCCAGCAGGTCGCCTCCCCAGCTGGCGACGCCGCATCCCGTGTCCAGCGCCGTGCGCACCGTGCCGTCTCTCATGCCCGGGATCAGCTCCGCCATGAGGTCGGCGTAGGCGCTGACTCCGTTGGGGAACATGGTGCCTCCGCCGGGGAATATGAACTTGTCGCCTTCCTTGCGCAGCCAGTGCTGGTTGGACTTCTGGCTGTTGATCCAGTCGTATGGGACGTTCCTGTACCAGCACTTGTCCTTGCTCTTGGGCCACCGGATGGGCGCCTTGTAGCCCTGTGGAGGCGGCACCAGGCACTCCTTGCGCTCCACCGGCGGCGGGCAGTGACGCTCCATGAAGCTCAGCCGGTAGTTGCCGTACTTGCGCCAACGCTGCAGCAGAAGTATTCGTCAGAATCAGAAAGAAGCATATACATGTATGATGAGATACTAACTAGTAGTAGCTAGATTGATTACCTTGGGATCCGTGCAGGGAGTGTAGTCCTGGTAGTCAGCGGGGCACTCGGGGAAGACGACGGCGGCTTTGGTTTTGGTGGTGCGGACGGCGATGGAAGCCTCCTCCTTGTGAAGGGCAATGGCAGAAGAAGAAGAAGAGGCAGGCTGGAAGTTGATGATGCCATTGCTTGTGGCGACATCGAGCAAGCTGCGGCCGGTGCTGTAGATCCCGCCGAGGTAGAAGGAGAATGCGCAGAGCACGACGAAGAGGAGTGCCACCGGCACAGCTCTGGACCGGCCGGCCGCCGCCCTCTCGGGCTTTGCTTCCTTGCTGTACTTCATGCCTGCCTTCGCCTTGCCTCACCACGCAACGCACGCACCAAATATATATTCCCTATGCGATTAATCAATCAATCAATCATAGATTCATACAAGGAGGAGCAGATGCAGATGCAGATAGGCCGGACAGGACGACGACGGAGTCCTTAAGATAACGAATAATAAACCCAACAAACAAACAGCCAAAAAGTGCATGGGAAAACCATACGACCCCGGAACCGGAAGTCTTTGCGTTATTCCTGGCAACATAATAGCGATCTTTGTGATAAGAAGCGCTCAATTTTTCGTGCTCTTGCTACAGTTAAACGATCCTGATAATTCATCCAACCAAGAATTGCGATAATGCCTTGAAGTTCTTTGTAACGTTGTAAAGTTTGCTTAACTCTTTGCGCAGTTTCCCCTTGATCGATAACAGATGACGAACAAGAAGTAAACCGAGATACTAGAATTAATTAGTACCTACCTGGGGGGACTGCAGTGCCGGCGCCCGATTGAGAGCTAGCTGGATTATTCTTGTGGTAGTAGAGTAGTAGAGCTTGATTTCAAAAGGATGAATTAATCGATCAGGTGCAAGATTATGCAACCCCGAGAGAAGAGAAGAGAATTACTAATATAGTCGATCAATCAGCTAGCTCTTTATGTTTATTTGTGTCGGCAGGATGTAGCCGGCCAAGCCAGGGATCACTCCAGAATCCAGATAGGATACAGCACTAGATACATATAAGAAGAATCAATCAATCAGTCAGTCAATCAATTGGCAGGGGCGGGCGGCGTCTAGCTAGCTAGCAACCTTGCATGCACGGCTAATCAAGAATCGGCGGAGGGCAAGGCCGGGAGAAGCGTCGAATGTGGTGCCCCCTGCCTGCCGATTGCTAGCTTTTTTTTTTAATAACAAACCAAACCAAATCGCAATCCAACCCAGTCAAACCTAGCAACAAACAAACAAACAAACAATTCGACTCGAATGTTGTTTTTTTTTTGCCCTGCATCCACGAATCGTCGATCGAGCAGAGCAGTTTTCATTTAAAGGAGGAGGAGGATGATATGATGAGATGGAACAGAAGAGACACGCACTACATAATAAGAAGAGATGATGGATGGTATGGTATTGCTAGTTAGTTACCGGTTAGGCGCACGCCAACCCCGGCACCCATCTGGATTGGTCATCCTCCATTGAAACTTGCTTAATTAGTCCAAATTTGTGCGACTTTGGCCGACATGCATGCATGGTTTAGCATCAAAAAATATTCTACCTTGTTGACCACATTTGTTCACCCCCTCTCTTATTTCCTTCCTCGACAGCGGACGAAAGCAACTGCGCTATCTATATGCTAGTATTAGATTAGATTGAGGAGTTACAAGGGCACATGCATGTGACATGCCATTAATAATAATGTTTAAGCAATTTCACATGCTATTCTCCCTGCCTGGAATTTTTTTGGGTATATATACCATGCATGGCCAGATTTCAATTATCGATAAAACTCTAGTTACAAACCTGTCGATTATTTATGCCATTTTGTGGTGGTTGTAGCATAGTGGTCCGAAAATTAATATCCAATTCATGCATATATATCTTATGGAGTACCGTATCGTGTTATTGTTCCATGCATGCCAACTGAATCATCACTTTTTACTCATCTGCTAATAAGTCGATCTCACTGTGTGTTACTCCATCATATCAGTATCAGTTTGGCAGCGGTACACTGGACCAATACATGCATGTCATGGGTTCGGCGGATTGCATTTAGCTAGCTACTCTAGCAGCGAGTGATGTGGTGAGTGCAGTGGACTAGTGGAGTTTGAGCTAACACCACCCGCGGTGAGGCGACTCACTCCCTAGACACTAGCTAGCTTTTGACGCGCAATTGGGAATAAATAATAATCAACGCAACTCGATCAAACTAGTGGCTGATCTCGATCGTCGGGTCAGATCCATCTAACATATGGTCCTCGAACACTTGTTGCTACTACTTAATTAACCTGCTTTCCAGTAGCAAAGCACTTGTCTCTAGCTGTCTTAAATAAATCCCCTGAAAAAAGAAGAAGAAGGGATTTGTAGGGCTATATATATTTGTTCTAGGGTTTGATAAGTGTTCAGTATTTCACGAG
>CM061480.1:16527500-16539510 GCA_030770085.1 Oryza coarctata
GTTTAGGGTTTAGGGTTTAGGGTTTAGGGTTTAGGGTTTAGGGTTTAGGGTTTAGGGTTTAGGGTTTAGGGTTTAGGGTTTAGGGTTTAGGGTTTAGGGTTTAGGGTTTAGGGTTTAGGGTTTAGGGTTTAGGGTTTAGGGTTTAGGGTTTAGGGTTTAGGGTTTAGGGTTTAGGGTTTAGGGTTTAGGGTTTAGGGTTTAGGGTTTAGGGTTTAGGGTTTAGGGTTTAGGGTTTAGGGTTTAGGGTTTAGGGTTTAGGGTTTAGGGTTTAGGGTTTAGGGTTTAGGGTTTAGGGTTTAGGGTTTAGGGTTTAGGGTTTAGGGTTTAGGGTTTAGGGTTTAGGGTTTAGGGTTTAGGGTTTAGGGTTTAGGGTTTAGGGTTTAGGGTTTAGGGTTTAGGGTTTAGGGTTTAGGGTTTAGGGTTTAGGGTTTAGGGTTTAGGGTTTAGGGTTTAGGGTTTAGGGTTTAGGGTTTAGGGTTTAGGGTTTAGGGTTTAGGGTTTAGGGTTTAGGGTTTAGGGTTTAGGGTTTAGGGTTTAGGGTTTAGGGTTTAGGGTTTAGGGTTTAGGGTTTAGGGTTTAGGGTTTAGGGTTTAGGGTTTAGGGTTTAGGGTTTAGGGTTTAGGGTTTAGGGTTTAGGGTTTAGGGTTTAGGGTTTAGGGTTTAGGGTTTAGGGTTTAGGGTTTAGGGTTTAGGGTTTAGGGTTTAGGGTTTAGGGTTTAGGGTTTAGGGTTTAGGGTTTAGGGTTTAGGGTTTAGGGTTTAGGGTTTAGGGTTTAGGGTTTAGGGTTTAGGGTTTAGGGTTTAGGGTTTAGGGTTTAGGGTTTAGGGTTTAGGGTTTAGGGTTTAGGGTTTAGGGTTTAGGGTTTAGGGTTTAGGGTTTAGGGTTTAGGGTTTAGGGTTTAGGGTTTAGGGTTTAGGGTTTAGGGTTTAGGGTTTAGGGTTTAGGGTTTAGGGTTTAGGGTTTAGGGTTTAGGGTTTAGGGTTTAGGGTTTAGGGTTTAGGGTTTAGGGTTTAGGGTTTAGGGTTTAGGGTTTAGGGTTTAGGGTTTAGGGTTTAGGGTTTAGGGTTTAGGGTTTAGGGTTTAGGGTTTAGGGTTTAGGGTTTAGGGTTTAGGGTTTAGGGTTTAGGGTTTAGGGTTTAGGGTTTAGGGTTTAGGGTTTAGGGTTTAGGGTTTAGGGTTTAGGGTTTAGGGTTTAGGGTTTAGGGTTTAGGGTTTAGGGTTTAGGGTTTAGGGTTTAGGGTTTAGGGTTTAGGGTTTAGGGTTTAGGGTTTAGGGTTTAGGGTTTAGGGTTTAGGGTTTAGGGTTTAGGGTTTAGGGTTTAGGGTTTAGGGTTTAGGGTTTAGGGTTTAGGGTTTAGGGTTTAGGGTTTAGGGTTTAGGGTTTAGGGTTTAGGGTTTAGGGTTTAGGGTTTAGGGTTTAGGGTTTAGGGTTTAGGGTTTAGGGTTTAGGGTTTAGGGTTTAGGGTTTAGGGTTTAGGGTTTAGGGTTTAGGGTTTAGGGTTTAGGGTTTAGGGTTTAGGGTTTAGGGTTTAGGGTTTAGGGTTTAGGGTTTAGGGTTTAGGGTTTAGGGTTTAGGGTTTAGGGTTTAGGGTTTAGGGTTTAGGGTTTAGGGTTTAGGGTTTAGGGTTTAGGGTTTAGGGTTTAGGGTTTAGGGTTTAGGGTTTAGGGTTTAGGGTTTAGGGTTTAGGGTTTAGGGTTTAGGGTTTAGGGTTTAGGGTTTAGGGTTTAGGGTTTAGGGTTTAGGGTTTAGGGTTTAGGGTTTAGGGTTTAGGGTTTAGGGTTTAGGGTTTAGGGTTTAGGGTTTAGGGTTTAGGGTTTAGGGTTTAGGGTTTAGGGTTTAGGGTTTAGGGTTTAGGGTTTAGGGTTTAGGGTTTAGGGTTTAGGGTTTAGGGTTTAGGGTTTAGGGTTTAGGGTTTAGGGTTTAGGGTTTAGGGTTTAGGGTTTAGGGTTTAGGGTTTAGGGTTTAGGGTTTAGGGTTTAGGGTTTAGGGTTTAGGGTTTAGGGTTTAGGGTTTAGGGTTTAGGGTTTAGGGTTTAGGGTTTAGGGTTTAGGGTTTAGGGTTTAGGGTTTAGGGTTTAGGGTTTAGGGTTTAGGGTTTAGGGTTTAGGGTTTAGGGTTTAGGGTTTAGGGTTTAGGGTTTAGGGTTTAGGGTTTAGGGTTTAGGGTTTAGGGTTTAGGGTTTAGGGTTTAGGGTTTAGGGTTTAGGGTTTAGGGTTTAGGGTTTAGGGTTTAGGGTTTAGGGTTTAGGGTTTAGGGTTTAGGGTTTAGGGTTTAGGGTTTAGGGTTTAGGGTTTAGGGTTTAGGGTTTAGGGTTTAGGGTTTAGGGTTTAGGGTTTAGGGTTTAGGGTTTAGGGTTTAGGGTTTAGGGTTTAGGGTTTAGGGTTTAGGGTTTAGGGTTTAGGGTTTAGGGTTTAGGGTTTAGGGTTTAGGGTTTAGGGTTTAGGGTTTAGGGTTTAGGGTTTAGGGTTTAGGGTTTAGGGTTTAGGGTTTAGGGTTTAGGGTTTAGGGTTTAGGGTTTAGGGTTTAGGGTTTAGGGTTTAGGGTTTAGGGTTTAGGGTTTAGGGTTTAGGGTTTAGGGTTTAGGGTTTAGGGTTTAGGGTTTAGGGTTTAGGGTTTAGGGTTTAGGGTTTAGGGTTTAGGGTTTAGGGTTTAGGGTTTAGGGTTTAGGGTTTAGGGTTTAGGGTTTAGGGTTTAGGGTTTAGGGTTTAGGGTTTAGGGTTTAGGGTTTAGGGTTTAGGGTTTAGGGTTTAGGGTTTAGGGTTTAGGGTTTAGGGTTTAGGGTTTAGGGTTTAGGGTTTAGGGTTTAGGGTTTAGGGTTTAGGGTTTAGGGTTTAGGGTTTAGGGTTTAGGGTTTAGGGTTTAGGGTTTAGGGTTTAGGGTTTAGGGTTTAGGGTTTAGGGTTTAGGGTTTAGGGTTTAGGGTTTAGGGTTTAGGGTTTAGGGTTTAGGGTTTAGGGTTTAGGGTTTAGGGTTTAGGGTTTAGGGTTTAGGGTTTAGGGTTTAGGGTTTAGGGTTTAGGGTTTAGGGTTTAGGGTTTAGGGTTTAGGGTTTAGGGTTTAGGGTTTAGGGTTTAGGGTTTAGGGTTTAGGGTTTAGGGTTTAGGGTTTAGGGTTTAGGGTTTAGGGTTTAGGGTTTAGGGTTTAGGGTTTAGGGTTTAGGGTTTAGGGTTTAGGGTTTAGGGTTTAGGGTTTAGGGTTTAGGGTTTAGGGTTTAGGGTTTAGGGTTTAGGGTTTAGGGTTTAGGGTTTAGGGTTTAGGGTTTAGGGTTTAGGGTTTAGGGTTTAGGGTTTAGGGTTTAGGGTTTAGGGTTTAGGGTTTAGGGTTTAGGGTTTAGGGTTTAGGGTTTAGGGTTTAGGGTTTAGGGTTTAGGGTTTAGGGTTTAGGGTTTAGGGTTTAGGGTTTAGGGTTTAGGGTTTAGGGTTTAGGGTTTAGGGTTTAGGGTTTAGGGTTTAGGGTTTAGGGTTTAGGGTTTAGGGTTTAGGGTTTAGGGTTTAGGGTTTAGGGTTTAGGGTTTAGGGTTTAGGGTTTAGGGTTTAGGGTTTAGGGTTTAGGGTTTAGGGTTTAGGGTTTAGGGTTTAGGGTTTAGGGTTTAGGGTTTAGGGTTTAGGGTTTAGGGTTTAGGGTTTAGGGTTTAGGGTTTAGGGTTTAGGGTTTAGGGTTTAGGGTTTAGGGTTTAGGGTTTAGGGTTTAGGGTTTAGGGTTTAGGGTTTAGGGTTTAGGGTTTAGGGTTTAGGGTTTAGGGTTTAGGGTTTAGGGTTTAGGGTTTAGGGTTTAGGGTTTAGGGTTTAGGGTTTAGGGTTTAGGGTTTAGGGTTTAGGGTTTAGGGTTTAGGGTTTAGGGTTTAGGGTTTAGGGTTTAGGGTTTAGGGTTTAGGGTTTAGGGTTTAGGGTTTAGGGTTTAGGGTTTAGGGTTTAGGGTTTAGGGTTTAGGGTTTAGGGTTTAGGGTTTAGGGTTTAGGGTTTAGGGTTTAGGGTTTAGGGTTTAGGGTTTAGGGTTTAGGGTTTAGGGTTTAGGGTTTAGGGTTTAGGGTTTAGGGTTTAGGGTTTAGGGTTTAGGGTTTAGGGTTTAGGGTTTAGGGTTTAGGGTTTAGGGTTTAGGGTTTAGGGTTTAGGGTTTAGGGTTTAGGGTTTAGGGTTTAGGGTTTAGGGTTTAGGGTTTAGGGTTTAGGGTTTAGGGTTTAGGGTTTAGGGTTTAGGGTTTAGGGTTTAGGGTTTAGGGTTTAGGGTTTAGGGTTTAGGGTTTAGGGTTTAGGGTTTAGGGTTTAGGGTTTAGGGTTTAGGGTTTAGGGTTTAGGGTTTAGGGTTTAGGGTTTAGGGTTTAGGGTTTAGGGTTTAGGGTTTAGGGTTTAGGGTTTAGGGTTTAGGGTTTAGGGTTTAGGGTTTAGGGTTTAGGGTTTAGGGTTTAGGGTTTAGGGTTTAGGGTTTAGGGTTTAGGGTTTAGGGTTTAGGGTTTAGGGTTTAGGGTTTAGGGTTTAGGGTTTAGGGTTTAGGGTTTAGGGTTTAGGGTTTAGGGTTTAGGGTTTAGGGTTTAGGGTTTAGGGTTTAGGGTTTAGGGTTTAGGGTTTAGGGTTTAGGGTTTAGGGTTTAGGGTTTAGGGTTTAGGGTTTAGGGTTTAGGGTTTAGGGTTTAGGGTTTAGGGTTTAGGGTTTAGGGTTTAGGGTTTAGGGTTTAGGGTTTAGGGTTTAGGGTTTAGGGTTTAGGGTTTAGGGTTTAGGGTTTAGGGTTTAGGGTTTAGGGTTTAGGGTTTAGGGTTTAGGGTTTAGGGTTTAGGGTTTAGGGTTTAGGGTTTAGGGTTTAGGGTTTAGGGTTTAGGGTTTAGGGTTTAGGGTTTAGGGTTTAGGGTTTAGGGTTTAGGGTTTAGGGTTTAGGGTTTAGGGTTTAGGGTTTAGGGTTTAGGGTTTAGGGTTTAGGGTTTAGGGTTTAGGGTTTAGGGTTTAGGGTTTAGGGTTTAGGGTTTAGGGTTTAGGGTTTAGGGTTTAGGGTTTAGGGTTTAGGGTTTAGGGTTTAGGGTTTAGGGTTTAGGGTTTAGGGTTTAGGGTTTAGGGTTTAGGGTTTAGGGTTTAGGGTTTAGGGTTTAGGGTTTAGGGTTTAGGGTTTAGGGTTTAGGGTTTAGGGTTTAGGGTTTAGGGTTTAGGGTTTAGGGTTTAGGGTTTAGGGTTTAGGGTTTAGGGTTTAGGGTTTAGGGTTTAGGGTTTAGGGTTTAGGGTTTAGGGTTTAGGGTTTAGGGTTTAGGGTTTAGGGTTTAGGGTTTAGGGTTTAGGGTTTAGGGTTTAGGGTTTAGGGTTTAGGGTTTAGGGTTTAGGGTTTAGGGTTTAGGGTTTAGGGTTTAGGGTTTAGGGTTTAGGGTTTAGGGTTTAGGGTTTAGGGTTTAGGGTTTAGGGTTTAGGGTTTAGGGTTTAGGGTTTAGGGTTTAGGGTTTAGGGTTTAGGGTTTAGGGTTTAGGGTTTAGGGTTTAGGGTTTAGGGTTTAGGGTTTAGGGTTTAGGGTTTAGGGTTTAGGGTTTAGGGTTTAGGGTTTAGGGTTTAGGGTTTAGGGTTTAGGGTTTAGGGTTTAGGGTTTAGGGTTTAGGGTTTAGGGTTTAGGGTTTAGGGTTTAGGGTTTAGGGTTTAGGGTTTAGGGTTTAGGGTTTAGGGTTTAGGGTTTAGGGTTTAGGGTTTAGGGTTTAGGGTTTAGGGTTTAGGGTTTAGGGTTTAGGGTTTAGGGTTTAGGGTTTAGGGTTTAGGGTTTAGGGTTTAGGGTTTAGGGTTTAGGGTTTAGGGTTTAGGGTTTAGGGTTTAGGGTTTAGGGTTTAGGGTTTAGGGTTTAGGGTTTAGGGTTTAGGGTTTAGGGTTTAGGGTTTAGGGTTTAGGGTTTAGGGTTTAGGGTTTAGGGTTTAGGGTTTAGGGTTTAGGGTTTAGGGTTTAGGGTTTAGGGTTTAGGGTTTAGGGTTTAGGGTTTAGGGTTTAGGGTTTAGGGTTTAGGGTTTAGGGTTTAGGGTTTAGGGTTTAGGGTTTAGGGTTTAGGGTTTAGGGTTTAGGGTTTAGGGTTTAGGGTTTAGGGTTTAGGGTTTAGGGTTTAGGGTTTAGGGTTTAGGGTTTAGGGTTTAGGGTTTAGGGTTTAGGGTTTAGGGTTTAGGGTTTAGGGTTTAGGGTTTAGGGTTTAGGGTTTAGGGTTTAGGGTTTAGGGTTTAGGGTTTAGGGTTTAGGGTTTAGGGTTTAGGGTTTAGGGTTTAGGGTTTAGGGTTTAGGGTTTAGGGTTTAGGGTTTAGGGTTTAGGGTTTAGGGTTTAGGGTTTAGGGTTTAGGGTTTAGGGTTTAGGGTTTAGGGTTTAGGGTTTAGGGTTTAGGGTTTAGGGTTTAGGGTTTAGGGTTTAGGGTTTAGGGTTTAGGGTTTAGGGTTTAGGGTTTAGGGTTTAGGGTTTAGGGTTTAGGGTTTAGGGTTTAGGGTTTAGGGTTTAGGGTTTAGGGTTTAGGGTTTAGGGTTTAGGGTTTAGGGTTTAGGGTTTAGGGTTTAGGGTTTAGGGTTTAGGGTTTAGGGTTTAGGGTTTAGGGTTTAGGGTTTAGGGTTTAGGGTTTAGGGTTTAGGGTTTAGGGTTTAGGGTTTAGGGTTTAGGGTTTAGGGTTTAGGGTTTAGGGTTTAGGGTTTAGGGTTTAGGGTTTAGGGTTTAGGGTTTAGGGTTTAGGGTTTAGGGTTTAGGGTTTAGGGTTTAGGGTTTAGGGTTTAGGGTTTAGGGTTTAGGGTTTAGGGTTTAGGGTTTAGGGTTTAGGGTTTAGGGTTTAGGGTTTAGGGTTTAGGGTTTAGGGTTTAGGGTTTATGGGTTTAGGGTTTAGGGTTTAGGGTTTAGGGTTTAGGGTTTAGGGTTTAGGGTTTAGGGTTTAGGGTTTAGGGTTTAGGGTTTAGGGTTTAGGGTTTAGGGTTTAGGGTTTAGGGTTTAGGGTTTAGGGTTTAGGGTTTAGGGTTTAGGGTTTAGGGTTTAGGGTTTAGGGTTTAGGGTTTAGGGTTTAGGGTTTAGGGTTTAGGGTTTAGGGTTTAGGGTTTAGGGTTTAGGGTTTAGGGTTTAGGGTTTAGGGTTTAGGGTTTAGGGTTTAGGGTTTAGGGTTTAGGGTTTAGGGTTTAGGGTTTAGGGTTTAGGGTTTAGGGTTTAGGGTTTAGGGTTTAGGGTTTAGGGTTTAGGGTTTAGGGTTTAGGGTTTAGGGTTTAGGGTTTAGGGTTTAGGGTTTAGGGTTTAGGGTTTAGGGTTTAGGGTTTAGGGTTTAGGGTTTAGGGTTTAGGGTTTAGGGTTTAGGGTTTAGGGTTTAGGGTTTAGGGTTTAGGGTTTAGGGTTTAGGGTTTAGGGTTTAGGGTTTAGGGTTTAGGGTTTAGGGTTTAGGGTTTAGGGTTTAGGGTTTAGGGTTTAGGGTTTAGGGTTTAGGGTTTAGGGTTTAGGGTTTAGGGTTTAGGGTTTAGGGTTTAGGGTTTAGGGTTTAGGGTTTAGGGTTTAGGGTTTAGGGTTTAGGGTTTAGGGTTTAGGGTTTAGGGTTTAGGGTTTAGGGTTTAGGGTTTAGGGTTTAGGGTTTAGGGTTTAGGGTTTAGGGTTTAGGGTTTAGGGTTTAGGGTTTAGGGTTTAGGGTTTAGGGTTTAGGGTTTAGGGTTTAGGGTTTAGGGTTTAGGGTTTAGGGTTTAGGGTTTAGGGTTTAGGGTTTAGGGTTTAGGGTTTAGGGTTTAGGGTTTAGGGTTTAGGGTTTAGGGTTTAGGGTTTAGGGTTTAGGGTTTAGGGTTTAGGGTTTAGGGTTTAGGGTTTAGGGTTTAGGGTTTAGGGTTTAGGGTTTAGGGTTTAGGGTTTAGGGTTTAGGGTTTAGGGTTTAGGGTTTAGGGTTTAGGGTTTAGGGTTTAGGGTTTAGGGTTTAGGGTTTAGGGTTTAGGGTTTAGGGTTTAGGGTTTAGGGTTTAGGGTTTAGGGTTTAGGGTTTAGGGTTTAGGGTTTAGGGTTTAGGGTTTAGGGTTTAGGGTTTAGGGTTTAGGGTTTAGGGTTTAGGGTTTAGGGTTTAGGGTTTAGGGTTTAGGGTTTAGGGTTTAGGGTTTAGGGTTTAGGGTTTAGGGTTTAGGGTTTAGGGTTTAGGGTTTAGGGTTTAGGGTTTAGGGTTTAGGGTTTAGGGTTTAGGGTTTAGGGTTTAGGGTTTAGGGTTTAGGGTTTAGGGTTTAGGGTTTAGGGTTTAGGGTTTAGGGTTTAGGGTTTAGGGTTTAGGGTTTAGGGTTTAGGGTTTAGGGTTTAGGGTTTAGGGTTTAGGGTTTAGGGTTTAGGGTTTAGGGTTTAGGGTTTAGGGTTTAGGGTTTAGGGTTTAGGGTTTAGGGTTTAGGGTTTAGGGTTTAGGGTTTAGGGTTTAGGGTTTAGGGTTTAGGGTTTAGGGTTTAGGGTTTAGGGTTTAGGGTTTAGGGTTTAGGGTTTAGGGTTTAGGGTTTAGGGTTTAGGGTTTAGGGTTTAGGGTTTAGGGTTTAGGGTTTAGGGTTTAGGGTTTAGGGTTTAGGGTTTAGGGTTTAGGGTTTAGGGTTTAGGGTTTAGGGTTTAGGGTTTAGGGTTTAGGGTTTAGGGTTTAGGGTTTAGGGTTTAGGGTTTAGGGTTTAGGGTTTAGGGTTTAGGGTTTAGGGTTTAGGGTTTAGGGTTTAGGGTTTAGGGTTTAGGGTTTAGGGTTTAGGGTTTAGGGTTTAGGGTTTAGGGTTTAGGGTTTAGGGTTTAGGGTTTAGGGTTTAGGGTTTAGGGTTTAGGGTTTAGGGTTTAGGGTTTAGGGTTTAGGGTTTAGGGTTTAGGGTTTAGGGTTTAGGGTTTAGGGTTTAGGGTTTAGGGTTTAGGGTTTAGGGTTTAGGGTTTAGGGTTTAGGGTTTAGGGTTTAGGGTTTAGGGTTTAGGGTTTAGGGTTTAGGGTTTAGGGTTTAGGGTTTAGGGTTTAGGGTTTAGGGTTTAGGGTTTAGGGTTTAGGGTTTAGGGTTTAGGGTTTAGGGTTTAGGGTTTAGGGTTTAGGGTTTAGGGTTTAGGGTTTAGGGTTTAGGGTTTAGGGTTTAGGGTTTAGGGTTTAGGGTTTAGGGTTTAGGGTTTAGGGTTTAGGGTTTAGGGTTTAGGGTTTAGGGTTTAGGGTTTAGGGTTTAGGGTTTAGGGTTTAGGGTTTAGGGTTTAGGGTTTAGGGTTTAGGGTTTAGGGTTTAGGGTTTAGGGTTTAGGGTTTAGGGTTTAGGGTTTAGGGTTTAGGGTTTAGGGTTTAGGGTTTAGGGTTTAGGGTTTAGGGTTTAGGGTTTAGGGTTTAGGGTTTAGGGTTTAGGGTTTAGGGTTTAGGGTTTAGGGTTTAGGGTTTAGGGTTTAGGGTTTAGGGTTTAGGGTTTAGGGTTTAGGGTTTAGGGTTTAGGGTTTAGGGTTTAGGGTTTAGGGTTTAGGGTTTAGGGTTTAGGGTTTAGGGTTTAGGGTTTAGGGTTTAGGGTTTAGGGTTTAGGGTTTAGGGTTTAGGGTTTAGGGTTTAGGGTTTAGGGTTTAGGGTTTAGGGTTTAGGGTTTAGGGTTTAGGGTTTAGGGTTTAGGGTTTAGGGTTTAGGGTTTAGGGTTTAGGGTTTAGGGTTTAGGGTTTAGGGTTTAGGGTTTAGGGTTTAGGGTTTAGGGTTTAGGGTTTAGGGTTTAGGGTTTAGGGTTTAGGGTTTAGGGTTTAGGGTTTAGGGTTTAGGGTTTAGGGTTTAGGGTTTAGGGTTTAGGGTTTAGGGTTTAGGGTTTAGGGTTTAGGGTTTAGGGTTTAGGGTTTAGGGTTTAGGGTTTAGGGTTTAGGGTTTAGGGTTTAGGGTTTAGGGTTTAGGGTTTAGGGTTTAGGGTTTAGGGTTTAGGGTTTAGGGTTTAGGGTTTAGGGTTTAGGGTTTAGGGTTTAGGGTTTAGGGTTTAGGGTTTAGGGTTTAGGGTTTAGGGTTTAGGGTTTAGGGTTTAGGGTTTAGGGTTTAGGGTTTAGGGTTTAGGGTTTAGGGTTTAGGGTTTAGGGTTTAGGGTTTAGGGTTTAGGGTTTAGGGTTTAGGGTTTAGGGTTTAGGGTTTAGGGTTTAGGGTTTAGGGTTTAGGGTTTAGGGTTTAGGGTTTAGGGTTTAGGGTTTAGGGTTTAGGGTTTAGGGTTTAGGGTTTAGGGTTTAGGGTTTAGGGTTTAGGGTTTAGGGTTTAGGGTTTAGGGTTTAGGGTTTAGGGTTTAGGGTTTAGGGTTTAGGGTTTAGGGTTTAGGGTTTAGGGTTTAGGGTTTAGGGTTTAGGGTTTAGGGTTTAGGGTTTAGGGTTTAGGGTTTAGGGTTTAGGGTTTAGGGTTTAGGGTTTAGGGTTTAGGGTTTAGGGTTTAGGGTTTAGGGTTTAGGGTTTAGGGTTTAGGGTTTAGGGTTTAGGGTTTAGGGTTTAGGGTTTAGGGTTTAGGGTTTAGGGTTTAGGGTTTAGGGTTTAGGGTTTAGGGTTTAGGGTTTAGGGTTTAGGGTTTAGGGTTTAGGGTTTAGGGTTTAGGGTTTAGGGTTTAGGGTTTAGGGTTTAGGGTTTAGGGTTTAGGGTTTAGGGTTTAGGGTTTAGGGTTTAGGGTTTAGGGTTTAGGGTTTAGGGTTTAGGGTTTAGGGTTTAGGGTTTAGGGTTTAGGGTTTAGGGTTTAGGGTTTAGGGTTTAGGGTTTAGGGTTTAGGGTTTAGGGTTTAGGGTTTAGGGTTTAGGGTTTAGGGTTTAGGGTTTAGGGTTTAGGGTTTAGGGTTTAGGGTTTAGGGTTTAGGGTTTAGGGTTTAGGGTTTAGGGTTTAGGGTTTAGGGTTTAGGGTTTAGGGTTTAGGGTTTAGGGTTTAGGGTTTAGGGTTTAGGGTTTAGGGTTTAGGGTTTAGGGTTTAGGGTTTAGGGTTTAGGGTTTAGGGTTTAGGGTTTAGGGTTTAGGGTTTAGGGTTTAGGGTTTAGGGTTTAGGGTTTAGGGTTTAGGGTTTAGGGTTTAGGGTTTAGGGTTTAGGGTTTAGGGTTTAGGGTTTAGGGTTTAGGGTTTAGGGTTTAGGGTTTAGGGTTTAGGGTTTAGGGTTTAGGGTTTAGGGTTTAGGGTTTAGGGTTTAGGGTTTAGGGTTTAGGGTTTAGGGTTTAGGGTTTAGGGTTTAGGGTTTAGGGTTTAGGGTTTAGGGTTTAGGGTTTAGGGTTTAGGGTTTAGGGTTTAGGGTTTAGGGTTTAGGGTTTAGGGTTTAGGGTTTAGGGTTTAGGGTTTAGGGTTTAGGGTTTAGGGTTTAGGGTTTAGGGTTTAGGGTTTAGGGTTTAGGGTTTAGGGTTTAGGGTTTAGGGTTTAGGGTTTAGGGTTTAGGGTTTAGGGTTTAGGGTTTAGGGTTTAGGGTTTAGGGTTTAGGGTTTAGGGTTTAGGGTTTAGGGTTTAGGGTTTAGGGTTTAGGGTTTAGGGTTTAGGGTTTAGGGTTTAGGGTTTAGGGTTTAGGGTTTAGGGTTTAGGGTTTAGGGTTTAGGGTTTAGGGTTTAGGGTTTAGGGTTTAGGGTTTAGGGTTTAGGGTTTAGGGTTTAGGGTTTAGGGTTTAGGGTTTAGGGTTTAGGGTTTAGGGTTTAGGGTTTAGGGTTTAGGGTTTAGGGTTTAGGGTTTAGGGTTTAGGGTTTAGGGTTTAGGGTTTAGGGTTTAGGGTTTAGGGTTTAGGGTTTAGGGTTTAGGGTTTAGGGTTTAGGGTTTAGGGTTTAGGGTTTAGGGTTTAGGGTTTAGGGTTTAGGGTTTAGGGTTTAGGGTTTAGGGTTTAGGGTTTAGGGTTTAGGGTTTAGGGTTTAGGGTTTAGGGTTTAGGGTTTAGGGTTTAGGGTTTAGGGTTTAGGGTTTAGGGTTTAGGGTTTAGGGTTTAGGGTTTAGGGTTTAGGGTTTAGGGTTTAGGGTTTAGGGTTTAGGGTTTAGGGTTTAGGGTTTAGGGTTTAGGGTTTAGGGTTTAGGGTTTAGGGTTTAGGGTTTAGGGTTTAGGGTTTAGGGTTTAGGGTTTAGGGTTTAGGGTTTAGGGTTTAGGGTTTAGGGTTTAGGGTTTAGGGTTTAGGGTTTAGGGTTTAGGGTTTAGGGTTTAGGGTTT
>CM061481.1:0-10000 GCA_030770085.1 Oryza coarctata
AACCCTAAACCCTAAACCCTAAACCCTAAACCCTAAACCCTAAACCCTAAACCCTAAACCCTAAACCCTAAACCCTAAACCCTAAACCCTAAACCCTAAACCCTAAACCCTAAACCCTAAACCCTAAACCCTAAACCCTAAACCCTAAACCCTAAACCCTAAACCCTAAACCCTAAACCCTAAACCCTAAACCCTAAACCCTAAACCCTAAACCCTAAACCCTAAACCCTAAACCCTAAACCCTAAACCCTAAACCCTAAACCCTAAACCCTAAACCCTAAACCCTAAACCCTAAACCCTAAACCCTAAACCCTAAACCCTAAACCCTAAACCCTAAACCCTAAACCCTAAACCCTAAACCCTAAACCCTAAACCCTAAACCCTAAACCCTAAACCCTAAACCCTAAACCCTAAACCCTAAACCCTAAACCCTAAACCCTAAACCCTAAACCCTAAACCCTAAACCCTAAACCCTAAACCCTAAACCCTAAACCCTAAACCCTAAACCCTAAACCCTAAACCCTAAACCCTAAACCCTAAACCCTAAACCCTAAACCCTAAACCCTAAACCCTAAACCCTAAACCCTAAACCCTAAACCCTAAACCCTAAACCCTAAACCCTAAACCCTAAACCCTAAACCCTAAACCCTAAACCCTAAACCCTAAACCCTAAACCCTAAACCCTAAACCCTAAACCCTAAACCCTAAACCCTAAACCCTAAACCCTAAACCCTAAACCCTAAACCCTAAACCCTAAACCCTAAACCCTAAACCCTAAACCCTAAACCCTAAACCCTAAACCCTAAACCCTAAACCCTAAACCCTAAACCCTAAACCCTAAACCCTAAACCCTAAACCCTAAACCCTAAACCCTAAACCCTAAACCCTAAACCCTAAACCCTAAACCCTAAACCCTAAACCCTAAACCCTAAACCCTAAACCCTAAACCCTAAACCCTAAACCCTAAACCCTAAACCCTAAACCCTAAACCCTAAACCCTAAACCCTAAACCCTAAACCCTAAACCCTAAACCCTAAACCCTAAACCCTAAACCCTAAACCCTAAACCCTAAACCCTAAACCCTAAACCCTAAACCCTAAACCCTAAACCCTAAACCCTAAACCCTAAACCCTAAACCCTAAACCCTAAACCCTAAACCCTAAACCCTAAACCCTAAACCCTAAACCCTAAACCCTAAACCCTAAACCCTAAACCCTAAACCCTAAACCCTAAACCCTAAACCCTAAACCCTAAACCCTAAACCCTAAACCCTAAACCCTAAACCCTAAACCCTAAACCCTAAACCCTAAACCCTAAACCCTAAACCCTAAACCCTAAACCCTAAACCCTAAACCCTAAACCCTAAACCCTAAACCCTAAACCCTAAACCCTAAACCCTAAACCCTAAACCCTAAACCCTAAACCCTAAACCCTAAACCCTAAACCCTAAACCCTAAACCCTAAACCCTAAACCCTAAACCCTAAACCCTAAACCCTAAACCCTAAACCCTAAACCCTAAACCCTAAACCCTAAACCCTAAACCCTAAACCCTAAACCCTAAACCCTAAACCCTAAACCCTAAACCCTAAACCCTAAACCCTAAACCCTAAACCCTAAACCCTAAACCCTAAACCCTAAACCCTAAACCCTAAACCCTAAACCCTAAACCCTAAACCCTAAACCCTAAACCCTAAACCCTAAACCCTAAACCCTAAACCCTAAACCCTAAACCCTAAACCCTAAACCCTAAACCCTAAACCCTAAACCCTAAACCCTAAACCCTAAACCCTAAACCCTAAACCCTAAACCCTAAACCCTAAACCCTAAACCCTAAACCCTAAACCCTAAACCCTAAACCCTAAACCCTAAACCCTAAACCCTAAACCCTAAACCCTAAACCCTAAACCCTAAACCCTAAACCCTAAACCCTAAACCCTAAACCCTAAACCCTAAACCCTAAACCCTAAACCCTAAACCCTAAACCCTAAACCCTAAACCCTAAACCCTAAACCCTAAACCCTAAACCCTAAACCCTAAACCCTAAACCCTAAACCCTAAACCCTAAACCCTAAACCCTAAACCCTAAACCCTAAACCCTAAACCCTAAACCCTAAACCCTAAACCCTAAACCCTAAACCCTAAACCCTAAACCCTAAACCCTAAACCCTAAACCCTAAACCCTAAACCCTAAACCCTAAACCCTAAACCCTAAACCCTAAACCCTAAACCCTAAACCCTAAACCCTAAACCCTAAACCCTAAACCCTAAACCCTAAACCCTAAACCCTAAACCCTAAACCCTAAACCCTAAACCCTAAACCCTAAACCCTAAACCCTAAACCCTAAACCCTAAACCCTAAACCCTAAACCCTAAACCCTAAACCCTAAACCCTAAACCCTAAACCCTAAACCCTAAACCCTAAACCCTAAACCCTAAACCCTAAACCCTAAACCCTAAACCCTAAACCCTAAACCCTAAACCCTAAACCCTAAACCCTAAACCCTAAACCCTAAACCCTAAACCCTAAACCCTAAACCCTAAACCCTAAACCCTAAACCCTAAACCCTAAACCCTAAACCCTAAACCCTAAACCCTAAACCCTAAACCCTAAACCCTAAACCCTAAACCCTAAACCCTAAACCCTAAACCCTAAACCCTAAACCCTAAACCCTAAACCCTAAACCCTAAACCCTAAACCCTAAACCCTAAACCCTAAACCCTAAACCCTAAACCCTAAACCCTAAACCCTAAACCCTAAACCCTAAACCCTAAACCCTAAACCCTAAACCCTAAACCCTAAACCCTAAACCCTAAACCCTAAACCCTAAACCCTAAACCCTAAACCCTAAACCCTAAACCCTAAACCCTAAACCCTAAACCCTAAACCCTAAACCCTAAACCCTAAACCCTAAACCCTAAACCCTAAACCCTAAACCCTAAACCCTAAACCCTAAACCCTAAACCCTAAACCCTAAACCCTAAACCCTAAACCCTAAACCCTAAACCCTAAACCCTAAACCCTAAACCCTAAACCCTAAACCCTAAACCCTAAACCCTAAACCCTAAACCCTAAACCCTAAACCCTAAACCCTAAACCCTAAACCCTAAACCCTAAACCCTAAACCCTAAACCCTAAACCCTAAACCCTAAACCCTAAACCCTAAACCCTAAACCCTAAACCCTAAACCCTAAACCCTAAACCCTAAACCCTAAACCCTAAACCCTAAACCCTAAACCCTAAACCCTAAACCCTAAACCCTAAACCCTAAACCCTAAACCCTAAACCCTAAACCCTAAACCCTAAACCCTAAACCCTAAACCCTAAACCCTAAACCCTAAACCCTAAACCCTAAACCCTAAACCCTAAACCCTAAACCCTAAACCCTAAACCCTAAACCCTAAACCCTAAACCCTAAACCCTAAACCCTAAACCCTAAACCCTAAACCCTAAACCCTAAACCCTAAACCCTAAACCCTAAACCCTAAACCCTAAACCCTAAACCCTAAACCCTAAACCCTAAACCCTAAACCCTAAACCCTAAACCCTAAACCCTAAACCCTAAACCCTAAACCCTAAACCCTAAACCCTAAACCCTAAACCCTAAACCCTAAACCCTAAACCCTAAACCCTAAACCCTAAACCCTAAACCCTAAACCCTAAACCCTAAACCCTAAACCCTAAACCCTAAACCCTAAACCCTAAACCCTAAACCCTAAACCCTAAACCCTAAACCCTAAACCCTAAACCCTAAACCCTAAACCCTAAACCCTAAACCCTAAACCCTAAACCCTAAACCCTAAACCCTAAACCCTAAACCCTAAACCCTAAACCCTAAACCCTAAACCCTAAACCCTAAACCCTAAACCCTAAACCCTAAACCCTAAACCCTAAACCCTAAACCCTAAACCCTAAACCCTAAACCCTAAACCCTAAACCCTAAACCCTAAACCCTAAACCCTAAACCCTAAACCCTAAACCCTAAACCCTAAACCCTAAACCCTAAACCCTAAACCCTAAACCCTAAACCCTAAACCCTAAACCCTAAACCCTAAACCCTAAACCCTAAACCCTAAACCCTAAACCCTAAACCCTAAACCCTAAACCCTAAACCCTAAACCCTAAACCCTAAACCCTAAACCCTAAACCCTAAACCCTAAACCCTAAACCCTAAACCCTAAACCCTAAACCCTAAACCCTAAACCCTAAACCCTAAACCCTAAACCCTAAACCCTAAACCCTAAACCCTAAACCCTAAACCCTAAACCCTAAACCCTAAACCCTAAACCCTAAACCCTAAACCCTAAACCCTAAACCCTAAACCCTAAACCCTAAACCCTAAACCCTAAACCCTAAACCCTAAACCCTAAACCCTAAACCCTAAACCCTAAACCCTAAACCCTAAACCCTAAACCCTAAACCCTAAACCCTAAACCCTAAACCCTAAACCCTAAACCCTAAACCCTAAACCCTAAACCCTAAACCCTAAACCCTAAACCCTAAACCCTAAACCCTAAACCCTAAACCCTAAACCCTAAACCCTAAACCCTAAACCCTAAACCCTAAACCCTAAACCCTAAACCCTAAACCCTAAACCCTAAACCCTAAACCCTAAACCCTAAACCCTAAACCCTAAACCCTAAACCCTAAACCCTAAACCCTAAACCCTAAACCCTAAACCCTAAACCCTAAACCCTAAACCCTAAACCCTAAACCCTAAACCCTAAACCCTAAACCCTAAACCCTAAACCCTAAACCCTAAACCCTAAACCCTAAACCCTAAACCCTAAACCCTAAACCCTAAACCCTAAACCCTAAACCCTAAACCCTAAACCCTAAACCCTAAACCCTAAACCCTAAACCCTAAACCCTAAACCCTAAACCCTAAACCCTAAACCCTAAACCCTAAACCCTAAACCCTAAACCCTAAACCCTAAACCCTAAACCCTAAACCCTAAACCCTAAACCCTAAACCCTAAACCCTAAACCCTAAACCCTAAACCCTAAACCCTAAACCCTAAACCCTAAACCCTAAACCCTAAACCCTAAACCCTAAACCCTAAACCCTAAACCCTAAACCCTAAACCCTAAACCCTAAACCCTAAACCCTAAACCCTAAACCCTAAACCCTAAACCCTAAACCCTAAACCCTAAACCCTAAACCCTAAACCCTAAACCCTAAACCCTAAACCCTAAACCCTAAACCCTAAACCCTAAACCCTAAACCCTAAACCCTAAACCCTAAACCCTAAACCCTAAACCCTAAACCCTAAACCCTAAACCCTAAACCCTAAACCCTAAACCCTAAACCCTAAACCCTAAACCCTAAACCCTAAACCCTAAACCCTAAACCCTAAACCCTAAACCCTAAACCCTAAACCCTAAACCCTAAACCCTAAACCCTAAACCCTAAACCCTAAACCCTAAACCCTAAACCCTAAACCCTAAACCCTAAACCCTAAACCCTAAACCCTAAACCCTAAACCCTAAACCCTAAACCCTAAACCCTAAACCCTAAACCCTAAACCCTAAACCCTAAACCCTAAACCCTAAACCCTAAACCCTAAACCCTAAACCCTAAACCCTAAACCCTAAACCCTAAACCCTAAACCCTAAACCCTAAACCCTAAACCCTAAACCCTAAACCCTAAACCCTAAACCCTAAACCCTAAACCCTAAACCCTAAACCCTAAACCCTAAACCCTAAACCCTAAACCCTAAACCCTAAACCCTAAACCCTAAACCCTAAACCCTAAACCCTAAACCCTAAACCCTAAACCCTAAACCCTAAACCCTAAACCCTAAACCCTAAACCCTAAACCCTAAACCCTAAACCCTAAACCCTAAACCCTAAACCCTAAACCCTAAACCCTAAACCCTAAACCCTAAACCCTAAACCCTAAACCCTAAACCCTAAACCCTAAACCCTAAACCCTAAACCCTAAACCCTAAACCCTAAACCCTAAACCCTAAACCCTAAACCCTAAACCCTAAACCCTAAACCCTAAACCCTAAACCCTAAACCCTAAACCCTAAACCCTAAACCCTAAACCCTAAACCCTAAACCCTAAACCCTAAACCCTAAACCCTAAACCCTAAACCCTAAACCCTAAACCCTAAACCCTAAACCCTAAACCCTAAACCCTAAACCCTAAACCCTAAACCCTAAACCCTAAACCCTAAACCCTAAACCCTAAACCCTAAACCCTAAACCCTAAACCCTAAACCCTAAACCCTAAACCCTAAACCCTAAACCCTAAACCCTAAACCCTAAACCCTAAACCCTAAACCCTAAACCCTAAACCCTAAACCCTAAACCCTAAACCCTAAACCCTAAACCCTAAACCCTAAACCCTAAACCCTAAACCCTAAACCCTAAACCCTAAACCCTAAACCCTAAACCCTAAACCCTAAACCCTAAACCCTAAACCCTAAACCCTAAACCCTAAACCCTAAACCCTAAACCCTAAACCCTAAACCCTAAACCCTAAACCCTAAACCCTAAACCCTAAACCCTAAACCCTAAACCCTAAACCCTAAACCCTAAACCCTAAACCCTAAACCCTAAACCCTAAACCCTAAACCCTAAACCCTAAACCCTAAACCCTAAACCCTAAACCCTAAACCCTAAACCCTAAACCCTAAACCCTAAACCCTAAACCCTAAACCCTAAACCCTAAACCCTAAACCCTAAACCCTAAACCCTAAACCCTAAACCCTAAACCCTAAACCCTAAACCCTAAACCCTAAACCCTAAACCCTAAACCCTAAACCCTAAACCCTAAACCCTAAACCCTAAACCCTAAACCCTAAACCCTAAACCCTAAACCCTAAACCCTAAACCCTAAACCCTAAACCCTAAACCCTAAACCCTAAACCCTAAACCCTAAACCCTAAACCCTAAACCCTAAACCCTAAACCCTAAACCCTAAACCCTAAACCCTAAACCCTAAACCCTAAACCCTAAACCCTAAACCCTAAACCCTAAACCCTAAACCCTAAACCCTAAACCCTAAACCCTAAACCCTAAACCCTAAACCCTAAACCCTAAACCCTAAACCCTAAACCCTAAACCCTAAACCCTAAACCCTAAACCCTAAACCCTAAACCCTAAACCCTAAACCCTAAACCCTAAACCCTAAACCCTAAACCCTAAACCCTAAACCCTAAACCCTAAACCCTAAACCCTAAACCCTAAACCCTAAACCCTAAACCCTAAACCCTAAACCCTAAACCCTAAACCCTAAACCCTAAACCCTAAACCCTAAACCCTAAACCCTAAACCCTAAACCCTAAACCCTAAACCCTAAACCCTAAACCCTAAACCCTAAACCCTAAACCCTAAACCCTAAACCCTAAACCCTAAACCCTAAACCCTAAACCCTAAACCCTAAACCCTAAACCCTAAACCCTAAACCCTAAACCCTAAACCCTAAACCCTAAACCCTAAACCCTAAACCCTAAACCCTAAACCCTAAACCCTAAACCCTAAACCCTAAACCCTAAACCCTAAACCCTAAACCCTAAACCCTAAACCCTAAACCCTAAACCCTAAACCCTAAACCCTAAACCCTAAACCCTAAACCCTAAACCCTAAACCCTAAACCCTAAACCCTAAACCCTAAACCCTAAACCCTAAACCCTAAACCCTAAACCCTAAACCCTAAACCCTAAACCCTAAACCCTAAACCCTAAACCCTAAACCCTAAACCCTAAACCCTAAACCCTAAACCCTAAACCCTAAACCCTAAACCCTAAACCCTAAACCCTAAACCCTAAACCCTAAACCCTAAACCCTAAACCCTAAACCCTAAACCCTAAACCCTAAACCCTAAACCCTAAACCCTAAACCCTAAACCCTAAACCCTAAACCCTAAACCCTAAACCCTAAACCCTAAACCCTAAACCCTAAACCCTAAACCCTAAACCCTAAACCCTAAACCCTAAACCCTAAACCCTAAACCCTAAACCCTAAACCCTAAACCCTAAACCCTAAACCCTAAACCCTAAACCCTAAACCCTAAACCCTAAACCCTAAACCCTAAACCCTAAACCCTAAACCCTAAACCCTAAACCCTAAACCCTAAACCCTAAACCCTAAACCCTAAACCCTAAACCCTAAACCCTAAACCCTAAACCCTAAACCCTAAACCCTAAACCCTAAACCCTAAACCCTAAACCCTAAACCCTAAACCCTAAACCCTAAACCCTAAACCCTAAACCCTAAACCCTAAACCCTAAACCCTAAACCCTAAACCCTAAACCCTAAACCCTAAACCCTAAACCCTAAACCCTAAACCCTAAACCCTAAACCCTAAACCCTAAACCCTAAACCCTAAACCCTAAACCCTAAACCCTAAACCCTAAACCCTAAACCCTAAACCCTAAACCCTAAACCCTAAACCCTAAACCCTAAACCCTAAACCCTAAACCCTAAACCCTAAACCCTAAACCCTAAACCCTAAACCCTAAACCCTAAACCCTAAACCCTAAACCCTAAACCCTAAACCCTAAACCCTAAACCCTAAACCCTAAACCCTAAACCCTAAACCCTAAACCCTAAACCCTAAACCCTAAACCCTAAACCCTAAACCCTAAACCCTAAACCCTAAACCCTAAACCCTAAACCCTAAACCCTAAACCCTAAACCCTAAACCCTAAACCCTAAACCCTAAACCCTAAACCCTAAACCCTAAACCCTAAACCCTAAACCCTAAACCCTAAACCCTAAACCCTAAACCCTAAACCCTAAACCCTAAACCCTAAACCCTAAACCCTAAACCCTAAACCCTAAACCCTAAACCCTAAACCCTAAACCCTAAACCCTAAACCCTAAACCCTAAACCCTAAACCCTAAACCCTAAACCCTAAACCCTAAACCCTAAACCCTAAACCCTAAACCCTAAACCCTAAACCCTAAACCCTAAACCCTAAACCCTAAACCCTAAACCCTAAACCCTAAACCCTAAACCCTAAACCCTAAACCCTAAACCCTAAACCCTAAACCCTAAACCCTAAACCCTAAACCCTAAACCCTAAACCCTAAACCCTAAACCCTAAACCCTAAACCCTAAACCCTAAACCCTAAACCCTAAACCCTAAACCCTAAACCCTAAACCCTAAACCCTAAACCCTAAACCCTAAACCCTAAACCCTAAACCCTAAACCCTAAACCCTAAACCCTAAACCCTAAACCCTAAACCCTAAACCCTAAACCCTAAACCCTAAACCCTAAACCCTAAACCCTAAACCCTAAACCCTAAACCCTAAACCCTAAACCCTAAACCCTAAACCCTAAACCCTAAACCCTAAACCCTAAACCCTAAACCCTAAACCCTAAACCCTAAACCCTAAACCCTAAACCCTAAACCCTAAACCCTAAACCCTAAACCCTAAACCCTAAACCCTAAACCCTAAACCCTAAACCCTAAACCCTAAACCCTAAACCCTAAACCCTAAACCCTAAACCCTAAACCCTAAACCCTAAACCCTAAACCCTAAACCCTAAACCCTAAACCCTAAACCCTAAACCCTAAACCCTAAACCCTAAACCCTAAACCCTAAACCCTAAACCCTAAACCCTAAACCCTAAACCCTAAACCCTAAACCCTAAACCCTAAACCCTAAACCCTAAACCCTAAACCCTAAACCCTAAACCCTAAACCCTAAACCCTAAACCCTAAACCCTAAACCCTAAACCCTAAACCCTAAACCCTAAACCCTAAACCCTAAACCCTAAACCCTAAACCCTAAACCCTAAACCCTAAACCCTAAACCCTAAACCCTAAACCCTAAACCCTAAACCCTAAACCCTAAACCCTAAACCCTAAACCCTAAACCCTAAACCCTAAACCCTAAACCCTAAACCCTAAACCCTAAACCCTAAACCCTAAACCCTAAACCCTAAACCCTAAACCCTAAACCCTAAACCCTAAACCCTAAACCCTAAACCCTAAACCCTAAACCCTAAACCCTAAACCCTAAACCCTAAACCCTAAACC